>JACEFZ010000815.1:0-96687 GCA_014155875.1 Cepaea nemoralis
AAAGCGGGCTGCCAGGGAAAGAGCCCCGGGGGATGTCGCTTCCAAAAGAAAAAGAGTCATGATGACTGATGTCGCTTCCAGACATGGCTCCTGAATAAGATTGGTATAGTTGTTTCCCTCATTATATTTCCATTAGCATTTGTAATCTATACTCTTCTAATTGCTTGTCATCTGCAGAATCGCTGGTTCATTTTTAGCATTGAGTCGAGAAGAGAAAGAATATTACCAGAAGATCTACAAAAACCAGCAGTCAGTTTTTCAACTTATAAAGCTTAATGAAGAGGTGATAGTTATTTGTTTGTCCAGATTATTATACCCGTCTCCTTTTGTGTATATTTTTTAATCTAACTTTTCTCAGTTCACACTTGTATACTTCATTATCTGTTCATTTTTCAGGTTTGTCGTTGTGTATATTTATTTGTCCAACGCATACTTGCCTGTTATAAGTTATCTGTCAGACTCAGTATGTTTGTATATGTTACTTAGCAAATTTATCGTATATATTTATTTTTATGTTTGTTAATCCTACTCACCGTATATATTTTTATATATTGTATATTTTTATATGTATATTCTTTTATTTCTTTTTTTTGTATATTCTTGTATTTTTTATCTCTCTGACACAGCAACTGAGTGTTGTTTTTTTTTAAATATCTTTATTTGCCTTGTTCATCGTATCTGTTTGTTTCTTTTTTTTACACTGATTTGTCTATCCAACAGCTAATATATTATAACATTTTTGTACATATGTAACCATACAGTTAAATTTAGTTACTACAATAAAGGTAGTTAGTTACTACATCTGCCTATGTTCTTTTATTCTTGTTTTTCTGTCCAATCTAACATATTGTTATGAATGTCTTTTTACGTATCAATTTATCCTGGTCATCATATGTTATATGTTATTATACTTGTTTGTCCAGCTTATTCTATCAGTAATCTGTTTTACATTTTTATGTGGTCAACCCAAAATATTTTTATATGTCTCTGGTATATGTTTATTTGTCCAGTACATCAAATCTGTTTGAATACCAACCTGTTGAATTGTATATATCTATATGTCTTTTGTTCTTATTTGACCAACTCATTATGTCTACCAATATCTCTGCACATTATTATCCAACAAAAATAATTTGGCATGTATAATTATACTTATTTGTTTCCGCAACGGAACATAAATATGTCTTTTTCTTCTTGGTTAACTCTCAGATATAACATATATTTATGTTTTAGTATAAATTTCCTATAACAAGGTGTGGACTGTACCTGGCCCTGCAGCCAGTAAGGTTAGGATCAGCTAGCCTATCAGGAAGGGTGAAAAGTTAAATTTAGCGGACGACCTGTAGACTACACAAGTCAACCTCACCTCCTCATGGTGTAGACCAGGAAACCATGCCCGCGAGATCATGGGTCACTGGGGCTCTGGCTTGCCAGGGAGGACAGATTTTTTCGTCCTAAACCTGCGACTAGCCTAGCTAGCAGGCGGGGAATTTGCATACTACTCATATAGAAATTAAGACACATAATCAGACTTACCTTGACACCGCAAGGTACAAGAAGAATGAGATGAGTAGATATGTTTTTTTGGTTTTGTTTTTGCAATCTGTCCATTCTCATATCATATGCTGCTAGATGAACCTTTGTACTTTTTATCTAAGATATGATCAGACAGTTTCTTCACTGACAGAGCTTCATGTACAAAGCAGATAACTTCTCTACAAATGTATCCTGAGATAAGAAAAGCTGAATTGTGAGAATAAAAATAGAATAAAACAAAATAGAGGTCAGATAATAATATCTTACTAGTACTTGCAGATGTGGAAAGATAAGATCATCACTGTTAGACTATACCTACTGATGATGTTGACAATGTTGAGGATATTGATGATGATGATGATGATGCAGTTGATGCTGATAGAGATGTTACTCTATTAATTTTGTTTGAATGTGTATTGTTAAATGTTATTGTTAACGAATTAAACTTAAAAATGTTTAATTTCACATTTTGTTTTAGGAGATTCAAGATATCAACATAATGATCGCCACAGTGCTTCATTTGGGTAACATTGAATTTGAAGATTCTGACAATGATTGTGTTGTCATTAAAGATGAGATCATTGTACATAATGGTAAGCACTTGAAACTATTTTAAATAGAGATACATGAATGTATGTATACCCGCAAGCATATTTATACATCATGGCGAAGAGGTTACGGACACAGTTCGTAATCTCGCATACCGCGCTCAAACCAGGTCAATTAATAAAGTCCCACTTTGAGTGGATGCATATACATGATCACCGGACTGGCAGGCAAGTGAATGGGTTACATATGATGCATATATATTAAATGGAAAAGAGAGTCCTGATGAATAAACAGACTTCTCTTGTGTATATAATTTGTTTTATACCCATTGTTGAAATATTCCCATCCATCTTAAAATGATAAAGATACTGTTTAACATCATAATGATTCAGATATCCATGCTGTGATAGTCCACTTAAATTGCAGTGTTTCATAATTGTCTGACTTGTGGTCATTCTGTGATGGTAATGGCAGATAATGTCATTAGAAAGAGAAATTGTAAGCCTTCTTATTTACTAAGTCATGATGTTATGAGGTTGTGTGACCAGCTTACTTCAAGAAAAATCTCTGCCACTTAGTTTATAAAGCTGGATCAACAATTAGCAATATACTGCAGACATTGATTAATTGATGCCTGCGTGGAATAGAAGGGCTAAAATAGTATGACAGAATCACCAGAGTTAAGGTCATGTAGATAACTAAACAAATACCAGTGAATTCCAAGGTGAGGGAAAGCCACTAGGTAGGACATACACCGAGGAAACTTGATAATAGTATAACTAGAAAGTCTCTTATCTATAACTCACAGGGTCCACAAAATAGAGGAAGACTTAAATCCACATGCTGAAGAGAATTAGAGACAGGTGAATAATATTGTGCAACACATGGAAGGATTGAAAGAGAGCAAAGAATAGGATTAGGATGACTTGCTGTTAGTTGATTGAGAGCCTATGCTCCATCAGAGGATAAAAGCAAAAGAAGAAGGATCAACCCCCAAGCTGTACTAATTAAAATAAAGTTCACTCCCAATGCTACTAGGGGTTAAAACCATCTATTATGTTGATACAAAAATGCAGACTGCTTTACTACCACAGCTCTGTTGTGTAAAATCAGGTAAAGCACATATGCATTAATACACAGAGAAATAAATACCCTTGTTTTTTGCATTGTCTACTTCCAGTGGCTGCCTTACTGAATGTGGATGTCACAGCACTGACCAAGATCTTTATTGAGCGCAGTGCCAAAATAGGAAATGGTAAGGAAAGCAATTAGATTATACCTCTTCTCTTTGCCCAAAATGCAAGCCAGCCCACATATGCATATTTTAGAACTCTGTGGCCTTGGCTTGAAGTCCATTGACAATGAAACACAACCATTGGAGGAAACATGACCACCCTAGGCTTCATCTCAGCCAGTCTGTGTGCACTGTGCTGAATCATGCTCTGCTTATGCCACTCCACAGATTGGAAGTTCCAGTACTGGTACTGCACACCGCACTGGTTTCTGAGCTAGGACAGGAATAAGCGCTCTGCAACATAGTTCCTGGAGATATTGTACTTTGGTACTGGATCAAGAGAAAAGACTACACCAAACTCACTCCAGTAGAGGCAAGCTCTTGTCGCTGCTCAGATTACCTGCGTTTGACTTAACAATTAAAACGCAATCTTCCTGAGAGTTAGATCCTGAGTTAGATCTCTGTTTATGTTTTTGGCTGTGCGCTTGGTATGAATTGTTGGTATACTCCGATACTTTCTATTAATATATCAAATAGAGCTATCTTTAATTTGTTTTTAATCTGCAAATTTGTTTGAAGTCTACAGGCTTATAACAAAGTTAGCACCGATAACTTGAGACATGTATTTAGCTGTCCTGGAATTGTTGGCAATGTTCTTTCTGCTACTTTATCAGTATTCTTTCTTTCTGTTGCTATCCATTTTGTGATACTTCCCTATTACCCCTGCATACTTCATTATGTGCTGTTGTTGTTGTTGTTGTTGTTGTTGTTTTTTTGTTTTTTTGCTCGCTTTGATCTTAAGTATAGTCTATACAAGTGCTACTACTTCTAGTGCAATGGATTAATTTTTGTATGTGGATTAGCTTTCCCTGTTACTAGTCTCCCTCAGCATCAAACAAACACACTCTGACTTCTGAGGTACTTGTACATCCTGAAATGAAGGACAAGAAGTTGACATTTTAGTGTAACTGACCGGTGTAGGGGTTGAACCCGCTACCTTGGCATCAGCACACTGGATGTTCAAAAACAAGTGCTCTTATCCATTTGCCCATGCTGACCTCAGTGTTATATTTATTAATAATACTTTCAGTTACAAGTCAAGCCTGGTGTGTGATTGACTTTTACCCTTGAATCATAGTGATCATGTCATGTGTTCTCTGACTTTTTACATTTGGTCTGACCATGCTAAAGGAGTTGAGTTGAGTTGAGCTAAGAACCGACATCACTGCACTCAGGACATTCTCATATCCGCTCCTTCCTCTCACTCAACAGCCAGTGAAGAGTCACACTAATAATCGTTCCCACCGCTATCTGATTGAAAGTTCTCCTGGTCTTCCCTCACAGTTTGAGATTCTACCAAAAACCCTGCCAATCCCCTGCAGTCTGATCCTTTCCACATTCGGGTTCTCAATCTGTTCCCCCACCTTTCTCCACCTGGTCCCACAGGTGTACGATGCCCTCCCCCTTGTCCATAAGTAATCTACCACCAAGAGGTGCATTCCCAGCCAGCCTATCAGCCTGTTCATTCCCCCGCACTCCTGCATGGCCAGGGCAAAACATTCATACAATTCTCACAATCTGTGACCTCTGAAGTGAGGTGAGTCATTCCACACGAAACATCCCGAAGAATAAATAGCAAAACAACAATGGACCAGTTTAGTTTTAGTAAACTAAACATAAGAATTTCTATTATAACCAAAGCTGGGGAAGCAGGCTTTCAAGGTCAAACGTTTGTTGCTTGTTTGTCAGAAATTGGACAGAAGGTTTGGGCCACACTTTTGTTTTGTTGTGTTCTTATAGCATCAATATAATTTGAAGGAATAAAATTTTGAAACAATTAGCCTTTACATTTTAACAACATATGACGACTCAGACAGGTTGAAAAATGATGTACCAAACATAAAACTCTTCTTATGATTCAGGATATAAATATAACATGGAAACCTCTCCTTTGCTAAAAAGAGGAAACAGTAGGAAACCTCCCCCAACAATAGATAAGAGATGGATAAGTATTAAAATAAAAACATCAAATGACACTCATCTATGGATAGTACTCACACAATAGATATTTACATTTTTTTTTTCAGGACAAGTCATTCAGTTATCCAAGAACAGAATCCAGGCAGAGGATGAGAGAGATGCTACAACTAAAGCTTTGTATGAGAGACTGTTTGGCTGGCTTGTCATCAAAATTAACGAATCACTTAAGGCTGAGAAATACAGGTTGTGTGATTAGATTGTCATTTGTTCTGTCATTCTAATGTTTTTGTTAAACAATTTATATTCTTATGTGTCCTTCTGAGTTTAATTGATACATACACTTAGACTAGAATTGTTTTTATCAAAAACGAATGCACATATGAAATAGTAAAAGGAATAACATCCATTCAAATGAAAAAGTAGAGTTTCAAAAATTGTACATAATTGCTGAAAGTCATTAATAAAGAAAACAAATAATCATCCATTGTCTCAGATATAATGAATAATATATATTATTAAATATTTAATATATTAATATTATATAATTTTTATATTATATATATATTATATATAATATATATTATATATATATATAAAATATATATATATATAAAATATAGGAGGCAGGCAGACATACATACACACACACACAGACATTTTTCAAAATCAGTTATTGAAAATAATAAAATATGTTTTTCATAGTGACTTCCCCAGCATCGGCATCCTGGACATTTGTGGTTTTTGAGGATCTGACCTTCAACAGCTTCGAGCAGATCTGCATCAACTTGATGAATGAACAGCTTCAGAACTTCATGAACAAGAGGATTATAGAGGATGACATGGAGCTGTATCGGAGCGAGGGACTGGAGATTGGGAACGTGGACACTGAAGGCATTAACAATGACAGCCCTGTTAGCTTTATTCATGAATGAGGTTAGAATATAACTGTTTGTGTACTGCTTTGTTAGTTAGTCTCCACTTCAGGGAAGATAAAGAGAAGTTTCTTCTTTTTTCTTCCTGTTTCGAGGGGGGTGTGTCATATCTCCTTAGTACTCTTCTTTATGGCAAGTGAAGCCTCATCAGCTTACTTACACCAAGAGAAATGTGTAAACAGCTTTCATATGCAGTGTCTAAGAAGAATATACTTGGTATTAGGTGGCAAGACAAAATCACAAATATTGTGGGATGGTTTGGTCCATGCTCAGTCTTTGTAGACTAAGATGGCTAGGACACATTACGAGGATGGATGATGGTAGCATACCAAAGCATCTTTTTTGGTGAATTACAGATGGGTAACAGATCTCAGGATCACCTCTCCCACCATACAAAGATATGTGTAAGCGGGACATGATTGATACAGGCATTGATATTGCATATTGAAGCAAGTTGCCGCTGAACGTGTTACGTGGAGGGCAAAGATCAGAAATGGAATAAAGACAAAGATAAAATAATTGCATATCGGTCACACACTGAGCGTGTGAGATGTTAAGATGGTTCGTAATGGTGGGAAAAGATCATGTGTTTTACATGCTTTCCCTTGTGGAAAGAACATTTACTGTGTGAATTGGCCTTATCAGTCACATTTGCTACCACCATGGCTTGTACAAGTAGTTATTAGCCTTTTTGAACACAATGTAACAAACTATTCTTTGTCTTGACCATGCCATGTGGTCAAGCCATCCAGGTATTTACTTCTCTGTCTTCCCCTTGTTCTCTTCCACTCGATCTTGCCAGTTGTCACCAAGTTCTCCAATTTATTTCTTCTCATAACATGTCCAACAAATTTTGACTGTCTACATTTATCTAATCAGTTTACGATTTTCATTTGTTTCTTGTAGGACTTGGTTGTTGGTTTTTCTGTCTATCCATGGTATTCTTTGCATTCTTCTCAGAAACCACATTTCCACAGCCATCAAGTGTTTTTCAGCTTGACTGCTCATTGTCCGCGCTTCACATCCATACAAAAGCACCTCAACACTCTTTGTATTTACTTGATATTGTAAGCAGTTGTGTAATTCTCTCACCTTTTATGAGAAACATATAATCTGAACCAATATTTACAGAAATCTAGCATCCTGACAATGATAGATGAAGACACAAAGAGTGGTTTCAGCACAGATGAGAGGACTCTGGCCAACCTGAAAGAAAAGTTTGGAAATAGTGGGATTTTCATCCCATCTGCTGGAAGCACTACAGATTTCAGCATTAAACACTTTGCTGGCAAGGTAATGAACACATTTTATTCATAAGCTCTTCACCTTCACTCTTCTTATGAGTTGAGCATGTCACACCTAGTTAATTACCTCTCTAGATCAGAGGTATGTGTGTCTGACTCCAGCATGTATTTTTGTAAGGGTTTCTACTTCCAGGCAGATTCCATCCAAGGTCATTGGCTAAATCTACTCATTGGCTAAATCTATTCATTGGCTAAATATACTCATTGGCTAAATATACTCATTGGCTAAATCTACTCATTGGCTAAATCTACTCATTGGCTAAATCTACTCATTGGCTAAATCTACTCATTGGCTAAATATACTCATTGGCTAAATCTACTCATTCTCATTGGCTAAATCTATCCATTTCTACATGTACTCATTGGCAAGTTTATGTTCCTAACATTTTGCCAGGACAGTAGCCTTGTTACCTACTTTTTTGCAATTTTTTGTTAACTGATGTGGGATTGTTAATGTTCATAGCTTTCACATGGAACCTCCTATTTATTCTGACTTATTCAAGAAATCTAAGTATTCGATCTCATTACTAAACAGATTCAGTCCCAAACAAAACGTAGGTTTGGACCAAACAAAAATGGATGGTGGAAAATGGGAAGTATGGGTCTGTTACGGTTGTGATTTAAAAGTTGTTAATGTGGTAGCATATATATCAAATGAAAGGGGGTTGCCAATGTAAAACTACTGTGTATAAGCCCATGGCAGAAACGGTAAGACACTTAAGACAGTTAATCATCCCATGGCACTTAATCAGTTAAGAGATTAGGGGATGTATGATATCATTAGAAACCAATAGTTCTCATACAAACACCCATTTCTGTGCTGGAATTTCAAATTGGTAACTATTGAACTTGAGGTGGACACTGTACCCTTTCAGCCACTATGCCCTTCACTTCCATGAGATAAATGATGTCAATATAAGAGACCATTCATCAACATCATCATGTGCCATGCCAGTAAGCATTTGGCGGTCATGGTTTGCCATCTCACACAGTCACCAGTGTCTTGGATCAGTTCTGTGTTCATGAAATGAATATACCATGTCACCAAGCCAGCCAGGTATTTCTCCCTTTCTCTTCACCTTGCTCTGTTTCCATCATATATTACTCTCTTTGTCTTCCTCTTGCTGTTTTCTTATCAGGTTCACTAGTTGTCACAAAGTTTTCAAGCTTATTTCTCCTCATAACATGGTAAACATATCTTCACTGTCAGTGTCTAATTTCTCTAACAAATTGATTGTTTTCATTTGTTTCTTGAAGGATTCTCTGTTTGGTTTATCTGTCCGTCTCTGGTATTCTTTTATTTTGTCTCAGAAACCACTTTCACTGCCATTAGATGTTTCTCAGCGTGTCTGCTTATTGTCCGTTTAACTCATTAGCTACCAGATTACAAAATACTGTCGCAGGATTAATTTATGTTTACATGTTTTAAAGACAGTAGTAGCATTGTGGCTAGTACATACATCTTATGTTGAGATTATAACGTAATAATTTCTGTAATTTTATATACAATTGTGATTTTATTTTTTAATTGAAGATGGATTCACAACATTGTATTTGTAGACTTACTATCGATGATTCTGTTGAAATTATAGCATATCTATCTCATGGTACTTTTGATTTAATGACTTCAGTTGCAGATTTAAAGACCTGTTTCCATACCTTGTGGCACATTGCGATGTGACCCCAGGCCCATATGTTTGTATGGCACTTGATGTTGATAGGTGTTGTGGTCTGCAGCACATCTGCTTTGGAGCGTAGGCCCACAGTCAACTCACACCAATCTATCCTATCTTTTCCTATCTCCTGCAGCTGCCTCTGTGTCCTCTCCGTATTATTCATCTCTCTCTCTCTCTTGAATTCTTTTCTCCATCCATGTGTTATTAGGTCCCCCACTATTTCATTCACCTTGTTTGTTCCAGACAAGGTAGTATCTAGTTTTACTATCTTCAGGTTTTCTCAGTGTGTGTCCTATCCAATACCAGTATCTTTTTCTCACCTCTTGATTCACCAGAATTTGTTTATTTCTCTCAATGAGCTCTACGTTGTTGATTCTGTAAAACCATTGTAGTCTCACTATTCTGCACTGGGACCAATTAATTAATGTTTGTAGTTTATGAGTAATTCTGTAGCAGAATAACTACTAGACAATTTACTAGTAGCCCAGTGACTATAGATTCAAATTCCCTTCAAGGTGGGAATTTTTGTCATGCCTACAAATCTTAAGGGTTGTCCAGCCTCACACAATGATGAATATCAGGAGATGTTCTGCAAGGCTGTTGTAACATTGGCCTCCATCAAGTGATGTTTGGTTCAGAAAATGTGGAGTCCAGGGATATATATCCCCCCAATATGCCACAATGGAATGGAAATACAAATACATAGCAAGTAAAGGTCCTGTTTAAATGCTTTGAAGCATATTGGATACATGATGCCAACTCCATATTTCTATAGAGCAGTACGCATGAAATGGGTGATGTGATCAGTATCCCGCCAGCTGCTTCTACTTCCTACGACATTCTCTGGTACCCATCCTGGGTCAACCTGGGAGTCCAGGACATTCTCTGGTACCCATCCTGGTCAACCTGGGAGTCCAGGACATTCTCTGGTACCCATCCTGGTCAACCTGGGAGTCCAGGACATTCTCTGGTACCCATCCTGGGTCAACCTGGGAGTCCAGGACATTCTCTGGTACCCATCCTGGGAGACCATGACATTCTCTGGTGCCCATCCTGGTCAACCTGGGAGTCAATGACATTCTCTGGTACCCATCCTGGTCAACCTGGGAGTCCAGGACATTCTCTGGTACCCATCCTGGGTTGACCTGGGAGTCCAGGACTGTTTTTTTTAAAAATCCACTTCAGTGCTGATTGGAACACATGATCACCAGGCAGACAAGTAAACATACTATCCACTGTACTACAATGGCACCTGGAATATAAATAGCATCCTTTATCTTGTTTACATATTTCAATCACCAGTAATCTTCTTCTTCTTCTTCTTCTGCGTTCATCCGGGGTGTTTTTTTCGGACGTGATTGCGTTGTGCCTGTTTACAGCAGAGCTGCGTTCTTGCACCGTTAGGCCGACACATCTGACTTCTGCGGGCATTTGTTGACCGGGTTAACCTTTCCAGGTGACATTCTATATAGCCAAAGGGTTACACAGATGTATAGATGATGCAAACCAGTAATCTTAACTGCACTGTCTAAGTTTTGAAAATACAAGATTATTTTACAAAATTGTTATCAATTCTATATAATTCAAAAAGAAAAATGAATGCCACCACAAACAAACCCCTATACACAAATAATGTCAGCATGGCCGATTGGATAAGGATGTGTGTTCTTAAACATCTGGTGTGCTGACGTCGAGGTAAGGGGTTCAACCCCTAGACCAGACAGTTGGACTAAAATGTTGACCTATCGTCCTTGAGTTGGGGATGTAAATTACAAGTACCTCTGAAGTTGGAGTGGGTTTGCCTGATGGTGAGGGACACTATTAATAGGGAAAGCTAATCCACATGCAAAATTCAGTCCAGCACTACTAGAAGTTGTGTGTATGGACTACACTTGAGTTAAAAGCAAGTGAGAGCAAAAAATAAAACAACAAATAATTGTGTCATACTATCATTCTAGGTGACTTACAGCATACATTCGTTCCTGAAGAAAAACATGGACACCCTGAGTTCGGATATGATGGATTGTCTTAAATCAAGTCAGAGCACACTTATTCAGGACTTGTTTTCAGTCCCAGAGACCTTAACAGGCTCGATATCTATGTAAGTAGAATCTGCTGCTTGTTGTGCCCGTAGTTTTAGTAGATGTACAATAGTCAGTGTTCATGGGAAGATATGTATCATGAGAAGACATGTGTCAGACTAACAGAAGATAATGCTTGTGTGTTACCAGGGCCCATCAGGGAAGCAAAGATAAGTAACACTGTAACCTAGGCTTACTGTTGTAAGAGGCGACTCAAGGAAGGTTGATGTGAGACTGGCCACTTCTCATAGAAAACTTTAGCTGAAAGTTTAGTCAATCATGAACAAGTTTACAGAGGGTTTGTCTTGGGTGGTTTCAGGCCCTGTGCTCCATTAGGAGATGACTGGCAGAATAAAAGAAGAACAGAAAATAAAATACAAACTGGGCTGCTATTTTCAAGCGTTTGTGAAATTATGTGAATACGTATTTCCAAGCATTTGAGACAATAGGCAGATATTTCCAGGTGTTTGATGATGGGTCAATATTTCCAAATGTTTATGGTGCTGGTAAAGTGGGGGTTGTAGCTGCGCTAGATTTTATTAGAAGGCAGCAGGTTAAATGGTTTGGCTCCCCCGATGTGTCTCCACCTTGACGTGGTGGGGGAGCTTGCGTGTCCCATCGACCCCATTTGCTTGCCGATGGATGAAAAACTACATATCGGACAGCTTATGGGATAGGGACCAAACTAAGAGAGACACAACCTGCTGCTCTGCAGGTATAGACTGAGGATAACAGTCAAAAGTTTAAAAGGTGCACGAAGGCAGACTTTTTTGGTCCGGACAAAACTCTTAAGGCTCCCTGTCGAGGGCTGTGGCTGAACGCCTCTAAGCCACAAACCCTTGGATCTGAGAGCCAGGCCGATACCAGTCTACCGGAAACTCTTAAGGTTCACTGTCGAGGGCTGTGGCTGAACGCCTCTAAGCCACAAACCCTCGGATCTGAGAGCCAGGCCGATACCCGTCTACCGGAAAATAGAAACATGATACTGAGCAAGCTACATGCTCAGGTCTGATACATGTTCGAAGTCTCTCAGCTGGGGGATATGAGAGATTCCCGGATGAAGGGGCCTGGCCGTTTCCCGTTCACTGCTACACGAAGGTAAGGTGCTGAGCCGGCAGTACATGTAGCCTACCTCGTGAGCGAGTACAAAAAAGTCAGAAAAGTGCCCCAGTCGAAGGGTTATGGAAACTGTCTGTATCTAACTCATAGAGAGTGTAGTCAAAAGTGGAAGAATGTCTCATCAACGCGAAATGGAACGCACGGCGAGCGAACCTATTGCGTGGTCTGAAGTCACAAGCAAAAGCTTACCGAGTGGATGTCACTCGCAGTCTGACCGCTCCTGGTGTGTGATTGAGCGATCAGTGGCAAGTGGGATGCCCAACACATGGAAGTGAGGAACTAAAGCAGCCATGAGCAGGACGTGGAAACTCCTTGGGTGAGCCCAGTCTCAGAGCAATATGTGCCGGCTCTGCAATTATGGAAGCCTCCTTGGATAGCGAGATAATGCCCATGGTCTGCCCCTGCCTTCCCTTGAGGGCAGACCACGATATCGATTGATCGCTCTATCTTGACCAGCTGAGATGTGGGTGACATTACAACAGTCTAACGTGTCTCGAAACCAGAGGAAGGCTAACCTCACTAAAAAATGCCCGCCGGAAGTCGGAAGTGTCGTCCTACGGGTGGCAAACTAAAAATTGACACTACGCATTTACGTCCGAGTGAAATGTCTCGTCCGAATGTCTCCCGTGCTAGGAACAGCTCTGACTACCTAGTTTCCAAATGCCGCTCTTGTTCGGAACAGCTCTGACTAGGTAGTTTTCCGAATGTCTGTCGTGCCTGGAACAGCTCTGACTGGGCGCAACGACAAGCACATGTGCGAAAACTCGCTGAGTGAATACCTTCTGCAGACCTGTCTGGTTTGTGCAGGAACGGCCCGGGGCGAACGAAAAGCCCAATATATTGAAGTGAGGAATTAAAGCAGCCATGAGCATGACGTGACCATTCCCTCGGTGAGCCCAGTATCAGGGCGCTATGTGTCGGCCCTGCAACTATGGAAGCAACCTAGGATGGCGGAAAATGCTTTGGACTGTGCCTTCCTTCTCTTGAGGGATGACCGAAGTCCTCGACTGTTCGAACTTGACCAGCTGGGATGTGGACGGTACCACAAAAGTGAGAGTCTCCCAGGATTGCTAACCTGGTCAAAAATGCACGCGAAAGCCGGATGTGTGACCTAAGGGTTTTCAACCCAAGGGTGCCTAACGCACACCGCAATCACATCTGAAAAAACACTCCGGATGAACGAAAAGAAGAAGAAGAAATGGTTTGGCCATGCTAGTAGGTTACCAACTAACAGTATACCACAACAAGCAATGATGTACAGACCTGAGGGAAGCAGAGGAAGAGGCCAACCACATAAACGATGGATGCAGGAAATAACAGAGTCTGTGGGAATATCGAACATGAAGCCCATAAGCAGGTACTCTCCCGCTGTTTTTGCTTCACCTCGACACCACAAGGTACAAGAGGAACATAATGATATGAGATATGGTGCTGGTCTGACATTTACAAATGTTTAGAGTGATTGACTGATATTTACAAGTGTTTGTGGTGTTGGGGTGATTTTGTCAATCTACAAGAAGATAAATTACAAACTGGAACTATTGATATATGTCAATTACATAGACGTGACTTGATTTCATTATGTTATTAATCTAATTGTAAACTGGTGCCCATTCGCTACCTTGGTCAGTAAGGGAAACAGAGAAAAGCAACCATGTAACCCGCCATGCATGTTGTAAGAAGTGACATCGGAGAGTTGGCACGATACTGGCTACCTAATCTCATATAAAAGTTTGACTGCATATTTCAACCAAACACGAACAAGTCTACAAAAAAGAAAAGGAAAAGGACTCAGCCAACTAAGATGAATGGGAACCGTGGTATAAATGTCTTAAGAAGTAGAGGTAGCCGGCCGGATACTGACCACATGACCCACGTGTTTAGATTGGTCAATAAAAATATGGATTTAGCAACATGTGTCAGTGTGCCTTAAGGCGTGTAAAAAGGACCTTGACTTTACTGCTCCAGCTAAGATGACAGGAAGCTCTTTCCCTGGAAGAAGTGTGATACCATGTGGAGAAGGCTGTAAGGTGTCTGAATCGCTGACCTACTTTCCTTCGCTTTGGAAAATAATTTGCACATGAAATGTTAAAATTATGATTTAATTAGGGAAAATTGTGCATGTATTAAGGGAAATGAAATATTATACGATTTTGATTCTGGGATTATGCAAATTAAGATTAAACGGAGTAGACAGATAGCTTTTAAACACAGATGAAACAGTGATGTTCTCTTGCCATACAGAGGACAATGCCTGCCATAGTGAAGATGTGGCCTTAATTTTATCTAAAGAGGCAGAGAAAGCATTAATAGAGTGGAAAGAAGTGAGTTCTAGAATAACAAAAGCAACTTTTAGACACACAGGAGAAAAGTAAACATGCATATTATCAAGTGTTATAAGGGTGAGTCAGTTAAGAAGGAATGTTACATGAAACTTCGAAGTACTATATGTAATCAAAGAAATGGTAACATCAAATTTTGATGGTTGACCTGAATGTCAAGATAGGATTTAATAAATCGGGTTATAGAGGGAACATAAGGAACCTGGATGTAAAGTAATAAATGAAAATCTAGAATTATTCACAAATGTTTATGCTGGGAATCATTGTCATAGGTTTTCCATATAAAAGAATATATACAGAAATGTGAATATCAGCACGCCACAATACATAAAATCAAATTGATCATATTTGTATAATCAAGAAATTTATATTATCTCTACATGATGTTAAAACTTCTCAGATGTGAGGATGCATATTAAAATCACAGTCTGTTGAAAAGTAAAATTAAGTTGAAATTCAAAGTATACACAACTCCTTTTAACCATGGAAAACAATTCAATGCAGGATTTATAAGAATTCAAGAAACTAAGAAACAATCACATGTAAGTCTAGCTAAAGGTTAGCAGCCACAGTAGATATGGAAGACTTCTGACAACAGGTTTATACCATTTGGAGTTAATCATGTATAGAAGTCCTTGGAAAAGGGAACAAAAAACATAAAGTATGAATAACATCTTAAACCATTAATAAAATAGAAGGAAAGAAAAACAAACAAAGAAGATTTAAATTAGAGCAAAACAAATGCTACAAAAGTCAGAGCCCATGAAAAAAAAAACAAAGAAGCAAAGAAAGAAGTTACAAGGTGTTTAAGACAATATTTAGATAGCTTACTAGAAGAGGCAGAAGTTGTAGCACAGAAAGAAAACCTCAGAGACTCTTTAACATCACAAGGAAAATAGCAGAAAAATATATCCAGCCAAATCGACTTATCAAAAATAGAAATGAGAAAGTTTTTCACCAACATTAATAATCAAGTTAACAGATAGGCTGAATACTTTGAGGAACTTCTGAATAGACCATTCTCAGGTGACCCTCTTGATATCCACTCAGCAGAAGTGGAGCTGGATATCAGCTATGAAAAACCATCTAAAGAGAAATCAGAAAAGCTATCAAACTACTGAAAGATGGGAAAGCTGCCAGTCCAGATGGTATCCCAGCAAAAGCTATTAAAGTCAACATAGACACCTCAACTGAACTGCTGCACAAATTATTTAGCAGTCTGAAATTATTTGAAATAAAAACAGGTGTGCAACAAAGATGTCTTTTGTCACCTTTATTATTTTTACTGATTATGAAGGCAATAGCTAACACTAGAAATGGAATTCAGTGTAAACTGATTGATTGATTGATTGATTGATTGATCTAGGAACCGACATCACAGCATTCGGGACATTCCCATAAGCGCTCCGTCTCCATCCTCAGCAGCCAGCGAAGAGTTCCAACACTAATAGTTCCAGTAGCAATCTGATTATATGTCCGTCTCGCCTTTCCTCCGAGCGCCGAGCGTCGGCCAGAACCCCTCGTCAGTGTAAACTGATTAGTCAGTTTAATAATCTGGAATTTGCTGATGACATGAAATCAGATGTAAGATAAATTTAACACACTTGATGGCAGGTAACAGCAATTAGGTCTAAAAATTTGTAAGGGTAAGACAATGAGAATAATTCAAGCAAATGATAACCTGATTTCTCTTTGTGAAACTTCACTTCAAAGGTGGAATCATACACATATTTAGTTAGCAATGTAGATAGATTGAGAGTTATTAAAATAAGAATAAAAAAGGCAAGAGTATCATTTAAAGCACTAGAAAATGTGCATCAGGCAAAAGAAATTAAATCTAGTTCCAGACTTAGAATACTAACCGCTAATGTCAAATCAGTACCGCTGTATGGCTCAGAAACATGGAGAATGACTAAAAGAATGACTAATAAACTACAGACATTCACTAATTGATGTCTGTGCACAATAGAAGGACTAAAATGGTATAACAGAATCACCAATGTGGAGCTCATGGAGGCAACTTGACAGATTCCAGTGATGAACCAGGAGGTGAGGAAAAGATGCAAGTGCTGAATAGGACACACATTAAGACAACTCATTAATGGTACAACTAGAAAGTCCTTCCGTCTATTTGTCTTTTTGCCATAATCTATTCATTCAACATGGAACCACTATGATAATTTGTTGCATTGTATTATGTTAATAATCGATGTGTTTCTCTTGTGTTACAGTGCTTATTTCAGCCAAGCATGATTTTAAGTTGTGTGTTTTGTCAGTTAAACTTAATTGATGTGATCTTATGTTCAGGGCCAAATTCCACTTTCAAGGTTCAAGACGGCCCAATAAAAGGATTTCAAGACAATTCTCACATGGTAAATTGTCAGAAACAATCAACAGGTCAAGAAAAGTTAAAGAGTGAGTATATTTTGTTTTGTTAGGAGCTGTCATATTTTTGTAAAAATTAAAGTTCTGTGTCAGTAATGTAAACCTATACCTATGATCAATAAAAAGAAATATATTGATATTCTACCATATCTGAACATTGAAGTAAACTGGCTACGACACTAAAATACTTTGGCCATGCTAAATGCCATGATGACTTAGAAAGAACGATAATGGTTGGTATAATGGAAGATAATAGGGAAACAAAACTCGCTTACACTCAGGAAATAAATGACCGTAGACCCCGAGGTAGACCAAGAAGACGGTGGAGAGATAATACATGTACATACCTACAAGCACTTGGAATCTAACGACTGGCAAGAGAAGGTCAACCAGAGAGACAAATGGAGATGGATTGTATCTGCAGCTAAGAATCTCAATGGCTCGGAACGCTGAAGAAGAAGAAGAAGATGGTCTCTGGAAGAAGAGGAAAAACTCGACCAACAGAAAGGTGAACACAGGACATGAAACACGCCTACGGCATGAAAGTTCATCAGACAGAGAAACTGGCAAAGGATCAAAAGTCTTTCTGGTGGGCCATGGTAAGAATGGCATTCTATAAAGGACTTGAAGGTGATGACTACTCATACATGTTTAGAGCAATATAAATTGTAAAACTTGAATGGTGATAAGACATTTGATGTACAAACTTGTCACAGATTCTATGAATTTAGCAGATTGAGAGAGAACCACAAGGTCAGGCAATGATGTATATACAAGAGAACCACAAGGTCAGGCAATGATGTATATACAACCAGTGTCCTATGATGGCACTCAGTGTGCTACTCTTTAGCTTTTGCTGAGAGTGATTGATTGATTGATTGATTGATTGATTGATTGATTGATTGATAGAGAATCTATGGGTTTATCCAGAGTGTCATGATGTCAGTTTTGTTAATGAGATCAAATAAGCTGCATATTTCGGTTAAACTGAAATATAGACTAAACGGTTTTTTTTAAATACTGCATACTAAGCTCCTTAGGCAAGAGCAAGTAAAAATATAAATGACCCTTTTTAGACGCTGTCATGAACCTCTGTGACTTCAGGATGTCAGGTACACGTACTGGTTCAGCTCGCTCTCACAGAATGTCCGATGACATACAAAGAAATGACAAAAATCCCATACAGGTGATCAGACATAAATCCTAAATTGGAGACCATAATCTACAACTATCTGTCGGTTGCTCTTCAACTTTATCCACTACCTGCACCCATGGCTTCACGTAACCCTGATCGAGGGGCTAAATGGGTACTCCACCTTGCCCAAGGATGTCCTGCAAGCTAGCGGAAGGAAAGAGGCACCTTACTTCTCCTTTGAAGTTGAATACCTGTATCCCGCCATCCAAAGTTTATATACTATAGGGTAACTTAACGCTCCTAGATAGATGATAATGGATTTGAAAGAATTAATCAATTATTTAATGAACATCCATGAATATAGCCAATGTTTATTTTTTCTTCTTTACTTCTAGTCTTAACATAAAACGCCAGACTCAACAGGCAGGAAACTTTGCTAACCGTAGTACACACATCAAATTCTTTAGGGTGAGTTGTCAGTTTGTGTATTCATAAGAAATTTGCTCGTTGAACAATTTGTTATGTTAAATACAGATTTTTGACACATGAATAAAGTGTGTTTTAAAAAATACTTGAGCTTTGTGGTCATCAGGCTCTTTGTCAGAATTGGATTTTGCTGCTGAGAATTTCTCTCTCTCTCTCTCTCTCTCTCTCTCTCTCTCTCTCTCTCTCTCTCTCTCTCTCTCTCTCTCTCTCTCTCTCTCTCTCTCTCTCTCTCTCTCTCTCTCTCTCTCCCTCCCCCCCTCTCCCTTCTTCCCTTCCTCTCTTTCTCCATGCCCCCCCCACTCTCTCTCTCTCTCTCTCTCTCCTTTCTCACCCTTCTTCCCTTCCTCTCTTTCTCCACGCCCCCCCCCCCCCCACTCTCTCCATATTTCAATTATGTCTATTATCATCGCAAGTTTAAACAGTGATTGCATGATGAACTCCGACTTGTATGTTTCAGAATTCCCTGAAGGAACTTCAGCGTACCATGATGGAGGCACACCCTTACTTTGTCAGGTAATCTCAACATTTTGGCCACTAGCAACTCTTAATTTGTCAGGTAATCTCAACATTTTGGCCACTAATGACTCTGGGGTGACTGACAGATAACATAATGCTCCACTACGACAATGTTAGACGTACAACAAACACTATTTGCTTCTATAAACTTAAACCTCATTTGCTAATTTCCTTTACAAAATAAAACCACATTTACTAACTGTTCTTCTGTTGCCTTTCATATCCTAATGTAGCACAGACCCTCAGCCAGTTCATGTCAAGCCCTAAATAGGCTTGTTCATAATTATTTTGATTTTTCATCTAAAGTTTATTTTATGAGATGAGGTAGTCAGCCTCACACCAACCCTTCTTAGCTTGGTCGGTTACAGTGTTAGTATTCTTTGCTTCTTTTATGGGCCCCGGGAACACACAGGCAACATTTTCTAATTGCCGTTACAGAATTAACTTACTTTCTTCCTTGGAGATCAAACTGCAGGTGTTACTTGCATGCATGGTGGTCAAACAACAAACGCTACTTGCCCCAATGAAGGTGGTCCTTCTTCAGATGCTGCTTGCTTCTATAGAGATCACACCACAGTTGTTACTTGCTTCTATTCATTCATTCAGTAGCATGTCCTTTGCAGAACCTCACTCCCATAACAACCTTCTATAAAACCTCTCGATCACAAGCAAGATGTCCCGCGTCTGATATACCCATCTTGAGATCATCCCCACATCCTGCACCCATCTTCTCCTTGGCATTCCTCTTTCTCTCTTCCCTGGCAAATACCCCTCCATTATTGTTCTCTCGCCAAACTTTTGTGACGTTTCAAGTGACCAAGATATTTCAATTTTCTTTGTTTTATCGTCTGTAATAGCCAACCTTCTTCAATATTCAGCTCTTGAAGTATGGATGCATTTGTTTACTTAATTGTTTACTTACTTGATTAGTAAGTGCACTAACCACTATGCCACCACGGTTCTTTCTGGGCTATATACAAGAAAAATAAATAGTTTATAAGTATAAAGAATGTGCTTAATTAAATAAACAATATGACATTATTGTTAAACTACACTCATCTTGTCTGCAGGTGTATAAAGCCAAATGATAAGCAGATGGCCTCAAAATTTCAAAGTGACAGGGTTAAAGTTCAGCTGCAGTATAATGGTGTTGAAGAAGTTGCTAGGATCAGAACTTGTGGCTTCCCTTTCAGATATCCAAAAGATGATTTCTTGAAGATGTGAGTTCATCTCATTTTGTTTTTATTAGTCTTTCAGAGGAATTTGTCTTTCATTTGTAATTTGCAATGGCAAACTACTGAACATAAAACTTGCCAAGAAATCACAAACAGCCAAAAAAAACTTTGGGGTTAACTGCCAAGTCCTATAAAGGATATGCATTAACTAACTTTTAATTTCTGCTTTTTCTCTGTGGCAGTTAGATTGACCTAATACGAATAGTCTTACTGAGATAACATAAGTAGGATATTGTACTGAACAATGACACATGTACTGAGAATATCAAAATAATAGGGTAGTCTGTGATATGTTCATAGTAAGTAAATTATCAGACAGGGTGAATCAGCAAGTAAGTATCAAGCTCGTTATGTACAGAAAAATTGTTAGCATAGTAGGCAAGTTTGAAAATCTTACAAAACAAATAGACACTACATGGAAAGAAATACTTGAAGTCCAGAAATTCAAGTATTTAGTTACATGGATAACATCTGATGGAAGATGTATCACAGAAGTAAAGAACAGAATAGGACAAGAAAACAACTACACTTTACAAAGGGAATAAATTCTAATGTAGATATGGCTCAGTCATTGTCAGTTGGAAGGAAAATTAATTATTGTATGTTGAATAGAACCAATTTTAACAAATGGCTGTGAATCCTGGACAATTAATAGATAAGTAAAATAATCCCTTGAAACCTCAGAAATTTGGTTTTACAGAAGGATGCTGAAAATACATTGTTGGACAGCTGAATTAAGTCAGTTGAATGTTTTGAAAGAGGTTAAGACACATACACAATGTATTACAAACATCAGAAATAGGCAGTAACAAAGAAGATAACTTTGTGTTAGAATATATTTTATCATGTGCTAAAACCTCTGTCTGATTGGTTTTTATTTCTTTACTAGTGTTATATTTGTATTTAGATTTGGTTTAGTTTCTCATATACATTTCCCCATAATAGACAGCTAGTTAATTGCATGTCTGTTTTTGCAGAACATCACAGTTAACTCCAGCACATTTTAGCTGTTTGTGATTCTCTAGGCAATTTCAGTAATAGATCTTTTCATTTATAAAGATAATACAATACACATACAGTCGGATTTCTCAGTCACCCACTGCTGATTAAAACTGTTGACAGTACAACTATCATCTAGAAGTATGACTATAAGATTTAAAGATAATGTTAGAACAACAACGATTAAACAAATTTATTCACTGTGTGAATAAAACGAAGGCTTCTATAACCATTGTCCAGCACAGTACAAAGCATACACAACTCAGATGACTTTAATTGTGATATAAAATTTCAATAAAGAAAAAAAAGAACAATATGGTGGGATGAGAAAGTAAAGGATGCAGTAAAAGATTAGTGGACCCATTTTAGTGGACCCTACTAGACCTGAGGCACTGAACCTAACTGTCCCTATAACCTGGGCTCCTGAGCATTAAAGAGGGGAAAAAACCAACATGACATAGAAAAATTTTAGTTACATACAAACAAGTTGTTAGAATAAGATGTAACTTGGAGACATTGTAGAAAATAGGTCTACCTTTCATTTAGCGCCAATATTTCAACCTTTTGTGCCAATCCAGTCTGAATAAACCAAAGTATCGATCACCTGTTGGACTGTGAAAAGCCTAGATCTACTTCGCTTTCTTGTTGAAGTGCTTGGTTCATCAGCCTAGGTTTCATTTATGAATTTTCAGAATGTTTTCACATTAAACCACACTAAGTCAATTCAAACCTATGGGGGAAGACATTTGCAATGGCTAACCATGAGGTTTGACCACGATTGGTTAGTTATTTTTAGTTTGTGACGCATTTATTTTTCACATACTAGGCAAAATACCGAAAATTGGGTACAGCGATATAGCGGCAGATTAGGAAATTACCAAAACATTGATTCAGCGGTCTGGTAGGGTTAAGAAATCTATACAAACAAGAAATGATAACTATACACTACACTAACAGGGCAGACATAACACTAAGAAAATTATGAAACAATCAAGTGAAGAATCATGGACTAAATATTCTAAGTGAACTCTCTAAGAAATCTCCTGGGCAATTATTTAAAAGTCTAAAAGCCACGCACATGAGAGATGAGTGCTTCCTCCCTCCACAACAATAAATAATGAGTATGGGGAAAATACTTAATACTACTGAAATAAAAGCAAGATAGGAGACATAATCAGATTGCTACTGGTACTATTGGGGTTGGAACTCTTCGCTGGCTTCTAAGGATGGGGACGGAGCGCTTATGGGAATGCCCCGAATGCTGTGATGTCGGTTCTTAAATCGATCAGTCAATCAATCAATCAACAATAAATGCAGTGACAATTCAATCCAATCCTTCCTGTGTAAAATCTAATGAACCAAGTATCTTAGAACAGAAAGTGAGAGAAGCAGTTTAAAAAAGCCCCAACAGTAAAACTACAGGCATTGATAATATTCCAGTAGAAGCCATGGAGGTAGGGTAAAGTGATTAACAAACATATTTAACATGGTGTGGTGAGAGATGAGAGTACCATAAGATTGGCAAAGAGCTGTAATTGTACCTATATAGAAGAACAAAGGTAGCAAAAAAGACTGCAATGCATACAGTGACCTAACTTTACTCCACCATTTAGGAAACATTTATACAAACAATTTAGAACAGAGAGCAAGATAACAGATACAGCCACTTCTAAGTGGTGCTCAGTTTGGCTTTAGGAAAGGAAGAGGATGCACTGATGCCAATTTTGCATTGAGTCAGATGAATGAAAAATCTATAGAATACAACACTGAACTAAGTGTGGCTTTCATAGAGCAAGAAAAAGCCTTTGACCAAGTAAATAGGAATAAGCTGTGGAAACTGCTAGAAGAATACAGTGTAATTGGGCAGCTGTTGGGTTACATCAGGGCTGTGTATCAATACAGTGGATGTGCAGAAAGAACAAATTTCTGCGTGGCAAACTTTTTCCAAGTAACAACAGGTATCAAGGATGTGATTTATCACCACTTTTGTTCATCACCTGTATGGATTAGATTACTAAAGAGGCAAATCCACAACCAGAGAGCTGCTGGCGACCAGAGTTTACTGTATGCGAACAATGCAGATCTCCAGGACCATACAAATTAACTTGACAATTGCTGTAAGAATTTTGATATGAAGATTATTATCAAAAATACAGAATTTATGACAAAAATGCATACCGCAAATCATTAAAACAAGTTAGAGAGTACAAGTATCTGGGCAGTGTATTCATGGTGAATGGAAAACTAAATAGAGAAATAGAAACAATAATACAGAAAGCAAACAACATCAGCTATCAAATAGCACCTATTCTAAAACATCCAAATATCGACATACATACAAAAATGAAACTGTTAGATGCTTTATTTGTCCTGTGGCTGTTACCAATGCCAAATATGGAAAGTCCTAAAAACACACAGGCATAAAATCACATTAAGTGAGATGTGATGCATAGGAAACGCAACTGGGAAAACAAGAATAGAGAGACAGATGAGAAACTAAGAACAAGTGTAAGGATAACACCTATTACTGACTTTATAGAACATCAATAAATTAAATTTTTCAAACAATTATTTAGAATGGAACAAGATCAGTCAGCAGCTAGAACGTTTTGTGTTAGAACATCAGGATCTGACGATCCAGAAAGGGTCGGCTAGATGAGGTAAAAGAGTCATTGAAGAAATCAAATATGATGTTATTACAAACAAGACAAACGAAACACAGAAAATTACATTTGGCTTATCTCTGCGACACTTCACTGCAAAAGCAGTTGAACCAAAGAATAAGATCATGTCTTTTTATGTGTCTAAAATATTTTATTTGTCAAGCCTTGATCTCACTTGCTGTTGTATCAACATTGTTTCTAGGTATGACAAGTTGGCCAGAGTTAACACATACTATGGATCTGACCATGTACAGAACATTTTTCATACAGTCCAACATGACAGGTCACAGTACAAAATTGGCAAAACTCAGGTAAATAGACACTTTTTTAATGGATGTCAGCTAAATTATTGGGTGTTCTTTTATTTTCTATTACTGATTGGTTTGATGTAAGGGCAATCTTCATCACACTTTATATTACAGTGCAAGAATTTTAGCTCAGTGCATGAGCTCCATGTCCTTATCATCATCATTAAGAGCCTTGCCAACTGGCGTGGGTGATCATATTTCTCCAGATCTTACAGTCTCCAACAGCAATTATCACTTTCTGTGCTGATACATTTTCATGCTACGACAAAAGGCTTTCACAAATATTCTCTCATTGCATCATGTTTTATTCCATATGGCTCTGTCTTTTTATGCAGGGCAGTCTGCCAAAAGCGTCGCACAAAGCACAAACTTCATAGCTCCGCGCGATGAGGAGTCTGCAAGAAACTTGCACTAGTGAACCAAATGATGTATGCCAGATTCAAACCCACAAGCTTTGGAGAGTGAGGCAGGCAGCGTAACTGCTTCACAACAGAGATGGAATATAGAAGAGAAATGCCTCACGTATGCTAACTCTTAGGCTGTGGGGATGTTCCATATAGAAGAGAAATACCTCACGTATGCTAACTCTTGGGCTGTGGGGATTTCCATATAGAAGAGAAATACCTCACGTATGCTAACTCTGTGGGGATGTTCCATATAGAAGAGAAATACCTCACGTATGCTAACTCTTGGGCTGTGGGGATGTTCCATATAGAAGAGAAATACCTCACGTATGGTAACTCTTGGGCTGTGGGGATGTTCCATATAGAAGAGAAATACCTCACGTATGCTAACTCTGTGGGGATGTTCCATATAAAAGAGAAATACCTCACGTATGCTAACTCTGTGGGGATGTTCCATATAGAAGAGAAATACCTCACGTATGCTAACTCTTGGGCTGTGGGGATGTTCCATATAGAAGAGAAATACCTCACGTATGCTAACTCTGTGGGGATGTTCCATATAGAAGAGAAATACCTCACGTATGCTAACTCTTGGGCTGTGGGGATGTTCCATATAGAAGAGAAATACCTCACGTATGCTAACTCTGTGGGGATGTTCCATATAGAAGAGAAATACCTCACGTATGCTAACTCTAGGGCTGTAGGGATGTTCCATATAGAAGAGAAATACCTCACGTATGCTAACTCTAGGGCTGTGGGGATGTTCCATATAAAAGAGAAATACCTCACGTATGCTAACTCTGTGGGGATGTTCCATATAGAAGAGAAATACCTCACGTATGCTAACTCTAGGGCTGTAGGGATGTTCCATATAGAAGAGAAATACCTCATGTATGCTAACTCTTGGGCTGTGGGGATGTTCCATATAGAAGAGAAATACTTCACGTATGCTAATGCTATGGGGATGTTCCATATAGAAGAGAAATACCTCACGTATGCTAACTCTTGTGGGGATATTGTAAATATATATAAGGGAACTAATTCATGTACACTCTATGTTGAGCAGTGGGTGGATATCACAGAGAAAAGAAGGTAAATAAATCATGTAAGCTCTTATGCGTTGGCATGGAATGTAGCTAGCCAACGACTACAACATTGAAGTCACATATTTTACTGAGCTATAGTGACATTTAATTATACATTAGCAAAGAGATCTTTTTTTGTTTTTATTTGTTTTTTCCTTCAATATTTTGGCCATAAATAATCAATGGAAAAATATTGCATTGCTATAAAATAGTATACGCTTGCCTGCTGGCTCGACTGTCAAGTATTTGAATCCCCATCGAGGTGAGAATTTGTTTTCATTAAATTGATCTTGGCTGCCAGGTTGATGCAGCCCTATATGGGTACCATGAAATATTCTGGAAAGTAAAAGGGGTTGGCATGATATTGACCACTTCACCCACCCATTGCTGTTTGATCTATACAAATATAGGGCTAGCACCATATACCCAACACGTCTCATGGTGTGGTAAAGAGTCCTTTAACAGATTCAGTGCCAAACAAACATTAGGTTTGGACCAAATAAAAATAATTGACGGAAAATGGGAAGTAGGGGTGTGTCACAGTTATGACTTTAAAGTTGTTAATAAGTTAGCAGACATGTTGTATTATATTGCAGTGACATCATTTCAGCAATATATAAGCCCAAGGCAGATACAGGAAGTCGCTTAAGGTGGTTAATCATCCCACGATACTTAATCAGTTAATTTGTTTAAAAGTTAGTTGCATTTCCTTTACAGGACGTTTGCAGTCAACTCCAGCATTTTTTGCTGTTGTGATCTCTTGGCAAGTTTATGTTATGCCATTGCTTTCTGAATGACCAGTACCCATACCATTTTGTAAAAAACTAATGCAACGCGGTCTGCTGCCAAATCGCGCGCAGCTGTGTTTCAAACGTGGTTATGCAGGATCACAAGCTGCGTCCGTAACCCCTTTGCCACGGAGCTGATCAGTTAATTTTACTTTTGTAAAATAGCATTATTTTTGTAATATGACAATAGATACATCATTCCTTATTTACACTGCTTCCTGTGTGTTTCTTAACTTTCATTTGTAATATGTGGTAATTCTTTTCTTAGATATTTCTGAAAGATTCTGTGAAAAAGGCACTTGATGGTGAGTTACAAAAGATTGAGGATGAGGAAAGAAGATTAATAGAATTGAAGAAGCAAGAAGAAGAAGCAGCAAAGGAACGAGAAAGACAAAAGATTGCAGAAGAAATGTTCTCACAAGAGGTAAAATGCGCCTACCTGAGAATATGTTTTGTTTGTTATTATTCTGTTCAGTATTGTGTTTTGATGTTAGACAGTGATTTCCAGACAGTTTTCTCATGTCTACACTTTTGAACAGAACATTTATTTTCATGACATTTTATTCTTTACTGTCCTTTTTTCATAATATAGAACATTAAGCTTTCTTATTATCTTGTATATGCACACATGTATGCATGTTTTGGATGAATATTCTTCAAATTTTGCCCAGGGAATCCATATGTCTTAATAGGAAGTGTCTTTTGTTTTTTAAGAACACATAAATTAGTGTGGGTATCACCAGATCACAATACAGAAAATGAAACTGCTTATATCTATATTAATTAGAAATTAGATCATCTCTACATTACTTAAATATATTTAGAGGTGCAGATATAAATGTCAGATCACCATCTGTTGATAAATCTAATTAAGTTGAAAGTTAAGAGATCCATAACATCTTATAAATATGGAAATCAATACAGTAGGATATTTTTAAAATCTAGAAATTAAGGAAAAGTTTACTGTCACTGTCTCTAATAAGTACCAGATGCTGCACCATTTAGTATATGAAGTAAGTATGGAAGTACTAGTAATTATAGTGCTAGTAGTATAAACTCCACCAAGGAAGCTTGTCTGATGGACTGACCCTGCTAGTAGTATAAACTCCACCGTGGAAGATTGTCTGAAGGACTAACCTTGTGCTAGTAGGATAAATTCCACCATGGAAGATTGTCTGATGGACTGACCATGTGCTAGTAGTGTAAAATCCACCATGGAAGATTAGTCTGATGGACTTATCCATGTACTAGTAGTGTAAACTCTACCGTGGAAGATTGTCTGATGGACTTATCATGTGCTAGTAGTATAAACTCCACCATGGAATGATTGTCTGATAGACTACCATGTGCTAGTAGTATTTTTTTTTTAAAGTTATTTGCATATCCTTTACAGAATATAGCAGTCAACCCCACATTTTTTGGCTGTTAGTGATCTCTTGGCAGGTTTTACGTTCAGTAGTTTGCTATTGCTTTCTGAACAACCGGCTCCCATATCATTTCATAAAAAACCAACGTAAGGCGGTCTGCTGCCAAATCACCCACAGCTGTGTTTCGAATGCTGGTATTCGGGATTACGAACTGCATCCATAACACCTTTGCCATGGAGCCGGCAGTAGTATAAACTTCACGTGAAATAACATAACAGATCACCTTGAATGTTGTGTTTCTTTTACATTTCAGTATAATCAAACAAACAGTAGTCCTGGATCTTCATCCCTCACCACCATTGCTGAGGTGCCCACTCCAGCCTCACAAGTGGATAGCGCCATTTACAACACCTGTCCAGAATCATCCAGCAGCAGAGAGTACGTACTGAGTTGTGTGTGTTCTGTCTCATATGTGTCTACCAGATATGCACTGGTAACAAGGCTCCTTGGAGGAGAGCGTGGTGTATGCGTTGTGATATGCCACCCAGGATTAAAGAGGAGGGAAAACTATTAATATAGTGTATCGCTCTCCATCTCTCTCTCTCTCTCTCTCTCTCTCTCTCTCTCTCTCTCTCTCTCTTCTCTCTCTCTCTCTCTCTCTCTCTCTCTGTGAGTGTAACTGAACAAGCACTGAGAGAAATATTGATCACATATTCATTTATATAAGTATTACAGAGGTATTAGAGACAGAAGGAGAGAGAGAGGGAATGGTAGATTAAGAAGGTGAGAGAGATAAAGAATGAAAGAGTGTGAACGAATGAACGAATAAACTTTATTTTCCAATGGTTCAGAATTGGGCACGCAGGCCCATGTGACATTCTGCCCTTATCTCTCTGCTCTCATACATTATTTCATTCATACTTATTAACAACAACAACAGAAAAATATGCTTTAAAATGCATGGGAAATGTGCAATAATCAATAATACATGACTTACTAGAACTAATTTTTGACATGGCAATTATAATTACCTAAGGTAAGTGTATTGTATCACAGGTAGGGAAATGTTTATTATAGAGTTGTCATTTGAGATAATTATTATTATTTTTGGTGGTTAGACAGACAGACAAACAAACAAACAGACAGATAAAGATAGATATCTTCCAAAGTCGGAGAGTATCTGCCTGCACGGCGAGGAACCACCAGTCTGCACACCAATAAGCCAGATATGGGACAACGGATGCTCACGCAAACCTCAGTCCGGTATGACATCACACTGATATTGGACAACAGGATGTCTTCATCCGTGATACAGGACTTCATGCTGGAGTTCACAGCCAGCGAACACAAGCAAGCAAGATAGATAGATAGACAGACAAACATACAGACAGATATATAGAGAGAGAGTGAGAGACAGCGATAGAGAGAAAATGATTTCACTTTAATTGTATGTAATTTCAGTACTACTATTACAACAACGGAGGAAGACAGTGAAGAGGTAACAACAGAAGATGCACAAAGTGATGACATACATCCTGAGGAAAAAATGAATGCGTAAGTTATTTCTGTTAACACGTTGAGTCCCAGCCATTTGTTAAATTGACTAACTCACTTAGTCCTAATTGTCTAACTCCTTATATGTAGATAAGTGTAACTTTACCCCCCCCCCCCCCTATCTCTGTTGCTTCTTTGACTCCATCTATTACTTTACCTTTTTCTGAGCCAGAAAGTTTTTGCTGCCTCAGAATCTTTATATAATGTAATACACATTGTCATTATTTTTCCTTTATGCTCTATATTCAATTCCACCATGCTTTTAATTTCAGTATGTTAAATATATTGTAATGAATTATATCTTAAATATATCATGGAGATACAGGAGTTTTAGAGAAGCTGGAAATGACAAGGGAACCGCAGGACTCAACCCCTGCCACTTAGGAATCCCACAGACTAGCTGAGAGAAGGCACCTCACATCTCCTATTGACAGGGTTTACCCTATCCCTCTACCCACGTACCACATTCAAACAACCTTCATAACACTTGGATGTCATTGCAAAGTTCCTTATTCAGGAAGCTACTTTGACTAATCTATAAGTGAAAAAATGTACTTCATATGGGTTAGAGTTGTCATATCAAATATTGCCACAGATCACTGTGACTAACCTTATATGTATTATTTTGTCAACAACCAGTTATGGGAAAGAGGATGACAACAAGACTTATACGAACCAGAGGCAAAGGACAAATAAGTCAACATTGTGAATGTTTACAGGTCAGAGCTCTAATGTGATCAGGCGGAAGCCCCGCCCCAGAGTGTACAGTGCGAAAAGCAAGCTTCACACAAGAAAATCAAGGGCAAGCAGGAGGTTAAAAGTCGGAGGCTAAAGGCATTAAGGGATAAGTTCTGAGCTGTTTGACTTGGAAGGTGGAAAGTCACAATTGTGAGATTGTAACATCAGCGGTTAATGCATGTTTTTTAGAGATGTTTTAAGAACACTTAGGCAATGAAGTCAAGATATATTATGTCTTTACTTATGGTGCATGATCAAACACCATCAATTGGGATGTTAGAGATTTTGTAAGTAGTTGAATTGTGTTAATACTTAGTGCCTTCTAGTGATAGTATTTATTGAGCACCATGGTCAAATCGATGGACGCATTATGCACCCTGTAGAAACTGCGTGAGAACAGAAGGCCACTGCAATGAATCTGATGTCATGATAGATGTAAACACTGTTTGATCCCTATGCAAGTGGATATTACACAATAATTGTAGCGGTCATGTATTGAATGATATAGCAAGAGTAGTCAGTAGCAGTACTATGATAAATAGTATATTAAGTTAAAGTCACTACCCAAGATTTGATCATCCGATATTTATAGCATGACAGCTAGCATGGTTAGAGTTAGGCAGTGAGAACAACATTAAGTGGGGTACTTGGCTTGGCTGCCTGGTAACTGGGTGCAATACTAAATGGAGACCCCAGCATGGAGGAGGGACAGTCTACTTCCATCCATTCTCACATAATCAAGAGGGGAAGTGGACCAGGGGACCGCAGCCGGAGAGTCAAATCATCTGCACACCAGATGACTAGAACATCAGTATTCTATATACTTCATGTGTTCACATTAATCTACATTTGTCATGTTTTCATTTGAGACATTTACATACAGACAGTGGCATAGAAGCTTTATTGTTGTCTCTGATTTCCTGAGGTCATCAATGTTACTTAGTGTCACCTAGAAACAGAGAGAGCCTGTCTGTGTACAATGCTCTTATCAGAACTGACTGTGTTGTCATTATCATATGCCATGAAGCCACGTCTGTTTGTTGTCTGACCACACACACACCACATCGTAATGCAGCAAGTATCTACAACCATAATCTACACTACAAACTTTGACTATTTCATTAATCAACTCTTCCTTAGAACATGTTGGAGAATTGAGGTGTTCATTATTTAGCCAAGTGTATTGCCTCACCTATTGTGAGTCCTGTATTTGTGTAGGATTTCTATGATTTTGTCTGGCTGTCTATCTCCTGCTTGAAAAGTCTGCTATACCATGGCAGCTAATCAAGCTTGCAAAATAATACAAGGATTGTTTCTCACCTGTTGAATGCTTAAGGAAAATCAGCATTGAATCTACAGGAATTCTTATATGATGGAGAAGAGAGCTGTTGTCCTAGCTCAAACACCTGTAATATTTAGTTTTCCACAGTTCAGAAAAAATAAGAAGGGCTGTCTAATTACATTATTAACTGGTTTCTAGTGTGTTTTCTGTCCAATCCCAGCATCTTATTTTCCATATATGTAATATTTTTCCAATGAGGCATCCTTATTTTCCATATATGTAATATTTTTCCACTGAGGCATGATTTCTTTGCTTACTTATTTATTTCTTAACTTTTCTATTTTCCAGAGCTTGGGACATAACTCAGGAGTTAACTGAAGAGGAGGAACGGCGAGATGTTCATGAACAGCCGATCTTGATGTTTTTGAAGTTCATTATCTATATTCTCCTCTTTGTAATTATTTTGGGTACTTTTGCCATTCAAAAGGTAATTATACTTTGAATTTATTCAGTTACCATTCAGTTCTATGGATTATCACTGTTATTCAGATATCTAATTCAATAAGATATTGCCTTTGAATGTCAGAAAGAGAGTACTGAAATGTTATATAGAACTTGTTCTGCTGTATAGCACTGAATCATGGAATGTTAATAAACAGATCAGGAAGTGCTTGTAGGCAACGGAGATACGGTTTCTGAGACATGTGTTGCGAATACCTGGGACTGCTAGAGTATCTAATGAGTGCCTTGAAAAGGTTAAAGAAAGAACATTATATACAAATATACAAGGGGGCTTAATATAAAAACCTTAAATGTTTTTTTATTTCTTTTTGGGGGGTGAACATATTCTGAAAAAGTAAAGAACAAATGTATAATTTTTCAATGTAGTTACCACTGCGTTCAATGTAAGTCCTCCAGCGCTGATAAAGTGCTTGAATTCCTGTAGAAAAATTGACTCTTGGGTCACTACTCGGTGTGTGTGAACAATTTATCACAGAAGTCACGCCGTTTTGACACTTCCTACTCCGCTCATATACTTGCTGGACTGACAGGCAATCATTACCATACTGGACCTTTATTCACCGATGAATTTCTATAGGTTCAACCCCTTCACTGATCAAATAACTGGACAACAGAATGCTGTCTCTTCTTTGGTGCATGTCAAAAGTGCGGCAGCCGTCTTTAAACTGTCCTTATGCTGTCACCACGTTTATCTGCAACATGATGTCATGTGCTGAACACTCTTGACATTCTTAACAACGATATTGACAGGTTACAAGACAATGGCATGGTTATTGTAATTTCTATCACACTTTTAAGGTTTTCATTTGAAGCCCCCTCATAGGAAAAAGATATTCTTTAGTCATGCAATGAGAAGAGAGGCATTGGAAAACATTGTGAAAAGTGGGGGAAATAAAACATGTCTGAAAGCAGGAATACAGGTGTTAAACCCTCATCTGACTGCTTTGTATAAGTAAACTTTTGATAGTGAGTTTATGATTGTGAGTATATGTGTATGCGAGGGAGTGTTTATTTGTGTTTTATTGAGTGGGTGCATAACTGAGAGCTTGTGTAAATGATATATGTTTGTATGCATTTATGCCTGTCTAAATGTGTCTGGCTGCCTGCCAATCTCATAACATGGTAATATGCATTGTTTATGTTCACAACTTTATTTGTCAATGTTCATTTTCCTGTGTGAATGTAACTTGCACAATAGATATAATTGATGTATGAAAGATGAGTGATTGAAAGGGCCGTATGTAAGACAGGTCTGGGCTTGCATGCCCACTATGTGACCCTTTGAACATAAAGTTTGTTTGTTGTTTGTTTGTTCATTCATTCTCTCTGTCTCTCTCTCTCTCTTTGTCTCTCTCTTTGTCTCTCTGTCTCTCTCTCTCTCTCTCTCTCTCTCTCTCTCTCTCTTTCTGTCTGTCTGTCAGTCTCTCTGTCTCTCTCTCTCTCTCTCTCTCTCCTCTCTCTCTCTCTCTCTCTCTCTCTCTCTCTCTCTCTCTCTCTCTCTCTCTCTCTGTGGGGCCTTGTAACAGAAAATTATAATAATGTCCCCAAACTTATAAAGAGTAATGCTCAACATATGTATGGTTATTGTGAACATATGTCTTGTATTTTTCTATCTGCCAGGTTAGCTTTCTGTTGCTTGTCACAGAACTGGCTCCCATCACTGAGACTAACCCGAAAAAAGAGAGCTGGATGAATTTCAGCAGGTAGAGTGGCTTGTATAATTGTACGCCATGTCACATGAAATAAGTAACAAGTAGTCAAGGACCTGTTTACACATCTTAGGCACGCATATGGTGCTGGACCCTTATATTTTTAAATTTCCTTAGATCAGTCGGCACTTAGTGAGTGATGTGGTCAGTGTCACCACATGTGACTTCCCCAGACATTTCCTGGTATCAATTTTTTTAGGTTGGGTCAACCTGGCACGGACACTTCTATAACACCAGGATTTTAACATCTGCCCTAATGCATATTTAAACCCCATGTCCATCGGGCCAGCATCTAGCCATTATGCTACACATTTGAGTCTTGTCATGAGTACCATGATGTCGATTTTACACAGCACACGTGTCATGTTGTCACTTCGTTCCTCTGTGGAGTGTAGTGTGTCACACCTAGTCATGCACCACAAAGGTTAGCATTCCTGACTTCAGCACGCATTTGTGTACGGATTGCTTCCTCTAGACCAGTGGTTCTTGACCGGTGGGGAATTCCTTCCCCCCCCCCCCCCCCCCCCCCTCCTCCTGGGAGAATTTTGGAGTTTCCAGGGAGAATTAAGATTATTTCAAGATCACGTTAATACAAGAACCAATTACTTGATATTGTTTTTCCCTCCATACTTTATGGTTCAGTAATTCTCGCCCTTCTGAAATTAGTTTTATAACGTAAGTGGACCCGCAAATCATGCTTTATTTAGACATCTAGACTTGTTCTAGTATGTGTTATTAAATTTAGCTTCCATTTTTATGTACGCTGTGTAGGGGCGGAGGGAGGGAGATTTATAGGGAGGAAATACGAAAGGGGGGAATGACATTCTAAACATATGGTAAAGTTGTGCATGGGCCAAAAAGGTTGAGAACCACTGCTCTAGACAAATTCCATCTATGGTTACTGGCTCTGCTTGCTCATGGGTAGGTCTTCTTTCCTAACAATTTTGCCAAGACAATAGCCTTACAGCCCATCCTTTGTGATTTCTAACAGCAGTGGGATTTTTTAAGCTGCACATGGGGCCTCATGTCTTTTGCTCTTATCCAAGGTTAGGTATCTGGTCTGACAACCCAAGAGATCAGGGGGACATGGGATAACAGTTAAGAATGGTTCTTGGAAAAATGCCCAGCTCTGTGGTGAGATCAAACCTTGCACCTTGTGAGCTTGAGGCAGGCACCTTAGCCTCTCAGCCATGGCACCCCCTTGATGTTGATTCTAGACAGTCTGTCAATCAGTGCTGCCCTGGTTATTTTGATGTTGATTCTAGACAGTCTGTCAATCAGTGCTGTCCTGGTCATGCAAAGGTGTGTGGCGTTCACAAAACTCGTGTGCTTGAATCGTGAGTTTTATGAATCTACACACCTTAGATTGTTGTAGTTTCGTCAGTGTTAATGCTAGAAGCTGGCAGAATTGTATGTATTGGCAATTATGGTGTATTAACAATCAGTTTGCTACAGTAAAAGTCTCTGTTCAAACAGTTGACCACTGATGATGAAATTGAGCACTTATGAGCCTGTCCATAGTGTTGTGACATATATTCTACACATCCAGCCAGTGAATTGCATCTGGTTTAAAGCATAGTATGTATCTTACAGATATTGAAAAAAGGGGCTTGACTGTTGCCGAGCTGGTTACTTGAAATCTGAATGTTAACAAAAATTTAAATAGGAAATTTTGTATTCAAGGAATTATGTTTCCGGATTGTAATCGTACTTCAGTATTTTTGTTCATAGATAAACTTTTGTTGAAACATTTGCTTGTACCTGTGTGTTGTTTCCTTTTTTCAGTCTTCCTATTAAATGTTGTGTTCATGTATCATGCAGCTTTGGTGTATCATGTAACTTGATTTCAGTGGAAGTTGACTTTCATGATGTGTTTGTCATCAACTGCTAAGCTTGATTCAACATGATGGGCATACTGCTCTCAGTTGAACATGTTCTAGTGAAATATTACTACTGTGAGGTATAATTCATGACTCAAATGTATTGGCTCAAAGGTTACGGACGCGGTTCGTGATCCGCAAATCTGCGTTCGAAAGAAACTGCGCTAATATGACCAAGCAGACCAGTTTCGTTGTTTTTTTATACGAACTGGTATGGGTGCCGGTCATTCAGAAAGCATGGGAAACTACTGAATGTAAACTCGCCAAGAGATCACAACAGCAACAAAAAAAAAGCTGGTGGACTGCAACGTCCTGTAAAGGTATGCAACTAACTTTTTTTTAGGGATGCTCAAAATGTCCTGTTATGGCAAGATTTTTTTCTGCCTTTCCTTTTACCCCCCCTTTGGGGGACAGATCCTCAACTAAACCATGCCAAGCCGTCCCTTTGTCTATCTCCTGCTGCTCTCTCCATGTCCTTCCAATATATTAACCATCTCTGTAATTTTATTCCACATGTGTTTTTATATATCCCACTATTTTGTTCACCCTGTGGTTTCCAGACAAGAGTGTCTGGTTATATTGTCCCAGGATTTTCTCAGTGTGTTTCCTGTCCAAAGATCAGGGCTTAGCCAGATATGACTGAGCTACTGTATGACAGTAGATGGCACTATCTGCTTTCTGTTAGCGTCAAAAGTTGGGCAGTGCTCACCTAGCCCGACACCCCATTTTGTACCAATGGGTTCGGGCAGAGGAGTTGATTGGGAGTTACAAGCCTTGCTCTAGTGCAAGGGAAAAGCAACCTAAAGACTAAATGTCATGGCAGGGCAGATAACCCCAAGCCTTGGTTGGCAACTGGTCTGGATGGAACTGCAACAGTCGGACAGTTAGAGTATTGCTTTGCGATCAGGGGCCCCTGTAGCTTGTCTTATTCCAGACATATTGGTGTTCTTTTCTTCCTTTTGTCTCTCTCGTCTCTCTCCTCCCCTCCCTCCCTCCCCCTTCCCTCTCCCTCCCTCCCTCCCTCCCTCCCTCTCTCTTTCTCTCTCTCTCTGTCTCTGTCTGTCTCTCTCTCTCTGTCTCTGTCTCTGTCTCTCTCTGTCTCTCTCTCTCTCTCTCCCCTCTCTCTCTCTCTCTCTCTCTCTCTCTCTCTCTCTCTCTCTCTCTCTCTCTCCTCTCTCTCTCTCTCTCTCTCTCTCTCTCTCTGGCCTTTTAACAGAAAATTATAATAATTTCCCCAAACTTAGAAAGAGTAATGGTTAACATATTTATGGTTGTTGTGAACATATGTCTTGTATTTTTCTATATGCCAGGTTAGCTTTCTGTTGCTTGTCACAGAACTGGCTCCAATCACTGAGACTGTCCCGAGACAAAAAGAGCTGGACAAATTTCAGCAGGTAGAGTGGCCTGTATAATTGTATGCCATGTCACATGAAATAAGTAACAAGTAATCAAGGACCTTTTTACACACCTTAGGCACACATATGGTGCTAGACCCTCATTTTTTAATTTCATTAGATCAGTCGGCACTTGGTGAGTGATGTGGTCAGCATCACCACATGTGACTTCCCCAGACATTTCCTGGTATAAATTTTTTTAGGTTGGGTCAACCTGGCACGGACACTTCTATAACACCAGGATTTTAACATCTGCCCTAATGCATATTTAAATCCCCATGTCCATCGGGCCAGCATCTAGCCATTATGCTACCACATTTGAGTCTTGTCATGAGTACCATGATGTCGATTTTACACAGCACACGTGTCATGTTGTCACTTCGTCTCCTTCGTTCCTCTGTGGAGTGTAGTGTGTCACACCTAGTCATGCACCACAAAGGTTAGCATTCCTGACTTCAGCACGCATTTGTGTACGGATTGCTTCCTCTAGACAGTGGTTCTTGACCGGTGGGGAATTCCTTCCCCCCCCCCCCCCCCCCCCCCCCCCCCCCTTCCTCCTGGGGAGAATTTTGGAGTTTCCAGGGGGAATTAAGATTATTTCAAGATCACGTTAATACAAGAACCAATTACTTGATATTGTTTTTTCCCTCCATACTTATGGTTCAGTAATTCTCGCCCTTCTGAAATTAGTTTTTATAACGTAAGTGGACCCGCAAATCATGCTTTATTTAAACGTCTAGACTTGTTCTAGTATGTGTTATTAAATTTAGCTTCCATTTTTATGTACGCTGTGTAGGGGCGGAGGGAGGGAGATTTATAGGGAGGAAATACGAAAGGGGGGAATGACATTCTAAACATATGATAAAGTTGTGCATGGGCCAAAAAAGGTTGAGAACCACTGCTCTAGACAAATTCCATCTATGGTTACTGGCTCTGCTTGCTCATGGGTAGGTCTTCTTTCCTAACAATTTTACCAAGACAATAGCCTTACAGCCCATCCTTTGTGATTTCTAACAGCAGTGGGATTTTTTAAGCTGCACATGGGGCCTCATGTCTTTTGCTCTTATCCAAGGTTAGGTATCTGGTCTGACAACCCAAGAGATCAGGGGGACATGGGATAACAGTTAAGAATGGTTCTTGGAAAAATGCCCAGCTCTGTGGTGAGATCAAACCTTGCACCTTGTGAGCTTGAGGCAGGCACCTTAGCCTCTCAGCCATGGCACCCCCTTGATGTTGATTCTAGACAGTCTGTCAATCAGTGCTGCCCTGGTTATCTTGATGTTGATTCTAGACAGTCTGTCAATCAGTGCTGTCCTGGTCATGCAAAGGTGTGTGGCGTTCACAAAACTCGTGTGCTTGAATCGTGAGTTTTATGAATTTACACACCTTAGATTGTTGTAGTTTCGTCAGTGTTAATGCTAGAAGCTGGCAGAATTGTATGTATTGGCAATGATGGTGTATTAACAATCAGTTTGCTACAGTAAAAGTCTCTGTTCAAACAGTTGACCACTGATGATGAAAATTGAGCACTTATGAGCCTGTCCATAGTGCTGTGGCATATATTCTACACATCCAGCCAGTGAATTGCATCTGGTTTAAAGCATAGTATGTATCTTACAGATATTGAAAAAAGCGGCTTGACTGTTGCCGAACTGGTACTGAAATCTGAATGTTAACAAAATATAACTAGGAAATTTTGTATTCAAGGAATTATGTTTCCGGATTGTAATCGTACTTCAGTATTTTTGTTCATAGATAAAAACTTTTGTTGAAACATTTGCTTGTACCTGTGTGTGTGTTTCCTTTCTTCAGTCTTCCTAGTTAAATGTTGTGTTCATGTATCATGCAGCTTTGGTGTATCATGTAACTTGATTTCAGTGGAAGTTGACTTTCATGATGTGTTTGTCAATCAACTGCTAAGCTTGATTCAACATGATGGGCATACTGCTCTCAGTTGAACATGTTCTAGTGAAATATTACTACTGTGAGGTATAGATTCATGACTCAAATGTATTGGCTCAAAGGGTTACGGACGCGGTTCGTGATCCGCAAATCTGCGTTCGAAAGAAACTGCGCTAATATGACCAAGCAGACCATGTTGCGTTGTTTTTTTATACGAACTGGTATGGGTGCCGGTCATTCAGAAAGCAATGGCAAACTACTGAATGTAAACTCGCCAAGAGATCACAACAGCAACAAAAAAATGCTGGTGTTGACTGCAACGTCCTGTAAAGGATATGCAACTAACTTTTTTTAGGGATGCTCAAAATGTCCTGTTATGGCAATGATCTTCTTCTGCCTTTCCTTTCATCCCCCATTGGGGCACAGATCCTCAACTAAACCATGCCAAGCCGTCCCATCTTTGTCTATCTCCTGCTGCTCTCTCCATGTCCTTCCAATATATTAACCATCTCTGTAATTTTATTCCACATGTGTTTTTATATATCCCACTATTTTGTTCACCCTGTGGTTTCCAGACAAGAGTGTCTGGTTATATTGTCCTAGGATTTTCTCAGTGTGTTTCCTGTCCAAAGAGTCAGGTCTTAGCCAGATATGACTGAGCTACTGTATGACAGTAGATGGCACTATCTGCTTTCTGTTAGCGTCAAATGTTGGGCAGTGCTCACCTAGCCTGACACCCCATTTTGTACCAATGGCTTCGGGCAGAGGAGTGTGATTGGGAGTTACAAGCCTTGCTCTAGTGCAAGGAAATGCAACCTAAAGACTAAATGTCATGGCAGGGCAGATAAAACCCTAAGCCTTGGTTGGCAACTGGTCTAGGATGGAAGCTGCAACAGTCGGACAGTTAGAGTATTGCTTTGCTGATCAGGCAGCCTCTGTAGCTTGTCTTATTCCAGACATATTGGTGTTACTTTTCTCTGAAGTAAACTAGGCAGGCCGAGAGAATGATCATGCTGCATGGGCAAAACATTGTCTCTAAATTCAGCCCATACTTTGTGTTATGGAGTGGTATAACTCCATTTCACAAATTATTGTCTGTCAAGACGGCAAGGTGCCAATCAATCTTATTCAGCACCAGTATCTGTTCATTACCCCTTGTTATACTAGAATGTTAACATATACTAGTGAAATATTACTAGTTGAGACACAGATTGATTATTCAAATGTATTGGTCTCAATTAGTGTTGCTCAGAATGTCCTGTTAAGGAAATCCTTATTATTCTGATCATTTTGCATTATAAATTGATTGGATTAATCATTTCTCATTTGCTTGTTTCAGACTATATCCTACGTCTTATTAATCATAGCCATATGTGTTCCTTACATCCTTGGATGGCTGGTAACTGTAGCCAAGCTTTGTTTTGGGAATTTTAAGAGACCATCACTACCCACTTGGATATGGGTAAGAAACAGTTTTAACTCTTTGTAGGGTTGTTAATGCCGGCCTCCCTGGCCTAGAGGTTAGCGACTTTCTCCGTAATCCCGTTTATCCACGTGAGCAAATGCGGCTGTGGGAGAATCGGTAGCGGTTACTTACGGGATATGTGAGCTGGCTGCTCAGAAAGCAATGGCAAACTACTGAGCGTAATCTTGCCAAGACATCAACAACAGCGGTAAAATGCTGGTGTTGACAGCGATGTCCTGTAGTAGGATATGCGAAAAAAAAGGGGTTATTAATAATGTGGATCTCCACCTTGGCAGGTATATTTTTTAAATGAAAGTAATCCTAAAGCAGATATTATTATTGTGCTGTGACATGCTCCAGGTTGTTTAATTACCAGGTCCTGCGCTTGACATCTCTTTACAGCACCTGGCATGGGGTTATACCTGTAATCTGTGGAACATTTGCCATAATGTTATTAACTCCATGAGAGGAGGTGTAGAGTGGTAAAATGGGTGTCCTCACTGAACTTGTAGAAAAACTATGGTACTGCGAGAAAGCTGAACACCCACCCCCCCCCCCACCCCACCCCCCTTAATGGCATGTTTTTAAGAGAAATAGGTGTGGTTATTTAACTGATTAAGTGCCATAGGATGATTGATTGTCTGAAGTATTGTACCCTGTGCAACCCCCTTTAATTGTATATATTATACAACATGTCTGCTACCATTTTAACTGATTCAATGCCAAACAAAAAAGTAGACTTGGACCAGACCTGCTACACAATCAAATGAACAAGTATAGTAATGTACATTTCTATTCACTGAGCATTGAAACTGCGGAAGATATCAATAAACAAAACAAATAACACGATGACCCTAGTATGGCGATACGTCGTCCGGTCCACATGGGAGGTCACACTTGAGTATACATAGTATCCTTCAGCACTGAATCTGTCATTGTGACACACCACTACTTACTATTTTCTGTCATCCTTTTTTGTTTTATCCAGACTTACTTGTTGTTTGGCATAGAATCTGATAAGAGTAAACACAGACAGAGAATTGGATTTCTTTTATTCTGTGAAACATATTCCCCCAAGACTTATCTATTCCATAAGAGATTGTGTGTGGGAATATGGCTGGTCCCAATCAACTCATAGAAAAGTTATGGTGCTGTGAGAAAGCTCAAACCACATGGTATATGTATAAGGGAAGTAGATGTGATCATTTGAGAATGCAGTAGGATTATTTTGACCTTGGCAGGTGACAATAGTGTATTTTTAGTTTCTTTAAATTTGTTGACAATCATTCTGAGCTTGCCCCTGAAGTCTCCAGTGGGTGTGTGTTAGTTGGCAACTGTCTACCATCATTGTGGACATTTTCCTGTGTACAATGCTTAAGAAACTGCCAAACACTGTTCCAGGCCTGACAGCATCTAATACAGCAATCTGCTGACTATGTCAGATGGTGAGATGGAAGAACTGGCAAGGAATTCAACACCAGTATCTGAGGTGGCCAGATCAAAGAGTGTTTGTGCCATTGCCACAATAGCCTGTAACATAATTTGCAAATACCATGTGTGTGTCTGTGATCACCACAATAGCCTGTAACATAATCTGCAAATACCATGTGTTTGTCTGGCAACCCCACAATAGCCTGCAACATAATCTGCAAATACCATGTGTTTGTCTACCAACCCCACAATAGCCTGCAACATAATCTGCAAATACCATGTGTTTGTCTGGCAACCCCACAATAGCCTGTAACATAATCTGCAAATATCATGTGTGTGTCTGCCTTTCCCACAACAGACTGTAACATAACCTACAGTTCATACTTGTGTGTTTGTCATCCCCAGAATAGTCAGTAACATAACCTATAATTAAGAGAACTACTTTTACGTAAGAGAACTACTTTTTGCAGATGATGCAGCACTGACTACTCATAAAGCAGAACATCTCCAATGGCTCATAGATCGTTTTGCAGCTGCCTGCAAAGACTTTGGGCTCACCATTAGCCTAAATAAAACACAGGTGATGGAACAAGATGCTGGTGCACCTCAGTCAATCAAAATGTCTAATTATGAATTGAAGGTCGTCCACGAGTTTGTGTATTTGGGGGTCGACAATATCAGATAATCTTTCATTAGAGACAGAAATCGACAGACGCATTGGAAAGGCAGCCACAACATTTTCCAGGCTAGCTAAAAGAGTTTGGGAGAATAATAGACTAACAGAGCGTGGAAAAGCTCAAGTATATAAAGCTTGTGTGTTAGCACACTACTCCATGGGTCTGAATCCTGGACCCTGCACTCAAGACAGGAAAGGAAGTTGCATTCCTTCCATATGAGATGTCTGAGACGTATCCTGGGCATAACATGGAAAGACCACATAACAAACATGTGCTTGAAAGAGCAGATATTACCACAGTGCACACCCTCCTCAAGCAGAGATGCCTCCGTTGGCTGGGCCACGTATCTCAAATGGAGGATGAACGTATTCCCAAAGATCTCCTATACGGAGAACTAGCCACAGGAAAGAGGCCAACTGGAAGACCCCAAATGTGATATAGGGATGTGTGTAAACAAGATATGAAAACCCTTGGAATAGATCCAGACACATGGGAAAGAGTTGCAGCAGACAGATGCTCCTGGAGAAGAGATTTATAAAACGGACTGGTGCTCTTTGAGTGCAATCTGATCCAACAAACTGAGGATAGGCGGCACAGGCTTAAAATGAAGTGACTTACAGCGGGACTTGCCTCATCTTACAGATGTGGAAACTGTGACAGGGATTGTCATTCTCGAATTGGACTATACAGTCACCAGCGGTGCTGCCAGGCACCTCCCAAGCGGCACAACTCTATAGTCCTTCAGGACTGAAAGAGGCCTACTACTACTACTAACCTATAATTACCACATATGTGTCTGTCAACCCCACAATGTCCAAGAGGACGCCCAAGAAGAAAATGGATTGACAACATCAAAGACATTGTACAATCACATGGAATGACTCTAGCCAGTACCACCCATAGGGCACAGGAGCACAAATTGTTCCTCCCCATGATTCTTGACGGCAGAAGTGGAAGATGATGATGATGATGATGATAATGATTTTGATGATGATGATGATGATGATGATAAACCCCACAATAGTCGGTAACATAACCTACAATTACCACATATGTGTCTGTCAACCCCATAATAGCCTGTAACATAACCTACAATTGCCACATATGTGTCTGCCTTTCCCACAAAGTCTGTAACATAACGTTTAATTTGTTTTATGTGTATGTTCCCCCTCCCATCAAGTTTTTGACACACATACAGTTCTCAAATGTGTGTGTCTGCCTCCTCACAACAGTACAACATGCAATTCTCACCTGTATGCATCTCACCTGTCAGCAGTATCTTGTTACTTCTTCTTATAGTCCATGCCGTGTGATGTTGGTCATCATGTCTGTACATAGCCTTCTATGTCATGTACTACCAATAAATTCTTATAACGTTGTTCCTCCATGCTAAAATGCCAGACTTTAGACATCAAGATTTAAGACTTGTGACACCATCAACAAATTAGTTCTTTTGAAAATGTTTTCAGATTTTTGTTCTATTTTCCAGATTTTTGTCTTAGAAAACCTGCATACAGTGGGCCTATGTTTGCTGGTCTTTCGAGTCTTGCGCCATCTTGATGTCATCAGGTCTGCTATGCTGCTCAGTGCCATTGCCATCATTCCTGCCATCCTGAAAACAACAATGGCAAGCTCAAACTACAACGTAAAGAATAGACTATGTCTTAAGTGTGAATCTAATGGACTTGTCAGAACAATTGTAAGGAATGTTCTAGACATCTTGGCTATGCTGGTTCAGATTTCAGTTATTCCTCTTGTCCTTCTCACGGATTACTTCACAAATGGTGAGCAAAAACAATTGATGTTCTTTTCTTTAGTCTCGGCAATTAATATAGTTTTTATTTCGTTGCTTTTGCTTCCATTTTCCCTTTTATTAGTCAGCAATTGATTAAAGATTATTGGCCTCATAAATATGAGGGAACTTAAAATGAAAATCTTAAAAGTGTGATAGAAATTACAATAACTATGCCATTGTCTTGTAACTTGTCAATATTGTCAAGGATTTCAGGAGTGTTAAACAGATTACATCGCGGTACAGATGAATACAGTGATATCATAAGGACAGTTTAAATATGGACGGTGCACTTTTGACATGCACCAAAGAGGAACAGCGTTCTGTTATCCGTTTTTTTTAAATAAGTGAAGGGGTGAAACCTATAGAAATGCATCGGTGAATGAAGGTCCAGTATGGGGATGCATGCCTCTCAGTCAGCAAGTGTATGAGTGGAGTAGGAAGTGTCAAAACGGCGTGACTTCTGTGACAGACTGTTCACAACCTGGTCAGGCACACAGAGTAGTGACCAAGATAATTTTTATCTACAGGAATCCAAGTACTTTATCGCCGCTGGAGAACTTAATTGAATGCAGTGCTGACTACATCGAAAAATGATACATTTGTTCTTTACTTTTTCAGAATATATTCACCACACACAAAAACATTTATGGTTTTCAATTGAAGCCCCCTCGTATATATATTTAAAGAGGAAGAGCTATGGCATAGTGGCTAGTGCACTAGTCTACCAAAACAAGAGTCTGGATTCAACCCCCATTAACAACAGAATTATGTTTTCTGACCAAGATGGCACAGAACGCTGCACTCAAATGATTCAAGACTGCCAATGAGATTGAGAAAGTGAGGTGTAGCAAAACCTCAAGAATAAGCACAGTGTCCTCTGTTGAGCAGAACGGTTCTACGTGAATTTTTTGGATGGTTCTCGCTTGCTTTGAACTCAAGCGTAGTCCATAATACTTCTTTTTGTAATGCTGGACTGAATGTTGCGTGTGGATTAGCTTTCCCTATTAACAGTGTCCCTCGCCTTCAGGTGAACCCACCCCGCTATTAGAGGTACATGTAATTTACGTCCTCATGTCAAGGACAATAGGTCAACATTTTAGTCCAACGGTCCGATGTAGAGATTTAACCCCTTACCTCAGTATCAGCACATTGGATGCTTAAGAACACAAGTTCTTATCGATTCGGCCATGCTGACTTATGTTCTACATGAATAGGAAGGGAACTTGGAGAGAATGAGAAAAGTTCTTTAGGGTCCATTAAATTTGCAAAAGATTTGTTCGAGCAGCCATGTTTTGCCGCCCGGACCATCACAGAAATAGGAGCTAGAAACATGTCCAATCAAAGTGTATTCAGATGACCAGAGGGAAGTACCACTCTGTGAAATGGAAGCTCTGTCATGGCCAGAAAAACCAATAGCTGGTTTCAACACCAAACCTCCATCATGGAGGGAGATTGTGGCAGTGATAAAGAAAGTCCGCTACAAGTCAGCACCTGGTCCCAACAATGACCTGTAAACAGTGTATAAATGATGTCTGAACATCTTAAAAGACTCCCGGATGTTGGAGGCACAAGTGAATAAGTTTGGAGTAGAAAATGGCCAAAAGAAATCTGCATCTCATTCTGATGGGATTACCCAGTTTAGCCCAGTCTCTCTTCTCGTTGTCAAGGGCAGTCTTCTGTCATGGCTAGCAGGGTCACAACATACCTAATGGAGAACAATTACATCAACAAAGTGATGAAATGAGGGAGGAGTCCAGGGATCCCTGAATGTGATGAACATGATTTGGGAAGCTATCCAGAGAGTGCAGGCAGAAAAGTCAAACCTCCACATAATATGGCCAGATTTGGAAAACTGCATGTCAGTGCCCCACCATCTGCTGTAGCCAGCCTTTATGACGTATCACAAACCTGAGGAAATGACTACAATGCTGAATCAGTCCTTTTGGGATTCATGATACATTTCCTACCCCAATATTCATGATTGATGGGGTTGCCCGTGTGTTGCCGGGGCCCATACGGGGGAACGAAGAATAGTAACACTGTTGCCTACTATGCACGTCGTAAGAGGCGACTAAGGAGGCTATGGTTCCGTCGCCCTGCTACTGAGTGAGTGCGTGGCGTGACACTGTGAGCTGTGAATTTCACATGGAATGCTTTTACATTTGTTTGCAGTTTGTAGCGGGAACTGCATGTTCGGAACGATGGCAGCCGGCGGCCGGCTGTTGCTGGATTGACCGGTTTGCCTTTTTGGTTCACGAGTCCATTGTTCAGCCAGGTCGTCACTGGAGCTACGGAGTTTGTGCTTTGTGCGGCGCTTTCAGCGGGTTGCCCTGTGGAAAGAGATCGAGCCATATGGGATAAAACCCGGGTCAATGAAGTCTTTCTGGTGACTGCCGTTTCCATCGACAATGAACTGTATTTCTCGTGGAGACCTTTTGTATTGGCATTCAGGCAGCGGCATTATGCACAGTGTACCTGTGCAGGCTGTTGGCTTGCCGATACTCCTGTCTATTCTATTATTCACATAGGGCAGTGAGGAGCATTTTGTGTGATATTCACTGGCACAGGAACGGAGCATAATGGGGACGACCCGTTGCCGTGAAGTTGGAACCGCGACTAACTAACTAACTAACATATTGATGGGGTGTACAATTTCACCAGTACTGTTCATCATGGCAATGATGGTAATTCAGGATGTGGCAGCCAGCTACACACAAGATCTGAAACCAAATGGAGATGTCAACAATGAAGGCTTTCATGATGATTGCTACTATCCTAGTACCAAAAGAAAGCCATGCCCGCAGCATGCTCCTATGGCATGATCAGCTGGTTCAGGAAACCCAAAAAGTCCAGAAGCATGATGATCATGAAGGGCAAGACATCACCGACCTCACTCTTGGTGGAAAACCAGGCAATTCTGGTAGTTACGGAAAAACTTGTTAAAAACATCTTGGGCGATTGTGTCACAATGCAACAGACACCAGGATGGAGAAATGTCATCCAAATTCAACCTCTGCAGCCAAGCCACAACAGCAGTCACTGATGTTAGAGCAAGATGCCATGCAAGGATAGGGTTTCTAGACGTCCGGGAAAAAGAGGACATGTCTTCCATTTTAGCTTATTATTCTCCGTCCAGCAGGTAAAGCTAAAAACTTTAAAAATGTCCGGCCTTTCTTATATTTATGTTATAATTTTTTAACGTATTGTTGTTACAGCTTACAATGTATCTACACTCTGCCGTATGTTTACATTGTTAAAATGTACAAAGTCTGTGCATTTCTGCGAACTAGTCGATTGTAGTAATTCTAACTGTTATCTGTATCTGGCTCATTACTCATTTTGATATTTACTTTTACTTCTTTAATAAAACCCATTGCTTAATAATATTTATTTAATTTTTCTATTTATAACAAATGTGAAAGACCAATTATTTGTATAATTTGAATCTGTTGCTCTATTGGGCAAAATAACAATCTAGCTACATGTTGTAGTCTCTAAGGTCAAAATGTTAATGTTATTTCCGGTAGCAAAGACGCAAATTAAAATTGTTTGCTCAATGGACAAAGGAAAGGAACAGACTCTTACTCGACTCTGTAAAGGGCATCATTCTCACAAAGTATCATTTGAAGAATCTTACCTGTGAACAGTTTCATGCATATGTGATTGCTAACGAGGATCTTCTACGAAAAGTTGGCGCCTCCAAGAAATATGTTGTGTAATTAATAAAGATTATAAGGTAATAATTGTACAATCAGCTGTTTAATATTGTTTTAAGCATTTTTGAAAAAGGCCTCCATTGAATTTACATTTTTTTTTTTTTAACATAATTGTTTTTTGGTCGATTCACTAAGAGTAAGATACACTTATTGGTAGCTATTGTAATAAAATTGTACTGATTGTGGGTTTTATCTGAAACGATTCAATTGAAACATTCACTATGTCCTCCTTTGTCCTCTTTTTTTGTGTGTCTTATTATTAGCAATGTCAGTTGTTTCCCCTCTTTGAATGGAGGGGTTGAAAATGGTATGAGGGTAAGTTAATAAGTAAGCCACAAATGGCTGTAGAAAAATAACTAATTATGATAACAACTTGAAACCAGGTTATTTTTATACATACATTGTCCCTTTATTTCTCAACATAATTTCCACCACCAATGACACACTTATCCCATCGTTTTATCAGTCCTCCCAAACCCGCTGCATAAAAAAGCGCGCCATGTTCTCATTTACCTGCCATCCCACAGAACTGTGTGACTTACTTATTGACTCGCCCTCAAACCCTTTCTATAAAGCTATGAACAGCTTTACGGGACAAACATTTGTCAGCATAAACACTGACAACCCACCTTGGCGGGAGACATTTCACGAATGGCGCCGAAGTTGAATGTGAAGTGAAAACGTGGTTTACAAAACAGAGCACGCAGTTCTACGCAGCGGGTTTAGGAGGACTGATAAAACGATGGGATAAGTGCATCAATGTTGGTGGAAATTATGTTGAGAAATAAAGAGACAATGTATGTGTAAAAATAAACTGGTTTCAAGTTGTCATCATATTTAGATATTTTTCTACAGCCATTTGTGGCTTCCTTATTGACTTCCCCTCGTATTTGTTTTCGCTGAAAATTTCTTGCGACTTCCGGTAACCATGGCGTACGTATCCATGCTTGCTTTTGATTTAATGTATTTGAAATCCACACTCTAATAAATGCTACTATGGTCTGTCTGCTAGGCTGCAAGCGACTGTTGCTTAGAACTTTCTTCTCTTGTAGTTATTAATTTTTTATGATTTTCAGTAAGCTAATTTTATTTTTAACTCATGTTTCTTTTTATTTCTTGTTACAGTTTACTGCACAAGTTACGTTTGTAGCAGTAATTTCTCTGTGTACTTGTATAATTCTTCAGCATTTGACATAACTGAAAATAATTTTGAAAGCCAATTTTCAGACCCTTCTGTAAACCTGTAAAGTAGTGTAAGGAGTACCTTTTTTCTTAGCAGCGCAGCAGTACTTAATTATTTAAATTTAAATAAAATACTGTAAGTTGTGGTTTTGTAAAAAGTTAGTATTTAATTATTAATTGTTCACTTTTAGATACAAAACAGTGTAATTATAGAGCAGAAGTAGAAATCATTTATTAGCGAAAGTGACTACTTAATTTATGCAGCAGTTACAAACTTATTTACATAAAATAGTGCATGATATTTAATCAACAAAAGAAAGCTGTCACAATGCAGTGGGAACAATAAGACAATGTGAGTACATATTCATGAATTGTTCTTTTACTAACGAAGAACATTTCACATGACATTTAATATTTAATTAATATAAATGGGTGGCTATTGTTAACTGTTAATTAGGTCACAGCACATCCTATGGAAAATTCTTAAAAGTCAAGTACATTTTTCTTGGAGACTCAGAGACTCTTGTGCTTTGTATGATGCTTACAGCAAGCCGCCCTGCAGAAAGAGACTGAGCTATGTTGGGTAAAACCCGGTGCAATGAAGTTGATCCTCTGGACGTTCTATTGAAAGAGAAATGTGACCTTTACTTTCCTTTTACCAAAACGCACAATAAAATACACATCTTGCCACGTTCGTTACGAATGCGACAGACTTTTAATGAATAATAAACAACTGCCGGCCATTTTAACTTATGAATTAGGTTACGGCACATCCTATCAAAAAATAGATAATATGTCAAGTTAGGCCTCGCCACCCTGGGCGCATTGATATATGGTACTATGTTGTCCGTTTAAAAATAAACAAGCCACAGTTATAGAAGGCAGAATTTCTCAGCTTCCAATTTATTGAACAGCGATAAAAACTCTCCCATTTCTTCAGATCCCTTTACACTTCCTGATTGTAGATCATGACACAAAAATATTAATAACTCTGCTTAGAATTAACGTATACTCTTCGTTGAGATACAGTTGGATTCGTCTTCTCAAGCTGTATGCATCTGTGATGATTTCATAAGTAGAAACCCAATTTTAATATATTCTCTATATATGCTATTATTATGTCCTCCTTTTGGTGCCTACATATCTGGCAACCCTATACAAGAGTCACTTCTTTCGGCAGAAAAATAAGGGTGAGAGGTTGGGGGACCCAATCTACGAACACAGTGGCAATAGCCAAGAGGAAGAGCTGGCTTTCCCTGGGATGTGTAGAAATGCAGCTCCTTTACCTGTGGACAGGGTGTGAAGAAGGCAAAATGGCGGCAAGGGTGTTTATTGTGGTAGATCAAACTGTGGAAGTGGTGACAGTGGCTAATCAGCCAGGGGAGAGAAGCTGGCTTTCCCCCTACCAAGTCAAAGTTATCATGAGAAGGAATCGGGTTATGATGCATCTGGTGCTTGAAGTTCGCTTCCTCAAGGGCAGGATAACTGTCAGGTAGGCACACACAGAAGCAAATTAGTGGGATGATTCAAGTCAGCAGTGAATACATATCTTACAACTGGCATAAAAGCTCAGATGTACAACAAGAGAAAGACACTTGGGAATCACGACCTGGATCAGCTCACCCCATAGTCTAAAGAAAAGAACAAGGCTGAAACATTCGTAAAAGGAGAACTTCTGATAGTCAGATGTTTCCTGTTATGCTTGCTCCAGGGTGGTGTTTATATTAGTTTTCTTGTTGTATACCTTTGTACATCTGTTTTATTACGTTTCATTTTGCAGATTCTAACAAAACTTTGTCAAATCCCCTTCGTATTACGGAACTGGTAGTATCATTCATCTTAATATCAGTTTCTCAATGGGAAAACTTCACTGATGGAAGATTTTTCTGTGAGCTCGGAGAGAAAAACTGGTTTAAAAATGCAGTTCTTAAAATTAGATATGAACTTCAAATGGGGCGACACTATCCATATCTGGTAGCTTATTTGTGGAAAATTGGACTTACAGTGCTTTTGGTAAGTTGATGTTGCTATTGTATTGTATTGCATGATACCAGTAATATTATGTTCAACCCTCCTGGGTATTAATTGGCAAATATAAAGTATGAGTCACTAAGTAAGTCACACAGTTCTGTGGGATGGCAGGTAAATGTAGTTGGTGTTTTCTACAGGTGTTATTAGGTGACAGCAACATCGAACTTTATATTCCCATTCGTCAGGTGGCGCTAAGTGTCTCATGCACATGCGCAGTGCATAAACAAAATGGCAAATGTACTTACGGAGTGTACAACCAAAGAGCAATGTGCTGTTGTGCGTTTTTTGGTGGGCAAAAGGACTGCCTGCAAAGGACATTCATAAGGAAATGCTTCCTGTTTATGCTGACCAATGTTTGTCCCGTAACGCAGTGCATAGCTGGGTAGAAAGATTTTCTCAAGGACACTCTAAACTTGTTGATGAAATCCAATCTGGTCGTCCTGTTGAGATTGCAACTGAAGCATCCGTGCAGTGGGTGGAGGAGATGATTAGAGGTGACAGGTGAGTAATGATAGACTCTGTAGCATCTGCAATAGAGTGCTCACATGGTTCAGCATACAGCATAATGCATGGTAGATTGAAATTTAAGAAAGTGCACTCAAGGTGGGTTCCCAGACAATTGAAGGAGGAACACAAAATGAACCAATCTGGCCTGTTCTTGCATCATCTCTGTCGATACATCCTCCGAGGTGTGCACTTGCTCCCACAAGGCCGCAACCACGTCTGCCTTGTCATGTATCAATACTCCACCAAGTTCTGCAGAGCCAGCCAATCTGTCCGCCTGTTCATTTCCCAGCACACCGGTTCATCAGGGAAGCAAAGAACAATAACAATGTAACCAACCATCCATGTGGTTACAGGTGACTAACAAAGGTTGGCATGGGACTGGTTATCTCATCCTGTAGAAAACTTCAGCTGCAGAATGTAACCAATTTTGAACAAGTCAAAAGATTGGAGGGCTGGGAGTGAGTGAGTAGAGGCACTATACTCAAATGGGAGCTAACAGGCAGAAGGAGAAGAAGAAGAAGAAGCAGAAGAAGGATCTCTTTCTGTCCTTTGTTCTGGTGGTACACTCTGAATGAATGCTGTTCATCCATCTATTGATGCTACCTTTCAAGTTGTAGTGCTGCACAGCCCTTGCTCACCAGCTTTCATCTTTTCCCTCTAGTCTAGATTTATGTGTCATGTCTTTTCATGCAGCAAACATATTTAATTCTATTTCCTTTCCATTTCTACCTGCAGCTCCCATTTAATTCCTAGCTTCTCTAAATTTGATACTTTGTTTCCTTCCTTAGCTTGAACACAATTCAATCTTAACTGATTCACAACATAACATGTAACATTAGATTCACTGACTGTTCAATTTAGCCATAACATCAATTATTTTATTCTGGTTAATTTTTTTGCTATTTCTTAGAAAATGTACACATATTTACCCAAATGTATCGTTGAAACAGAAATAAATCATTCATCATCATGGAATGTCAGCATGGCCGAAGAGATAAGAGCGCTTGCTCGTAAACATTCGGTGTGCTGATACCGAGATATCGGGTTCAACTCCAATATCAGTCAGTTGGACGAATATACTGACTTCTCGTCCTTGACTTTGGGACGTAAATTACAAGTATCTCTGAAGTCAGAGTGGGTTTGCCTGATGGCGAGGGACACTGATAATAGGGAAAGCTAATTCACACGCAAAAATCAGTCCAGTGAACTACAAGCAGTAGCATGTGTATTGACTACGCTTGAGTTCAAAGCGAGTAAACACCCCCAAAAAAAATGCAACATGTTCCACTTTTGCCATCAAGCAGGGTGGGGGGGGGGGGTTGTTTCTCTTGTGCGTCTTCAGAGCACGAGGCACGCAATTTGTCCACTTTACCTTAGAGAACACTAATGTAATAATGCATCAAATGGGACAGTATCAGAACAGTTTCATTGTGTCACACATTATGTAACAAATGTATCAGCCTGAAGGATGCTTCAGCAGTTGATGTTCAAAGTTATGTTGTCAAGTTGATTGAAACATCCTAGACCAAGCCTCTAGCAACTGTCAGCATAGAAACCACCTGTATTCACCAGCAGAAAAGGCAAGAGAGCCTGGCATATGATACCACAACATCCAGCTTAAGAATGGAGGTGGAGGCGGTCAGTGCAGCTATTCGCTAGATGGAGAATACGACACACACATCGTGATTGTAACTGACTCAGAAAGCATGCTGACGAGGGTGAGGACGGGCAGGCTTCGTGCGGAGTGGCTTGCTTCGCTTTGGAGGTCACGGGTGACAAGCATCGCCTGGATCTTTTCTCCGGGGCATGCTGGTGTGCTGGGAAATGAACAGGCGGACAGATTGGCTGGCTCTGCAGAACTTAGTGGTGTATTGATACATGACAAGACAGACGTGGTTGCGGCCTTGTGGGAGCACGTGCACACCTCGGAGGAGCAAATGGATTACCATGGTCTGGCAAGAATGAGACAGCGAGGAGTGGCGAGGGGATCTGGCCGATGCTCAACGCTCAAAGGAAAGGCGAGATGAACATATAATCAGATTGCTACTGGTACTATTAGTGTTGGAACTCTTCGCTGGCTGCTGAGGATGGGGACGGAGCGCTTATGGGAATGCCCCGAGTGCTGTGATGTCGATTCCTAAATCAATCAATCAATCAATCAATCCCTGATGAGCCCTGGTAACACTTGGGCTTTTGCAGATTGTTCAGCATTGATTGGTAAGAGGGCACTATATTGGTTGTGTTCAGGCTCACATATTACTTAAGATTACTTTAAGATTACTTTTCCAGGCCTATTTGCTGAGTGATGACATCAGTTTCAGCTACAGTGAGGCATTTGAAAAGTTGTCTGGGAAACATAAAACACTGAAAGCTGTTTCAGCTGTCATAGCACTGGTCATTGCTGGTAAGTACAGACTTGTTTGTAAAGACTTGTTTGCTGTACTTGTTGCTTAGATTTAACAATTTTAACTGAGGTTGTTTGTTAGATTTTGGAATTAAGACAGGGGTTGTTGGTTAGATCTTAGAATTTAGATGGGTTGTAGGTTATATTTTGGAATTTAGACAAGGGTTGTTGGTTAGATTTTGGAATTTAGACTGGGGTTGTTGGTTAGATCTTAGAATTTAGATGGGTTATTGGTTATATTTTGGAATTTAGACTGAGGTTTTTGGTTATATTTTGGAATTTAGACAAGGGTTGATGGTTAGATTTTGGAATTTAGACAGGGGTTGTTGGTTAGATTTTATACTTTTGTCTAGGGTTGTTGGTTAGATTTTGGAATTTAGACTTTGGGTTGTTGGTTATATTTTGAAATTTAGACATGGGTTGTTGGTTAGATTTTGGAATTTAGACACATTTAAAATGCTGTCTTAATTAGTTAGTTAGTTAGTTAGTTAGTTAGTTAGTTAGTTTACTTAGTTACTTAGTTAGGTAGTCGCAGTTCCAACTTCACGGCAACGGGTCGTCCCCATTATGCTCCATTCCTGTGCTAGTGAATATCACACAAAACGCTCCTCACTGCTCAATGTGAAAAGTGGAGCAGACAGGAGTCTCGGCAAGCCAACAGCCCGCACAGGTACACTGCATAATGCCAACACTAATGCTTTTGAGTGAGTGCGTGGAGCGACACTGTGATCTGTGAAAATGCTGTCTTAGAAATGTTTATTTTGTATGACGTAATCAATAAACTTTTATTGAGTTAACTGATGTAGGTTGAATTCACACATTTAAAATGCTGTCTTAGAAATGTTTGTGTGGAGTAATCAACACACATTTATAGGGTTGATTTATGTACGTTGAATTCACACATTGAAAGTGTTTGACCATTGTCATTGTTGAACATATTGTTGGTATATAAGTAAATAAAGTAAAGGAGACTTTCATATGCTGTGAGATTATTTCTTACCTTGAGGTATATTGATTATATGTTTCTAGCCCCATATTTGTATAGGCCAGCCAGCATTGGATGGGTGATGAGGTCAATATCACACAACCAGCCTGACGTCCCAGAATATTTTATGTTACCCATTTTAGCTGGGATCAACCTGGGAGGCTAGATCACTGTGTTTTAAATCCATACATCGATGGGGATTTGAATACATGACCACCGAGCTGGCTGACAAATGTTATCATCACTACATTATTGTGGTTTCCACGGTTGGTATACAGGGTGTATTTTTAATGACTGCAGTGTTTGAAAATATTGCCGGTCCAAGTTTTATATTTACCTACATATTATGTTGCATAAACTTTACAGAGGGTGAATACAAAACTTGGACAGGCAATATTTTCAAACACTGCAGTCATTAAAAATATGCCCTATAGAATGAGTTAATTAGCCTTCTTCTTGGGTTTTTGGGTGTTGATATCTAAATGATTTTGTCTTCAATCTAATTTTGCTTATTCGTGAATTCTTTTTTTTTTTAATGTTTCCACAGCCTTTGTTGCTTTTTATGTGTCGTTTGGTGCCTGCATGTTCCAAATGCAGATTGTATCTCTGACAATCCCTGCCTGTTTGGCCACCCCAGCTGTGATTGGCATATTTTACCTGCACTGTGAATATAAGTTCCTGGAAGCAGTTACAGATCTGAGAGCTAAATGTCCGAATGATTTGATTACTGATCACTGGTACCATTTCCTGTTTGGTGGTGCATGGTGGCTTTCCTTCTTGGTAGTCACCAGACACATATGGAGACCTCAAGTTGACAGAACTGCTAACATGGCCAGGTTGGTTTGAAAATATATAACTGTGTCTGCCAAATAACTCTCAAGAGAATGCTTATTGCATATAAGTTTATGTGCTTGTTTTTTGTCTTCCTGTTGTCCCTGCTATACCTTTCAGTGTCAGGTTAGGTTCTGAACAAGATCTAGAAGTAATAGGTAGTCAATCTTTCTTTCATGTTGGTGTGCAACTAGCCCAGGCATCGAATCTGCTTCTGACCTAGCTCATGACTTTACCAACACATTTTGCTATCAACTTCACAAGCAGGCCTGTTTTTAGTTAATGCTAAAACTAGTGAAAGGCAGTGGCTGTCTCCATAAATTACACTATTTGTCTCTTGTCTTTTGCTTGCTAATGAAGGCTTATTCCCACAGTGTCCTGGTTATTGTGGTTGTGTTCTTGTAAAGCATCCCCCCCCCCCACTTTTTGTTTTTCTTTTCCTTTCTTGTGTTTTCACAGCTTTACATAGTTAACCTATGCTGCCAAAGTCAAACTTGGACATTATTCAAATCACGCTTACGAAAAATCGACACCTGTGAGATGAGATGCTTGAGGAGAGCTGCCAACTTAACAATCTGAGACTGAGTAAGAAGTAATGTTATCAGACAGACAGTGGAATCAACACCTTGTGCCACATTTATTGAAAGATAGAAGATCAAATGTTTTGTCCACCTCGTTAGAATGCAACACCATCAACTACCTGCATCCTACATCAAAGAACATCTGCTATGAGAGCAAGAGGACATCCAAGAAGAAAATGGATTGACGACATCAAAGACATTCTACAAGCACTTGGAATGACACTATCCAGTGCCGCCCATCGGGTGGTGGAATGCCAATTATTCCTCCCCACGGCACTTGACGGCAAAAGTGGAAGATGATAATGATGACGATCACCTAGTTAACCACACTTCATTTCTAGATCAGTGAAAGCATCATATCTTGATCAGTTGCTCTGTTTATAGTCACAACACTTTCAGTTTGTTCAGAAAAGTCTGTGATGTAATGAGTAACTGCAGACCATAGGGTGATTTTCTAAGTATAGAATGAGTAAGTTAAAAGTTAGTTGCATATCCTTTACTGGACGTCACAGTCAACCCCAGCATATTTGGCTGTTTGTGATTTCTTGGCAAGTTTACATTTAGCAGTTTGCCATTGCTTTCTTAACGACCAGCACTCATACCATTGTACTTATGAAACCAATGCAAGGCAGTCTGCTGCCAAATAACCCGTAGCTGGATTTCGAACATTGTGTGTGGGATTATGAATTGCGCCAATAACCCCTTCGCCACAGAGTCGGTGAATGAGTAAACAGAATGTAAATTGTTTGGTTGTAAATTATTTTGGCCCACACACACTCCATTTGAGAATAAACTCTATGGAGATGTTAATAAGCTTCAGTTGACTGCTGGTTTCTTTGCACTTATTCATATTGACATCTGAAGGTGAACAAGGAAGAATAAGTTTGGTTGTAACTATTGTTCTGAGAAAGAGATATCTTGGGATGTATATAGAGCCAAATTTGATGTATATGAAGTAAATCATAGACAATTAATAAATTAGTGATAGGCTGCAGAGGTGTAGTTCTATAGAGGAATGCTGAAAACCCATCGGAAAGATGAAAAGAGGAACAAAGACATCCTAAAAGAAACCACCTCACGAAAAGAACTGATTACTTGAAACAGAATAGATATCCATTTTTGGACATGTCATGAGAAGGGGTAAGCTAGAAAATGTCCTGACAACGGGAAGGCTGGAGAGAAAGCAAGGCATGAAAAGACTTAGATGAAAGATGCTGAATAGTTTGACATCATGGCATGGAGAAATATCTCCATGGGAAGTGATTGGCGACTTGCGTGGCAGAAGGTGATGAACAGCCATGATAGTCAACACCATATAATAAGAAGAAGTCATTATTCAGCTACAGTGAGTTGTATACTGTCATCATTACCGTCATGTATGGTGCTCACTGGTGTTTGTGATCACGCCTCACCACAGCTCCAATTCTCTAGCAGTATGTTCAAGTCATGTGCCCACTGGTGTTTGTGATCATGCCTCACCACAGCTCCAATTCTCTAGCAGTATGTTCAAGTCATGTGCCCACTGGTGTTTGTGATCATGCCTCACTACAGCTCCAATTCTCTAGCAGTATGTTCAAGTCATGTGCCCACTGGTGTTTGTGATCATGCCTCACCACAGCTCCAATTCTCTAGCAGTATGTTCAAGTCATGTGCCCACTGGTGTTTGTGATCATGCCTCACTACAGCTCCAATTCTCTAGCAGTATGTTCAAGTCATGTGCCCACTGGTGTTTGTGATCATGCCTCACCACAGCTCCAATTCTCTAGCAGTATGTTCAAGTCATGTGCCCACTGGTGTTTGTGATCATGCCTCACTACAGCTCCAATTCTCTAGCAGTATGTTCAAGTCATGTGCCCACTGGTGTTTGTGATCACGCCTCACTACAGCTCCAATTCTCTAGCAGTATGTTCAAGTCATGTGCCCACTGGTGTTTGTGATCGTGCCTCACCACAGCTCCAATTCTCTAGCAGTATGTTCAAGTCATGTGCCCACTGGTGTTTGTGATCATGCCTCACTACAGCTCCAATTCTCTAGCAGTATGTTCAAGTCATGTGCCCACTGGTGTTTGTGATCACGCCTCACCACAGCTCCAATTCTCTAGCAGTATGTTCAAGTCATGAGCCCACTGGTGTTTGTGATCACGCCTCACCACAGCTCCAATTCTCTAGCAGTATGTTCAAGTCATGTGCCCACTGGTGTTTGTGATCACGCCTCACTACAGCTCCAATTCTCTAGCAGTATGTTCAAGTCATGTGCCCACTGATGTTTGTGATCATGCCTCACCACAGCTCCAATTCTCTAGCAGTATGTTCAAGTCATGTGCCCACTGGTGTTTGTGATCATGCCTCACTACAACTCCAATCCTCTAGCAATATGTGTCAAGTCATGTACCCACTGTTTCCATGACATGATACAACACTGTCCGGTATCTTCTCTCTCTTACTTCCTCTATTTCTTTTATTCTATTCAGCTTACCAGTTGTCACAGTATACTATATTTCCCTGGGAAGGTTAACCGGTCATGTCCAAACGCAGAAGAAGTATATTTCAGTTTTTCTCTTCTAATAATGTGGACAAAGCATTACGACTTTTTCCTTCTGTTGTCTATGGCACATTTCATTTGTGCGTTGGCCTCCTCCAAATATTTAAATTGCCTATTTTGTCCATCCATAATATTTATAACATTCTTTTGTAAAATCATGTTTTTGCGGCTTCAAGAGATTCTCATGCTTGTTTACTAATTGTCCATGATTTACAGCCACATGTTAAAATGAGTTCTGTATACAGTATAAATTAAATTAATTGGTTGTAACATTTATTTTAATTCTTTCCAGAGTGTTTCTGAACCCGGTGTACTGTGGTATCCTGACAACGGAATCTGTCATGTTGAACCGAAGGAGACATCCTTGCAGGGTGTTTGAAGAACCACAAGTCAATGACAGTGGGGAGATTCTGACTGTGCATTATAAGGTAAGTACCCTGTTATTGCTACTTCATTCTGTCTAATATGTGGCATCAACCAGGATAGATTGTAACTAATGGCAACAGCCTGATCATGTTATATCATATGTTGCACTGTTCTATCATAAATGTGATTAATTTATACACAGGAAGGTTGCAACTGAATGTAACAATCTGATCATGTTATATTATAAAGTGAATTATATTACACTGTTCTGTCTTAAATGTGATTAATTATACACAGGAAGTTTGCAACTGAATGTAACAATCTGATCATATTATATCATAAAATGCATTATATTACACTGTTGTTCTATCTTAAATGTGATTAATTATACACAGGAAGTTTGCAACTGAATGTAACAATCTGATCATGTTATATTATAAAGTGAATTATGTTACACTGTTCTGTCTTAAATGTGATTAATTATACACAGGAAGTTTGCAACTGAATGTAACAATCTGATCATATTATATCATAAAATGCATTATATTACACTGTTGTTCTATCTTAAATGTGATTAATTATACACAGGAAGTTTGCAACTGAATGTAACAATCTGATCATGTTATATTATAAAGTGAATTATGTTACACTGTTCTGTCTTAAATGTGATTAATACATACACAGGAAGTTTGCAACTGAATGTAACAATCTGATCATGTTATATTATAAAGTGAATTATGTTGTACTGTTCTATCTTAAATGTGATTAATACATACACAGGAAGTTTGCAACTGAATGTAACAATCTGATCATGTTATATTATAAAGTGAATTATGTTACACTGTTCTGTCTTAAATGTGATTAATTATACACAGGAAGTTTGCAACTGAATGTAACAATCTGATCATATTATATCATAAAATGCATTATATTACACTGTTGTTCTATCTTAAATGTTATTAATTATACACAGGAAGTTTGCAACTGAATGTAACAATCTGATCATGTTATATTATAAAGTGAATTATGTTACACTGTTCTGTCTTAAATGTGATTAATACATACACAGGAAGTTTGCAACTGAATGTAACAATCTGATCATGTTATATTATAAGTGAATTATGTTGTACTGTTCTATCTTAAATGTGATTAATACATACACAGGAAGTTTGCAACTGAATGTAACAATCTGATCATGTTATATTATAAAGTGAATTATGTTACACTGTTCTGTCTTAAATGTGATTAATTATACACAGGAAGTTTGCAACTGAATGTAACAATCTGATCATATTATATCATAAAATGCATTATATTACACTGTTGTTCTATCATAAATGTGATTAATTCATACACAGGAAGTTTGCAACTGAATGTAACAATCTGATCATATTATATCATAAAGTGAATTATGTTACACTGTTCTGTCTTAAATGTGATTAATTTATACACAGGAAGGTTGCAACTGAATGTAACATCTGTCCATGTTATATCATAAAGTGAATTATGTTGCACTGTTCTATCATAAATGTGATTAATTTATACACAGGAAGGTTGCAACTGAATGTAACAATCTGATCATGTTATATCATAAAATGCATTATATTACACTGTTGTTCTATCTTAAATGTGATTAATTCATACACAGGAAGTTTGCAACTGAATGTAACAATCTGATCATGTTATATTATAAAGTGAATTATGTTACACTGTTCTGTCTTAAATGTGATTAATTATACACAGGAAGTTTGCAACTGAATGTAACAATCTGATCATGTTATATTATAAAGTGAATTATGTTACACTGTTCTGTCTTAAATGTGATTAATACATACACAGGAAGTTTGCAACTGAATGTAACAATCTGATCATGTTATATTATAAAGTGAATTATGTTGTACTGTTCTATCTTAAATGTGATTAATACATACACAGGAAGTTTGCAACTGAATGTAACAATCTGATCATGTTATATTATAAAGTGAATTATGTTACACTGTTCTGTCTTAAATGTGATTAATACATACACAGGAAGTTTGCAACTGAATGTAACAATCTGATCATATTATATCATAAAATGCATTATATTACACTGTTGTTCTATCATAAATGTGATTAATTCATACACAGGAAGTTTGCAACTGAATGTAACAATCTGATCATATTATATCATAAAGTGAATTATGTTACACTGTTCTGTCTTAAATGTGATTAATTATACACAGGAAGGTTGCAACTGAATGTAACATCTGTCCATGTTATATCATAAAGTGAATTATGTTGTAACTGTTTCCTCAGATCTGTGGCCCAGTGCATCTGATTTCAAAAGGCAATTTTTATTAGGTTTACTCTTCCTAGACATTAACTGGCCCTTAGTTAGTTAGTTAGTCGCGGTTCTAACTTCACAGCAACGGGTCATTCCCATTATGCTCCGTTCCTGTGCCAGTGAACATCACACAAAATGCCTCCCACTGCCCAATGTGAAAAGTGGAAAAGACAGGAGTCTCGACAAACAACAGCCTGCACAGATACACTGTGCATAATGTCGCCACCAGAATGTCAACACAATAGTCCCCCACGAAACATCCAGTTAATCTCTGATGGAATCGGTAGTCATTTTCCCATCTGGATGTTCACCCACACAGTACACGAAAATACAGTTCATCGTCGATAGCAGTGGCAGTCAACCAGAAGCCCAGCAACCACGCATTTCTGCATAAGGCAAAAACTGGTCTACTCTGGGACATAGCCAGCTGCCATCGCTCCGACCATGCAGCCACGTTCCAAAACATCTCGGGCAGATTCAGAAGCATTTCACACGAAACTCACAGCTCACAGTGTCGCGCCACGCACTCACTCAGTAGCAGGGCGACGGAACCATGAAGCCTCCTTAGTCGCCTCTTACGACATGCGTGGTAGGCTGCAGTGTTGCTATTCTTTGCTTCCCTTATGGGCCCCGGCAACACAAAGGAGTAACTGGCCCTATCTACCTGTATGACATCACATTTATGTTTCTCTTGACTGGCCCATCTACCTGTAAAACATCAAATTTATGTTTCTCTTGACTGGCCCACCTCTTCCTGTAAAACATCACATTTATGTTTCTCTTGACTGTCCCATCTACCTGTAAAACATCACATTTATGTTTCTCTTGACTGACCCATCTACCTGTAAAACATCACATTTATGTTTCTCTTGACTGACCCATCTACCTGTAAAACATCACATTTATGTTTCTCTTGACTGGCCCATCTACCTGTAAAACATCACATTTATGTTTCTCTTGACTGTCCCATCTACCTGTAAAACATCACATTTATGTTTCTCTTGACTGTCCCATCTACCTGTAAAACATCACATTTATGTTTCTCTTGACTGGCCCATCTACCTGTAAAACATCACATTTATGTTTCTCTTGACTGGCCCATCTACCTGTAAAACATCACATTTATGTTTCTCTTGACTCGCCCATCTACCTGTAAAACATCACATTTGTGTTTCTCTTTACCTGCCCCCCCCCCCCCTCTACCTGCAAGACAGTAGATTGATGCTTCTCTTGACTGGCCCACCTCTTCCTGTAAAACATCACATTTATGATTCTCTTGACTGGCCCATCTACCTGTAAAACATCACATTTATGTTTCTCTTGACTGGCCCACCTCTTCCTGTAAAACATCACATTTATGTTTCTCTTGACTGGCCCATCTACCTGTAAAACATCACATTTATGTTTCTCTTGACTGCCCCCCCCCCCCCCCCCCCCCCACCCATCTACCTGTAAAACATCACATTTATGTTTCTCTTGACTGAGCCATCTACCTGTAAAACATCAAATTTATGTTTCTCTTTACTGGCCCCCCATCTACCTGTAAAACATCACATTTATGTTTCTCTTGACTGGCCCCCATCTACCTGTAAAACATCACATTTATGTTTCTCTTGACTGGCCCATCTACCTGTAAAACATCATATTTATGTTTCTCTTGACTGGCCCCCCATCTACCTGTAAAACATCACATTTATGTTTCTCTTGACTGGCCCCCCATCTACCTGTAAAACATCACATTTATGTTTCTCTTGACTGGCCCACCTCTTCCTCTAAAACATCACATTTATGTTTCTCTTGACTGAGCCATCTACCTGTAAAACATCACATTTATGTTTCTCTTGACTGGCCCACCTCTTCCTGTAAAACATCACATTTATGTTTCTCTTGACTGGCCCACCTCTTCCTGTAAAACATCACATTTATGTTTCTCTTGACTGAGCCATCTACCTGTAAAACATCACATTTATGTTTCTCTTGACTGGCCCCCCATCTACCTGTAAAACATCACATTTATGTTTCTCTTGACTGGCCCTCCTCTTCCTGTAAAACATCACATTTATGTTTCTCTTGACTGGCCCACCTCTTCCTGTAAAACATCACATTTATGTTTCTCTTGACTGGCCCCCCATCTATCTGTAAAACATCACATTTATGTTTCTCTTGACTGGCCCCCCATCTACCTGTAAAACATCACATTTATGTTTCTCTTAACTGGCCCTCCTCTACCTGCAAGGCAACAGATTGATGCTTCTCTTCACTGGCTTCATCTCTGCCTGCAAGGCAGCAGATTGATGTTTCTTTTGATGGTTCCCCATCTACCTGTAGGACATAACATTTATGTTTCTCTTGACTGGCTCCCCTCTACCTGTAAGACAGCAGTTTGATGCTTCTCTTGGCTGTCCCCCATCTACCTGTTAAACATCAGATTAATGTTTCGGGGGTCTTCTATGCCAAGTGGTTAAGCCATCTGCCTAGCATTCTGAAGGTTGTGGGTTTGTTCCAAGGACTGCATCGCTCAGACCACGATGTGCAATGTTTTGGAAACTGCCAGGGATCATCGCTGAAACTACGGAATGTGTGCTTTGTGTGATGCTGTTGGCAAGCAGTTTGCCGTTCTGTAAAGAGAGACTGAGCCAGATAGGGTAACACCTGGTGCAATGAAGTTGACCCTCTGGATTTTAGTATTTTTAGTACTGTTAGGTTGATGCTGCCAGCTTCCTGGCCTAGAGGTTAGCGACTTTTTTCCGTAATATCGTATACTCTCGTAAGTAACGTGATGACGGTGAGAATCAGCAGTGGTTCGAATCACATCGGTAACTTACAGGATATGTGAGCCGGCCGCTCAGAAAGCAATGGCAAACTACTGAGCGTAATCTTGCCAAGAAATCAACAATCAGCTGAAAGATGCTGATGTTGACAGTGATGTCCTGTAAAGTATATGCAACTCTAGGTTGATGCAACTCTTGACTGGCCTCCTCCACCTGTAAAACATAATATTTCTGTTTCTCTTGGTCATGTCTATACACTGGACCTGAAGGGCTTGACAGATTAGGAGATAGTGTAATAAGATGAGGTGACTGCCAGTCACAAGCCTATTAGCTTCATTTCGTTCAGCTGCTAAGAATAGTTTTGTTTGAGAACAGGAAATGTATGAGAAGGCTCACTGCAGAAAGTATGGACTGTACACCACAAAACAAACTTCCAAAATTGTTGTCATAGCTCAAACCCAAAATTATATAAGATCCCTCAACACCATTATCAGCCTACAGTGATGTGCCTGGCATTCAGGATTGGCAGGGTAGTGGGCATTGGTGCTACCAGTCTACCACAGAAAATTCTTTGTCTGTCTATCTGCCTGCCTGTCTGTCTGTCTGTCTGTCTGTCTGTCTGTCTGTCTGTCTGTCTGTCTGTCTGTCTGTCTGTCTGTCTGTCTGTCCGTCTGTCTGTCCGTCTGTCTATGTATGCATGTACATGCTTTATCTACATTTTAAATAACAGTACAAATAACACATAGTTGTATACTAAGCGTTGTAAATATTTTATTTCTAGTTGCGTGGAATGAACAAACTCAGTACTGAGGATGATGATGAAGAAGAGGAGGAGACAGAGGAGATAGATCTAGAAACACCTAGAGAGGAGAGGAGACAACCTGAAGTACACCCAGCAACACCAATGCTGTATGCTTGTGCTACAATGTGGCATGAGACCAGAACAGAAATGGTTCAGCTTCTCAAGTCTTTGCACAGGTTTGTCTGAATCAGCTTTCAGCATATGTTTATCATTTGTAGGAATCCCTGTGATATAGTGGTTAGTCTGCTTTCTGCATATGTTTATCATTTGTAGGAATCCCTGTGGTCTAGTGGTTAGTGTTCTTTCTGCATATGTTTATCATTTGTAGGAATCCCTGTGGTCTGGTGGTTAGTGTTCTTTCTGCATATGTTTATCATTTCTAGGAATCCTTGTGATATAGTGGTTAGTGTTCTTTCTGCATATGTTTATCATTTGTAGGAATCACTGTGGTCTGGTGGTTAGTGTTCTTTCTGCATATGTTTATCATTTCTAGGAATCCTTGTGATATAGTGGTTAGTGTTCTTTCTGCATATGTTTATCATTTCTAGGAATCCTTGTGATATAGTGGTTAGTGTTCTTTCTGCATATGTTTATCATTTCTAGGAATCCTTGTGATATAGTGGTTAGTCTGCTTTCTGCATATGTTTATCATTTGTAGGAATCACTGTGGTCTGGTGGTTAGTGTTCTTTCTGCATATGTTTATCATTTGTAGGAATCACTGTGGTCTGGTGGTTAGTGTTCTTTCTGCATATGTTTATCATTTCTAGGAATCCTTGTGATATAGTGGTTAGTGTTCTTTCTGCATATGTTTATCATTTCTAGGAATCCTTGTGATATAGTGGTTAGTGTTCTTTCTGCATATGTTTATCATTTGTAGGAATCCCTGTGGTCTGGTGGTTAGTGTTCTTTCTGCATATGTTTATCATTTGTAGGAATCCCTGTGGTCTGGTGGTTAGTGTTCTTTCTGCATATGTTTATCATTTCTAGGAATCCTTGTGATATATTGGTTAGTGTTCTTTCTGCATATGTTTATCATTTGTAGGAATCCTTGTGATATAGTGGTTAGTGTTCTTTCTGCATATGTTTATCATTTGTAGGAATCCTGTGGTCTGGTGGTTAGTGTTCTTTCTGCATATGTTTATCATTTGTAGGAATCACTGTGGTCTGGTGTTAGTGTTCTTTCTGCATATGTTTATCATTTCTAGGAATCCTTGTGGTCTGGTGGTTAGTGTTCTTTCTGCATATGTTTATCATTTCTAGGAATCCTTGTGGTCTGGTGGTTAGTGTTCTTTCTGCATATGTTTATCATTTGTAGGAATCCCTGTGATATAGTGTTTAGTGTTCTTTCTGCATATGTTTATCATTTGTAGGAATCCTTGTGCTATAGTGGTTAGTGTTCTTTCTGCATATGTTTATCATTTCTAGGAATCCCTGTGGTCTGGTGGTTAGTGTTCTTTCTGCATATGTTTATCATTTCTAGGAATCCCTGTGGTCTGGTGGTTAGTGTTCTTTCTGCATATGTTTATCATTTCTAGGAATCCCTGTGGTCTGGTGGTTAGTGTTATTTCTGCATATGTTTATCATTTCTAGGAATCCCTGTGGTCTGGTGGTTAGTGTTCTTTCTGCATATGTTTATCATTTGTAGGAATCCTTGTGGTCTGGTGGTTAGTGTTCTTTCTGCATATGTTTATCATTTGTAGGAATCACTACGGTCTGGTGGTTAGTCTGCTTTGTGCATATGTTTATCATTTGTAGGAATCACTACGGTCTGGTGGTTAGTCTGCTTTGTGCATATGTTTATCATTTGTAGGAATCCTTGTGGTCTGGTGGTTAGTCTGCTTTCCGCATGTTTATCATTTATAGGAATCACTACGGTCTGGTGGTTAGTCTGCTTTCCGCATATGTTTATCATTTGTAGGAATCACTACGGTCTGGTGGTTAGTCTGCTTTCCGCATATGTTTATCATTTGTAGGAATCACTACGGTCTGGTGGTTAGTCTGCTTTCCGCATGTTTATCATTTGTAGGAATCACTACGGTCTGGTGGTTAGTCTGCTTTCCGCATATGTTTATCATTTGTAGGAATCACTGTGGTATAGTGGTTAGTGTGCTTTCTGCATATGTTTATCATTTGTAGGAATCACTACGGTCTGGTGGTTAGTCTGCTTTCCGCATATGTTTATCATTTGTAGGAATCACTGTGGTATAGTGGTTAGTCTGCTTTCCGCATATGTTTATCATTTGTAGGAATCACTGTGGTATAGTGGTTAGTCTGCTTTGTGCATATGTTTATCATTTGTAGGAATCCTTGTGGTCTGGTGGTTAGTCTGCTTTCCGCATGTTTATCATTTGTAGGAATCACTGCGGTCTGGTGGTTAGTCTGCTTTCCGCATATGTTTATCATTTGTAGGAATCACTGTGGTATAGTGGTTAGTGTGCTTTCTGCATATGTTTATCATTTGTAGGAATCACTACGGTCTGGTGGTTAGTGTTCTTTCTGCATATGTTTATCATTTGTAGGAATCCTGTGGTACATGGCTAGTCTGCTTGCCTGCCAAGACAGTGGTCCAGTTTTATTCCCCAGCTGTAGTAAGGTTATTTTGTCCAGCCGTACTCTCTGGGGTCAACCAAGCATTGTAAAATGGACACCAGATAATGGTCAGAAGATGAAGGGAAGTGACTACCCCACCTCACTATGCCAGGTCTTGAATGTGTGAAGACCTAATACGTCACCCTCCAACAGCAGTATCTGTTATAGGACTACCTTGTATATTCATGTACTGGAAACCTAATACTTCACACTCTACCAGTAGTATCTCATGGGACTACCTTATAAATTAATGTGCTGAAGACCTGATATTCACACTCTGCCAGCAGTATCTCATTGATCTATCATGAAATTGTGTGCACTGAAGACCAAATAATTCACACCCCAACATCAGTATCTCTGTTTGGACTTCCTCATAATTTTCCTCTTCTTCTTTCATTCGCCTGAAATATGTCTATAACTGCAATGTTGTCTCTTGTATGAATCTAACAGTCTTTTTTTAGTTCACTCAGCGGTCCATAGAGTTTATCTTCCGCTGTTGTCTCTCTAGGCCAGAAGGTTCGCCTGGATATGTTGTAGTTTGGGCAGTCCTGGAGTATGTGCTCTGCTGTCTGCGACGCCAAACCACATATGCACATGGCTGAGTCACCAATCTTGAATTTTGTATACATGTAGTTGCGTAATCTATTGTGTCCTGTTCTGAGGCGCAGAATAATTACCTTTTCTGGTCTGTCCATAACGTGGTAGTTGCCTTGAGTAGGGTTTGATGACCTTCTGGCTGATTTGTTTTTTCTTTTCTTTTGGTGGTATGTAATGGGCACATCAGGCTGTTCTTCTTTTGCTCCTTCCTTAGCCAGTCGATCAGCTCTGTCATTTCCGGGTACTCCACAGTGGGATGGTATCCACTGTATGTTGACTTTTTGCTGACTGCTAATTCAGAAAGTAGTGTCCTTAGAAATGGCATTTCCCAGACAGGAGCACCTCTATTACTGATTTTGCATCTGTCAATATCACCACAGGGTAATAATTTATATACTGAAGGCCTAATATTTCACAGTCCAATAGCAGTATCTGTCAAGGGGCTATCTTGTAATTTCATGTACTGAAGACCTAATATTTCACACTCCACCAGTATTATCTCATGGGAATACCTGTAATTTCATGTACTGAAGACTTAATACTTCACATCTTGATGGTTTGGGACTAACTTGTAATTTCATGTACTCACAATTCATATCACTCTTCTTATTTTCTACATATAGATTTGTGTTTTTGTTGTACTTCTGTCATTTATATTGTGTTTTAATTATGTTTCATAAGTTGTCATTTGTTTTAGGAGACTTAATGAATCCATGAAATATAATCTGTTAATTTACCTCCCTACATTGTGAAACTTATTCCAGTAATTGCGGTAGTAGTATTTTACTCAACAAGTTAACACTGGGAGAGGAGAGGACTGGGTCAGAATACTAGTGGAAAAGTCAGACCTATGCAGGGTTATAATAACATTGGATTAGTAAAGGAGGAATTGGCCATCATGTTGCACGGTATGGAAGGTACAACAACTGATCCACGACAATTCAGGACCTGGTGATGTAATCATCTAAGTGGATGGCTCTGTGCTAAGAGATAAAATAAGTGCCTGGGGATTCATGGTGAAGATGGTGTTTGGTGCAAGAGAGGGGCGTATGATACCAAAACATTCAGTCTGAGTATGGAGGTAGAGGCAATCACTGCAGCATTCTGCTGACCGGAGGACAAACAGCACACACATGTTGTGATTGTAAGGAACTCACAAAGTATGATGAGAAAGGTGAAGACAGGCATACTTTAGGCAGAGTGACAGACTTCTATTCAACAAAAAAATAGAGAGCATTGTTGGATTTTTTCCACACTATTTGCTAGTGTGGTGGGAAACGAGCAGGTGGTCTGCACCACTTGGTGGGATATTGTTGCATAACAAGGCAGATGTTTTCAGGGCTTTTTGAAATCATGCGTATAGTGTAGAAGAACTGTTAGATCATCATGGCTTGGAGAGAATGGTGCTGCAGGCAGAGGATCTGACCAACACTCAAAACTCAGAAAGGCCAGATGGACACATAATCAGACTGCTGCTGGTAACATTAGTATTGGGACTCTTCACTGGCTGTTGAACATGAGGACGGAGCATGTATGGGAATATCCCGAGTGCTGTGATGTTGGTTCTTGACTGAACTCAATTCAGTTCATCAAGGTATGGCAGGTCCATGTCAAAACATTGCTTTAATTGCATATATACTGTAACAGTGATGAGAAATCACTGCTGTACTTATGTCTTGTTAATCATTCACATTATGAGAAGACAAACGCTAGACCATGTTGTGACAGCTGGAGAGATTTATGGAAAGAGAGATAGAGGAAGACATTGAGAGAAAATTCTTGGCAGTCTTGTGACAAGGCACGGAAGGGTGTCAGCACACAAATTGATACATGCCATTGTAGATCGCAAGATGTGGAGAAGCGTGATCGCCCGTGCCAGTTGGCAAGGTTCTTGATGATGATGATTATACTGTAACAACCTAACCATGTTATATCATGAAGTGAATTATGTTGATCGCCTGTGCCAGTTGGCAAGGTTCTTGATGATGATGATTATACTGTAACAACCTAACCATGTTATATCATGAAGTGAATTATGTTGCAGTGTTGTATCTGACATGTAGCCCGGTTAATTTGCTATCATTTGTATCATTGCAGGTTAGACAGGGATCAGTGGATAAGACGGCTAGCAAATGAGAAAGTTCAAGGCTATGATCCTGAATTTTACAATTATGAAGGTAGTATTTTGTTCTGTTTACGCCCATTCTGTTCCTGTAACTTGATATCCATTATTAGTTAACAGGAAGTTGTGTGCAATGGCTTGGAGATGTGTCATGTCAGTTAATTCAATCCAAAGACAGGTGTGTTGTGTCAGTTAATTCAATTCAAAGACTGGTGTGTCATGTCAGTTAATTCAGCTCAAAGACCGGTGTTTCATGTCAGTTAATTCAATCCAAATACTGGTGTGTCATGTCAGTTAATTCAGTTCAAAGACTGGTGTGTCATGTCAGTTAATTCAATCCAAAGACTGGTGTGTCATGTCAGTTAATTCAACTCAAAGAGAGATGGTCCAAATTCATGTAGTAATTTTTCCCTTGCCTTTTGTCTGAACACTGGAGATTTTATGATGATAATCATCAAGTACCTTCTCCACTGTAATGAGTCTCCAACACCATCCTTCCTCTATCTTCATGGTGCACTCAACTTTTGCTTCAAAACTTTGGATGTGAAATCACCACTGATGGCATGTACACTAATAGTTGACTTGTTTTCTTACATTCATTAACATGGAAATTCAGTTAGTTAAATTATATCCCATGGATGTATTGAGCTTTGAATTTAACATATACTAATATATAAATAATTTTAATGATTACTTATATAGTTCACAAAGTCCATTCAAATTGTTCCGTTCCCTTTGTGAAGGTGTTAGTTTTTTAATCTTTTATGTGAAGTACTAAAATTCTATTGGGAGCTGTGGTAGCTTAGTGGCTGGGCACAAGGCTGCCAGTCTGGTGGTCATGGGTTCCATTCCGCATCAGCAGATTATTAAGATTGACCCGGATTCCAGGTCTACCCGGCCTAAACTGGGTACCTGGAAATGTCTTGAGCAGTAACAGCTGCCAGCTAGATACGGCCACATCCCCCACAGAATGCTGACTGTTCTTCCCTTGGTCCTTTTGGACTGTCTCACTCATTTTTCTGTCCATTGAATGTATCATTTCCATTATCTCAGCTCTGTGGCCAACGGGTTGCAAATGCAATTTGTAATCCCGCATAGCTTGTTTCTAACACAGCTATAGGCATTTGGAAGCAGACTGTTTTGCTTTGGGTTGCATACAATGGTATGAGTGCTGGCCATTCAGAAAGCTGAACATAAACTTGCCCAGGAATAACAAACAGCCAAAGAATGCTGGAGTTGACTGCTACGTCCTGTAAAGGATATGCAACTAACTTTAACCTCAGAGGTGTTGAGAGGTAGGAGAAGTGCCTGGGGGTTCTTGGCAAAAGCTAATGGTCGGCGTTTGGTGCAGGAGAGCCTGGTGTATGATAACACAACATCTAGCTTAAGAATGGCTGTGGAGGCGGTTAGTGCAGCTTTCCGCTGGATAGAGAACACGATACATACACACATTGTGATTGTAACTGACTCAGAAAGCATGCTGAGGAGGGTGAGAACAGGCAAGCTTCGTGCAGAGTGGCTTGCTTCGCTTCGGAGGTCACGGGTAGCAAGCATCACCTGGATCTTTTCTCCTGGGCATGCCGGTGTGCTGGGGAATGAACAGGTGGACAGATTGGCTGGCTTGGCAAAACTTGGTGGAGTATTGTTGCATGACAAAACAGACGTTGTTACGGCCTTGTGGGAGCACGTGTACACCTCGGAGGAGCAAATCACCATAGTCTGGTAAGAATGAGGCAGCGAGGTGTGATGAGGGGATCTGGCTGACCATCGACGCTCAGAGGAAAGGCGAGACGGACATATAATCAGATTGTTACTGGAACTATTAGTGTTGGAACTCTTCGCTGGCTGCTGAGGATGGGGACGGAGCGCTTATGGGAATGTCCCGAATGCTGCGATGTTGGTTCCTAAATCAATTAATCAATTACTTTAACCTCAGAAACCACATTTCCACTATCATTAGATGTTTCTTATCTTGTCTGCTTATTATCTGTGCTTTTACATGCACACAACAGTGTAATTTCTATATAGCACTTTACCACTCTTTTAAAATTAATATTCTTTACCGACTTGTGTTATTTTTCAGCTCATATTTTCTTTGACGATGCTATGGAGCCAGATGATGATGATGAACAGGTTCCAAACCGTTGGGTGAAAGAGCTGGTAGCAAGTATGGACGTGGCATGCAGGTACTGTCAAATGATTTGTTGTTGTTGTTGGTTGTTGTTGTTGTTGTTGTTGTTGTTGCACGTAGCTTGCTTTGAACTCAAGCGTAGTCCATACACACTGCGTGTAGTAACACTGGACTGAATTTTGCTTGTGGATAGCTTTAGATTAGAGGTACTTATATTTTAAATGCCCAAGTCAAGGACGAGAAGTCAACATTTCAGTCCCATCTGACCAGTGTAGGGATTGAACCCCTTACCGCGGCATCAAGAATGTTTAATAACGTGCGTTCTTATCCATTCGGCCATGCTGACCTCTGTAAAATCATTTCATAATGAGTAGTGTTGGTCTCATAATATTCAGTTTTTTTGTTTTGTTTCATTCAATGTTTCCATGAGGTTTTAAGGGGATCTTATATTTTTAGGGTATCATTATCATGTATCATATTAATAAGCCTGGATAATCAAGGTCACAATCTCAAGCTATCATCAAATTCACAAATAAGGTCTCTAGGTGTTCTTGTAATTTGGCTCAACCATTTGGGTATTTATTTCTGTGTTTTCCTCTTGCTATTTCCCCATTAATTTTGCCAGTTGTCAGTAAGTTTTCCAATTTATTTCTCTTCATAACAGGCCCACAAATCTTTCAGTTAACATATAATTTCTCTAATCAATGTATGGTCTTCACCAACTTCTTGAAGGACTGTCTTATTTCATTTTGTGTTCATCCATGGTTTCCTTTTCATTCTCCTCAGACACCACATTTCTGCTGCATCTCATCTCATCTCATCATGTTCCTCTTGTACCTTGCGATGTCGAGGTGAAGTATAAACTTCGTGAGAGTGCCCGGTTATGGGCTTCGTATATTGACATTCCCATGGATTCTGTTATTCCCTCCGTCCAACGTTTACGTGGTCGGCCTCTTCCTCTGTTTCCATCTGGTCTGTACATCATTGCTTGTTGTGGCATGCTGTTGACTGGTAGCCTACTTGCATGGCCAAACCATTTGACTTGCTGCTTTCTAATAAAATCTAGAGCAGCTTTAACCCCCACTTTAGTCCTGATTTCTTCATTTCTGATCTTATCTCTTCTTGATACGTTGAGTATTCTTCTCAGGAACCTCATTTCTGTTGTTGTGATTTTTCTTTTCTCTTTTTCTGTCATTGTCCAGGTTTGGCATTGGTAGCAAAATTTCTGCTGCAATCAGTTGTTTTTCGGCTTATTTGCTTATTATTCAGGTCTCACATACATACAACAGTTAATTGCATGTCCTTTACAGGATATTGCAATCAACCCAGCATTTTTTGTGGCATTTTGTGATTGATTAGGCAGTTTTTATTTGTGGAAGCAGTTTGTAATCCCGCATCCTGCATTTGAAACGCAGTCACAGGCGATTTGGCAGCAGACCGCTTTGTGTTGGTTACTTATTAAACGGTATGTGTGCCAGATGTTCAGAAAGCAATGGCAAACTACTGCCAATACAGTTCTGAGATCAATCCAACCTTTAAAAAGTGGTACCAGAGTTCTGAGAGGATAAAGGACAGCCAGCAGAATAGTAACCATATTTCACATATGTGATTTGGTTGTAGAAATATTGGGCTAACATAACGTCCCCATTATGCCTTATGACATGTCAGTGTGTTTTACTTTAAAGCAGAAAATGACTCTCTTCTTCTTCTTCTTCAGCTTTCCGAGCCATTGAGGTTCTTTGCTGCAAATACAATCCATCTCCATTCATCTCTCTGGTGGACCTTCTCTTGCCAGTCGTTGATTCCAAGTGCTTGTAGGTCTGTACATGTATTATCTCTCCACCGTCTTCTTGGTCTACCTCGGGGTCTACGGTCATTTATTTCCTGAGTGTAAGCGAGTTTTGTTTCCCTATTATCTTCCATTCTTTCTATATGCCCCAGCCATTGTAGTCTATTAGCCTTCATGATACCAGTGATTAGCGGGGACTTAAACAGATCATAAATGTCTTTGTTACTTCTTCTTTTCCACTCTCCACTTTGTGTATCCCTAATGGGTCCAAAGATGCGTCTTAAAATTTTGTTCTCAAAGGTTTGTAACAAGGCTTCGTCTCCTTTCGTTGTACTCCAGGTTTCAGAGCCATACAGCACAACTGGTCTGATCAGTGTTTTGTATATTGTGATTTTGGTGTTACGAGATAGCGCCTTTGATTTTAGTAGATGTTGTAGTGCATAGTATATCTTATTTCCAGAGTTGATTCTAGTTTGTATTTCTTCCCTTATGATGTTGGAGCAGTTGAAGATTGTACCCAGGTATTTGTATGTTTCCGTTCTTTTAATGGTCATATTATCTATTTGTATGTGGCCAGAGTTTTTAGCCATTCCGTCTCTTGAAATTACCATATATTCTGTCTTATCTTGGTTGATAACCAGCCCCATCTGTTGGGCTTTTTCCTTTAAGTGAGTCAATATTTCCAATGTCTTTTGTTCACTTTGCCCTATAATATCTATATCATCTGCATAACCAAGCAGCTTGGATGTTCCTCCAATATCACATTCCTCCTTTACCTTCCTTACAACTTTCTCTAGAGCCAGATTGAAGAGTAGCGGCGATAGTGCATCACCCTGTTTCAAGCCAGATGTTATTTGGAAGGGGTCTGATTTCCTGCCTTTATATGTTACTATATTATAAGTATCTTCCATGCATAGTCTGGTCATGTTGATTAACTTCCTTGGTATTCCAAATTCCTGCATAGCATTCCATAGACTATTCCTATGGACACTATCATAAGCCTTTTTAAAATCCACAAAAATGTTATGGAGATCTCTTTTATATTCCCAATGTTTCTCGGCTATTTGTCGTAAGATAAATATCTGATCTATTGTTGATCTGTTTTGTCTAAAACCCGCCTGGTAGTCACCTAATATGTCTTCTGAATATGGTTTTAGTCTATTTAGTAATACTGCGGATAGTATCTTATAGCTTGTGGACAGTAGTGATATTCCTCTATAATTTCCACATTGGAACTTGTCTCCTTTCTTAAAGATAGGTATCAATAATGACTCTTTCCAGTCATGGGGTAATTCTTCTGTCCTCCAGATTTTTATTATTAGTTCGTATAGCTTTAGATGTAATGCATGGCCACCTGCCTTTATAAATTCAGCAGCAATTCCATCAGTCCCAGTTGCCTTATTGTTTTTAAGTCGTGTGATTACATATAGGATTTCTTCAAATGTAGGTTCTTCAATTTGTGGTTCGCATGTTAGAACCTCTTCCTGTGGGAAAATGTTACTTGGAGCTTCACAATTTAGTAATTCAATAAAATACTCTTTCCATGTGTTGCACATTTCCTCATTGGTATTTATCATATTCCCATTTTTGTCTTTTAAACCATATGTGTTTTGTTGGTGCCCTCGTTTCATTGACTTCAGTTCTTTAAAAAATTTTCTGGATTCATTTTTCTGGTGATTAGTTTCCATATCTTTGATTATATTACTCATATATTCTCGCTTCTGCTGTCTGACTATTTTTGTAGCCTCTTTACATTCATTTCTATAATGCTCTTCCTTTTGGATGTTATTGATGTCATTTAACCATACATGTCTGGCATTCTTCTTCCTAATGACTGCTTCTTCACATTTTTGATTGAACCATCTGTTCTTTCTATGCGTGGTTAACACACCGAGACATTCTTCTGCGGTAGATTGAATTGTATTCTTGATGTTCAACCAAGTTTGGTCAACGCTTTCCTCCGAAGGGTTTTGCAGAGTTTCAAGTTTACATTTTATTTCATCTGTAAATTTCTCTTTGACTGTAATGTCTTGTAGTTTTTCTCTGTTAAATGTTGGGTGTAATCTTTGTAATTTAGTATAGAAACCTCTCTTAAGTTTTATTTTAAATTTTGCTCCAACGAGGAAGTGGTCACTGTGGCACTCAGCTCCTCTATAACTTCTGACTTGCTGTATGTTTGATGCATTTCTGTTGTTAATTAAAATGTGATCTATTTGATTATAGGTTCTCTTGTCACATGATTTCCAAGTTTGTTTGTGTATATCCTTTCTTTGTAGTCTGGTACTGCTAATCTGCAGTCCTTTGGCTTCTGCCAGGTTGATGACTCTCCATCCATTATCATTTGAAGTTGTATGTAGGCTTTCCATACCGGCCACTTTTTTATTAGTTTGCTCTCTATCTATTTTTGCATTGAAGTCTCCCAGCACAATCAGGATGTCCTGTTTGGGGGTTTCTTCTATGACATCTTCCAGATCATTATAAAAGTCTTCTTTAATATCATCTTCTTTCTCTTCAGTAGGTGCATGTACATTAATCATCGTTATATTTTTCCATTTACCTTTTATTCGTAATTTACTAATCCTGTCAATAAAAGCTTTAAAGTTTAAAACGTTCCCCCATAACTCTTTTTTGATGACAAATCCTGTTCCTAATTCATGTTTATTTTGGGTGTTTCCTCCCACTCTGTAGAAATTAGATAATAAAGTTACAATGTAAGTAAAGCAAATGTCCCTTTTACGTACCTTGAGACGTATTGGGTACATGGTGCCAGTACTGTTTTTATAGACCAATCAGCACTCAATGCCACTTAGTATATTGCTGGTCACCTTTACCTCGCACAAAATTTCTGGGTACCTGTTTTAGAATGGATTGACCTGGGAGTGATCAGATCAGTTGTTTAAAAATGTACCATGTTGGGGATTTGAACACATGACCACAGGATCAACAGATGTGCTAACCACTACACTACCACAGTTCCATATTATAAATAAGTGTAGAAATTGATAACAAGCAGTATAGAGCAATAGTTACGGAGGGATGTGGACAGACATGATCACCAGTGACAATTCCAATTCCAATTTTCCCCCAAAAAAATTCCAAATTCGGTCTCGTCTAACCTGCTTCCTCAGCGGTGGTTATTATTGAGAGCCATGATTGTGTGGACTGTTAGTCCTAATTCCTAAAACCGACTGGTTTTATTGGTTCCGCTCTGTTTGTCGGATAAATTTATTTTGTGCTATTTGGTCGTTTTCTTTGTCTTGTGTTGGTCCTGATAAAGACCGGTCCTTGGTCGGTCCTAATGGGACCCGCATTCTTTCGTTTGTTGAATTGGGAACAAATAGGTATATCAAGCTCCTGCGAGAAGAAATGTACTAAACATCAACACGTTGCACATACCTTACAAGGACATCCATTGTATGCCGAAATACAGGTGAAAATCCGAAATCATAAGCACTCAATAAATATATAAAATGAATAATAAGATAAAATACACACAAATGCGTACAATATGACACACAGGACGGCCGACATTTCGATTCTCAGAATCTTTGTCAAGGACAGGACAACACGGATAGATAGGACAACGAAATATAAAAAAGCACAAAACTGAACAACACAACCACTATGTATCCATGTGGCAGCAGAAAAGACAGGTTTGCCAGGTGCGAAGGCACTCTTTGGCTGCAGAGTTTAAGTATAGAGCTAGTATAAGTATAGAGCGCAGGAGCTTAATATACCTATTTGTTTCCAATTCATATTGTTATATCCTGCTGCAGCCGCTGCTTTTTTCTTTTGTTTGTTGGCTTCTTAGTACCAGTGCCACATGCCATGGACTGTAAGAAGAAGAAGTTTGTCCAAACATGAAGTGGTAGACGTGGTCATGATGGGTTGAATTTTGCAGCTAAAGTTTTCTATGGGATGAGGTAGCCAGTCCCATGCCAACCCTCATTAGTCACCCCTTGAAGGCATGCATGGTGGGTTACTGTTCTGTGCTTCCCTGATGGGCCCTGGTAACTCAGGTGATACTTCCCCCTAATCCTGGTATGGCACATCTAACCTTCTCAAATAAGAGCAAAAAAAACTAGGAGGACTCTGTGCATGTTAGGGACATTAAAACTCCCTTACCAGTTGAAAATTGAAAAGAGCAGCTTGAATATACCACTGCCTAGGCTAAATTGCAAAATTAGACAATCTACACATAAATAGATTATTTATATGTGATTGTGGTACACAGACACTTGGATCCTTGCCAGTGCTATGGAATTTATGCAGCACTGCTAAGAATCTCCTTCTGAGATCTACAAGAGGATACTTAAGGTATCCATATGCAGTGAAAATAATGCTTTACTAAACCAAACTAAAACATTCATTCTTGCATTCAGCTCAGTTCATGGCAAACCAATGAAGGTTCACCCTCCCACAAAGGTACCTACTCCTTACGGTGGTCAGCTAATCTGGCAGATGCCTGGTGAGAATCTTCTCTTTGTTCATATGAAAGACATCAGGAAGATCAGAAACAGAAAGAGATGGTCACAGGTAATTTTGTTTAGAAGATTGTGAATTATCGTCAGTGTGAACTAGTTAGCTAGTGTGTCTGCGAAGAATTCTTGGTATTAAGTGGCAAGACAAAATCACAAATACTGAAGTATTGGAAAGATCAGGTTGTGTGACAGTTTATTCCATGCTCAGTCTTCGTAGACTTAGATGGATAGGACATCTTAGGAGGATGGATGATGGTAGAATACCAAAGGATATCTTTTTTGGTGAATTACAGATGGGTAAGAGATCTCAGGGTCGGCCTCTACTATGATACAAAGATGTGTGTAAGCGGGACATGATTGATACAGGCATTGATAATGCACATTGGGAGCAAGTCGCCGCTGAACGTGTTGCATGGAGGGCAAATATCAGAAATGGAATAAAGTCAAAGGAGAAAATTATTGCAGAAAAGTCACACACCAAGCGTTTGAGACGTATGATGGTGGAAATGACCACGTGTTCACATGCACCCACTGTGAACGGACATTTACAGCGCAAATTGGCCTTATCAGTCACACTCGCTACCGCCATAGTTAAAAGTTATTATGCCTTTTTAGAGCACAAACTATCGTCTGTCAAGACGGCAAGGTGCCAATGATATGATAATGAACTAGTTAGCATATCATTATCATCATCAAGTGCCTTGCCAGGTGATGTACATGATCATGTCTCTCCACACCACCCTTTCTCTTGTACTATGTGTACATTTATTTACTGATATCTTTTCATGACAGGACACAAGACTTTTCAAAATTTTCTCTCGCTCTCTTTACCTGTCTCTTTGGCCATTAAACATTACCAATCATTACAATATGTTCCAGTTCTTCTCTTTTCATGATGTAACCAAAAAATTTAAATTATTTACTTATGATCTTTTGGTGGTGATCGTGGTGGAGTGTGTGTGTGTGCCTTAAGAATATTCAGATTTCTCATTTAGGTATTTGTATTTGTCCCTAAAACACAAAGAAATTTCATTTGATTCTATTGCCTCTTCATTGAAAATATTATGACCATCAGGTTAGTTGGTCCTCTTTACTGAAAATACGATGATCATCAGGTTAGTCGGTCCTCTTCACTGAAAATATGATGATCATCAGGTTAGTCAGTCCTCTTCACTGAAAATATCATGATTATCAGGTTAGTTGGTCCTATTCACTGAAAATATGATGATCATCAGGTTAGTCGGTCCTCTTCACTGAAAATATGATGATCATCAGGTTAGTTGGTCCTATTCACTGAAAATACGATGATCATCAGGTTAGTCGGTCCTCTTCACTGAAAATATGATGATCATCAGGTTAGTCAGTCCTCTTCACTGAAAATATCATGATCATCAGGTTAGTTGGTCCTCTTCACTGAAAATATGATGATCATCAGGTTAGTTCGTCCTATTCACTGAAAATATCATGATCATCAGGTTAGTTGGTCCTCTTCACTGAAAATATGATGATCATCAGGTTAGTCGGTCCTCTTCACTGAAAATATGATGATCATCAGGTTAGTCGGTCCTCTTCACTGAAAATATGATGATCATCAGGTTAGTTGGTCCTCTTCACTGAAAATATGATGATCATCAGGTTAGTTGGTCCTCTTCACTGAAAATATGATGATCATCAGGTTAGTCGGTCCTCTTCACTGAAATATGATGATCATCAGGTTAGTCGGTCTCTTCACTGAAAATATGATGATCATCAGGTTAGTCGGTCCTCTTCACTGAAAATATGATGATCATCAGGTTAGTCGGTCCTCTTCACTGAAAATATGATGACCATCAGGTTAGTCGGTCCTCTTCACTGAAAATATGATGATCATCAGGTTACTTGGTCCTCTTCACTGAAAATATGATGATCATCAGGTTAGTCGGTCCTCTTCACTGAAAATATGATGATCATCAGTTAGTCGGTCCTCTTCACTGAAAATATGATGATCATCAGGTTAGTTGTCCTCTTCACTGAAAATATGATGATCATCAGGTTAGTCGGTCCTCTTCACTGAAAATATGATGACCATCAGGTTAGTCGGTCCTCTTCACTGAAAATATGATGATCATCAGGTTAGTCGGTCCTCTTCACTGAAAATATGATGATCATCAGGTTAGTCGGTCCTCTTCACTGAAAATATGATGATCATCAGGTTAGTCGGTCCTCTTCACTGAAAATATGATGACCATCAGGTTAGTCGGTCCTCTTCACTAAAAATATGATGATCATCAGGTTACTTGGTCCTCTTCACTGAAAATATGATGATCATCAGGTTAGTTGGTCCTCTTCACTGAAAATATGATGATCATCAGGTTACTTGGTCCTCTTCACTGAAAATATGATGATCATCAGGTTAGTTGGTCCTCTTCACTGAAAATATGATGATCATCAGGTTAGTTGGTCCTCTTCACTGAAAATATGATGATCATCAGGTTACTTGGTCCTCTTCACTGAAAATATGATGATCATCAGGTTACTTGGTCCTCTTCACTGAAAAGTCAATCATTGAATGAATGTTGCAGGTGATGTACATGTACTACCTACTAGGCTACCGTCACATCATGGCCAGCAAACAGGAGCTGCTGGAGAGGACTGAAAGAGGTCAACCTCAATCAGGGAAATCATGGTCTGAACATCAATGAGATCAATTACCTGCTGGGTGAAGAGTCAGCATTAAGGGTAAGCTTCTGTGTGCTTTAGTTTCATGATTATTTGTTCTGTGAGAAGTCAACATCATAGGTCAGCTTTCACTTTTCATGTTGGGGATAATTTTCTTTTTCTCAGTCATCAGTTTTACAGGTAAACTGTCATATTCTTCATTTTCATGATTAGTTGTTCTGTGAGTAGTAAGCATTTTGAATAATAATACGTATGAGAACTAATGGTTGCAGCAGGATATAACAATAGGAAATAGACACAGGTATGTGTAACTCCTGCAAACAAGTTAGAGTTAGCTGGTTTAATTCCTCACTTCCATGTATTGGGTATTTCGTTCACCATTGGCCGCTTCCCACACAAACCAGGAACGGTCAGTCTGCAGTCGACATCCACTCAGCAAGCTTTCACTTCGGACTTCCACATAATGGATTCACTAGCCAAGCGTTCCATTTCATGTTAATGAGACGTTTTTCGACCTCAGTTTGCAGACCACATCCACTCAGCAAGCTTTTACTTCGGCCCTCCACACAGTGGATTCGCTAGCCAAGAGGTCCATTTCGTCTCAATGAGATGACATTCACTCAGCAAGCCCTCGTTTTTGACTTCCACATACTGTATTCGCTAGCCAAGCATTCCATTTGGTGTTAATGAGACGTTTTTCCACCCTCCACCTATGGGAGTCTCCATGGCGAAGTGGTCAAGTCGTCTGACTTGGGCTCTGAAGGTTGTGGGTTCGATTCCGGGCTGCGTCCTTTGGTTCACGAGTGCAATTTTTTTCTGAGACTCCTGGGGGTCGTCACCAGAGCTACTGAGTTTGTGCTTTGTGCGACGCTTTCGGCAGTTTGCTGCAGAAAGAGACTGAGCCATATGGGATAAAACCTGGTGCATTGAAGTCGACCCTGTCCACTTTTAAGCAAACTTTTTTTTTCCACTTTTGACTATGCTCACTCAATGAGTTTAAATACAGACTTGCATCGTAACCATTGCGTGCGACTGGGACACTTTTTCCACCTTTAGTAATGCTCACGAGGTAGGCTGCGTGTGCTGCCGGCTCAGCATCTTACCTCCATGCATCAGAGAGTGAGTAACGGCCAGGCCTTCTCATCCGGGGGATCCCTCATATCCCTCAGCTGAGAGCCGTATAACAAGTGTCTGGACCAAGCATGTAGCAGGCTCAGTATCTCACCTCCATTCCTCAGTGGGTGAGTATCAGCCCGGCCCTCACATCTGGGGGATATTGACTTAGAGGCGTTCAGCCATATCCCTCAGCTGAGAGCCATAGAATATGTGTCTGGACAAAGAATGCAGTGGCATCGTGCACCTAATTCAGACTTTGGTACAATGGATTTGCTTATCCCTAGCCTTTGACTGCCTGTCCCCAGTCTACCTGCAAGGCAGCAGGTGTGTGTGTCTCTTGGTCTGGTTCCTATCCCTTGACCTGTCCGACATGGGAGACCCTACCTGTAGCTGTGATACCGTCGGCATAGTTCTTGAGGTCATTGGAACATGCAAGCCCCTCTACCACGGCAAGGTGGAGACACGTCAGAGGGGGAACAATGTTTGAATTATACTAATCTTCCTCAGGAACAATTCAAACAGATCTAAAGAAAAAGGTGAAATCGGAAAATGTTATAACATTAAAACACAAATCCTAACAACAAAGGATTTGTGTTTTAATCTTATTACATTTTCTAATTTCATGTTTTTCTTTAGATCTATTTGAATTGTTTCTGAGGAAGATTAGTATAATAGAAACGCCACTTATTGTGTCGTAGCATACTTATTTTTATTTTATAATTTGTTGGGATATTTCTCCTGTGATTTATGTTTGCTGTAGTGGAGTTCGTTGTTAAGTATATGCACTGTGCATGTGTTTAGAATTTCTCACTTTTTGGCAGGAGTTACGCATACCGAACTGTTTTTATTTCCTATTTTAGCACTGTAAATATTAGGTTGTTGCATTCTTTTATTTCTTGATTAATTGTTCTGTAAGTAATCAACATCACAGGTGTCAGAGTCCTACTTAGTAGCTCTGTCTAGCTCGCTGGACTTTGACAGGCAAATTACAACATCTACAACACATCTACTAAGAACACATGAATGCAATCGGAAACTGGCAGGAGCTATCTCCTGAACAATCATTTATTACAATATATATTACAGGCTGACAACATAGTCGCACTTCCCGCTCAAACAATCGTTCACCACTAACAGCCACGCGCTAGCTCACAATGGCGATCTTTACACTGTCGCCCGCATGATCATTCACAATCACAACTTCACATCATCCCGCACATATCACAGTTAGTACATTCCTCGAATATCACTACACAACTTTCATCTCCATTCTATCCGTCACAACCACTATCGTTCTATCGTTCTCGCGTTCTCTAGATCTCCACACGTCCGTCTCTATTCGCTGCCTCACACACACTGCCTCTCTCCTGGTTGACCTTCCCACATCACGTGGCTCTGTTCACGGGATTCTTGCCTGACCGTCCACTAGCCAAGCCGTGGCGTCTCTTACTGCCCTTTACCTCAGTCATGCTTACACTGACTCTCGCTTACATACCGGCACTTACATTCTTCCTTACACATGTCATATAAGACCATGACATTCTCCCCCCGCACAACCAATGTGGCACTTACTCTTGGAAATGTGACACATTCTGCTGTTGTTACTCTTGGTATATCTTTCTAACCTTGTCAGGGGATTATATGATTCATAAGTATACGCTTGCGTCCCTTTTTGCTCTGATCTTCTCCGAGATTAACTTCAAACATTGTTCTCTCTTTTTCAGTATTGAGGTTTCTCTCAAGGTTTTGTCGTGGTCTGACAAATGTTCTGGTTGGGTCTACTTGTCATACCTCGTTATATTATTCAACCCCTACTCCGTGACATTACATTCTGTTCATATTTCTCAATCGATTGTCTGTGCATTCTCATCTCATAGTTATTGTGGCTATGCTGGTTTAAGGATTCTCCATTGGTTTATGCCTCAAATAAGGCTACAACTTCCTCTTACAGCATTCTTAAATTTTCTCTCTATTCAGACGTGGTTCCCCTCGTCTCTATTTAATGCACACTACTCGATTCTTTATGAGCACGCTATGTCAATGTTGTGGTCATGGTTCGAATATAATTCATGTATGTCATAGTCCCCCTTACCTCATCTTATGTCGGACCGTGAGTTGTTTCCCTTTGTGAGCACACCTTGTTTACTGTTATGGAGAGTAGTTATTAATCTCTTTGGTTGGGATCACCCTGTTGGTATATTCCTTCTGGTTACCATATTCTGATGTTAATTCTATATCACTATTGCTAAGCGTCATTCGTCGGGCTATCCAGCATACGCGAAGGCAAGTTTGGTAACAATCGCGCACTGGGATTGCCAGGCGTTGATTCTCAGCATTACAACTTATTCTATTCGCCACTATACTTACGCTCATATGTACATATCACATTATAACAATACAAAGTATTATAACAATAAAATTAGACATTGGATGTCATACAGTTAATACATATACAATAAAATAAACATCGTGGATGCCTTCATGCACATATGGGATACTGTTCTTGTCCTGTGAAAGTTATGCACACGTAATTAAATCACTCGTGTTCAATGTTCGTTTCCGTGCTGAAATGTTTGGCATGTCTTCTCTCGCATACGATTATTGACGTCTTCTGTATACCATGATATTGTCTTTCCTTCTGTATAGTGCTTAAGACTGTTCACCAAGTTTGGCCAATTTGTAAGTTCATTTTGTAAAATTGCTGGAATTCACACGTATAAAACACGAATTAATTTTGAGTGTGGCCAAGTGTATGTCTTTGCCATAGTTTGTAGGTTGGCATCTGGTTCATTAAACTGCTCATTAGAAATGAAATCTGTACTTGTGAAGCTGTCGTCGTTGTTCGTCGATTTCAAAAGGTAGATTCTGTAGATACTCGTTTGAAAACAAAGTCAATATGGGTATATCTTACTGTTTGATACCTGAAATCACATGTTGAGTCTTACTGTTTTGCCGGTGACACTTTCCCGTTGAAGGACCTTTCATGTTGGTCTATACAATGACGTGTGCTAGTATCATAGCGCTGGAGTCGTACAGCAGACAAGGCAACTCTGGAGTTACTGGATCTAAGGATATAAAGTGGGTTACGGTTAGAATTTTCCGAAGGGTGGGGATTTTCAATTTTCATGTTGAGATCATTTTGAGTGCTATCTCCAAAATTAATCAACTTATCTTTCTCTGCTGACTACTCGAACGCTTGATGTACAGGAACGTGATTCTCGTGTTGGTTACGGCTGACCTGGTCTGGTTACGTCGGTCGCTTTGTAGAATTGAAACCTGCTGTGGAAAGAAATGATGTTATTTTCGTTCTGACTCTATTAACACATCTTTACTTTACAATTTCTAATATATATTATGGAATAGGTCTTCTTCTTCTTTACAAAAGTAGCGTTCTTTTGTGCGTTCTACATGAGCATGTGGTTCATGTGTACTTCTGACACCATTATACCTGTCAGAGTCCTACTTAGTAGCTCTGTCTAGCTCGCTGGACTTTGACAGGCAAATTACAACATCTACAACACATCTACTAAGAACACATGAATGCAATCGGAAACTGGCAGGAGCTATCTCCTGAACAATCATTTATTACAATATATATTACAGGCTGACACCATAGTCGCACTTCACAGCTCAAACAATCGTTCACCACTAACAGCCACGCGCTAGCTCACAATGGCGATCTTTACACTGTCGCCCGCATGATCATTCACAATCACAACTTCACATCATCCCGCACATATCACAGTTAGTACATTCCTCGAATATCACTACACAACGTTCATCTCCATTTATCCGTCACAACCACTATCGTTCTATCGTTCTCGCGTTCTCTAGATCTCCACACGTCCGTCTCTATTCGCTGCCTCACACACACTGCCTCTCTCCTGGTTGACCTTCCCACATCACGTGGCTCTGTTCACGGGATTCTTGCCTGACCGTCCACTAGCCAAGCCGTGGCGTCTCTTACTGCCCTTTACCTCAGTCATGCTTACACTGACTCTCGCTTACATACCGGCACTTACATTCTTCCTTACACATGTCATATAAGACCATGACAACATGTAATACTGATTTACTACAGTATGGAGCAGAAATATGATGAATGACTAGCATGCTTACTAATAAACTACAAAAATTAATTGCTGCCTGTGCAAACCAAAAGGACTGAAAAGGTATGATAAAATCACAAATAAGGAGCTCATGGAGAGAACAAGACAAACCTGTGAATCAATATGTGGAAAAAAAAATGATAGCATTATATAGGACACCATTGAGAAATCCTGAGAATAATTTGACTAGAAAGACTTTCGTCTGTTAGCCTGATGGTCGTGTTTGAATCCCCCATAAAAGTGGCTTTTTAAAATTGACTTGAGCTGGGTACTAGGAAATATCCAGGAAAGTAAAGGTGGCTGTGATGTTTACTTGCATTACCAAGTGTTGATTGATCTATAAAAATATGATGCTAGACTATACTCAGTGTACCTCAAAGCACCTCATAATAAGGTCTTTCCTATTTTTAGCTTACCACCCAATGTAACTTAAGCTTTCAATTGTACTGTGTGGTGTATATTTTGATATCTACTTCTTCTCCTCCTGCCCTATTTGAACAGCAATCAGTGCCTGTACATGGGGGTAGTATATTTGCCTGAACATGTTAGTAACAATTTCACATGCATGTATACTAACTCAGCACTTGTGTGGTCTGTCTGCAGGCACAGAACACCTTCATTCTTGCCCTGGATGGAGACACAGACTTCTCTCCAGGCTCCATTAAGATTCTACTGGACAGGATGAAGGATGACAATGTTGGTGCTGCATGTGGAAGGATTCACCCGATTGGAAACGGTAGTTATGTGTAGATATATTTCCCTCGGGGTAACATGTGAGCTATAGCAGACACCAAAACCTGTTAGCCATGTTGTCCCTGCCTACTCAATCAGAAATTCACTACTCATTCACTTTCTCATGCTATTTTGTTGCCTGTGTAAATTTGTGCAGGTGAGAGAGAGAGAGAGAGAGTATGTTTAGTCCATATTGTGTATATGGTCAGAACTCGTATTATTATGTTTACTGCAACATGAGAGGTCAGCGTGGCTGCAGAGCTTGATGAGGTAGTGCTTAAACTTTCAGTGCGCTGGTGGCAGAGATGTGGGTTTAACCCACACACCGATACTGCAATAGCTAGCACACATACCTGCCGGTCCAATGGTTATATGTTCAAACCTCACACATTTTCTTTTAATTATCTAGAGCTCCTAAGTAGATCCAGCCTAAAATGTACTAGTTTTAATTTACTTTTACAGAAAAAGGATGAATTATGTCCACGGATTTGAAAATGATACTCAAATTATAAGTAGTAATAATGGGATATTTTAGTTAAGTGCCATGGAATGATAAATCATCTTAAGCGACTTCCTGTATCTGCCATGGGCTTTTATAATCTCCAAAATGTTATTACATTATAATACAACATGTGTGCTACCATATTATCAATTTTAAAGTCATAGCTGTGACACCTTACTTCCAATTTTCCACCATCCATTTTTGTTGGGTCCAAACCTATCTTTTGTTTTGCACAGAATCTGTTAAATGTATAATTAAACCAATTGAGTATAAGTTTTCACATCAAGAATCCATGAAAATATTGGTGCCAAATTCTAGCCTCCTAGTTTTAAGAGTTAATATCTACAGTGTTGTTATTTTTACAATTTTTCTCTTTCAGGACCTATGGTCTGGTACCAAAAATTTGAGTATGCCATTGGTCATTGGCTTCAGAAATCTGCAGAGCATGTCTTTGGCTGTGTTCTCTGCAGTCCAGGATGTTTCAGGTAAGAGTAGTGTCTTCAGAGAAGACCTCTTGTACATATCACCTGATGCTGTTTGAGAGGAAATAGTGTATTTAACTGAGTTTATCTCTTTCCTTGCTAGGTAATTGTTATTTTAGAGGAACATCTGTCTGGGATAGAAGGTATGTATTTCCTGGGTTAATAGGAGTAAAGTATTAAACTCTAGTCTGATCACGATCATGTCTTTGTCAGTACGATCTCCTAACTTTTCACTAATGCACTCGCTAAATGCTGTCAAGTAAAACACAAAATACCAAACAAATGCATGCAGACGAGGAAGATAGTATACCTCCCAAATATGAATGAATGAACACAGAATATAACTAGGAGGCTCAGTGAAAGGAGACAAACACAGATACAGGAAATTCATTCCGCTGAAGTCTATGAGCACACAAAATTACAAGAATTCATCACAAATAAGTAACCCACTTTTTTCAACAAAAACCACAAATTAAGCTTCAAGTCCAGGCTTTATTTGTTGAAATGTGGATTACTTATTTGTAATATTGCAGTTGTATAGTCAAGCATTCTGGTATTTTTTGTTCGTTGATACAGATTTCAGTTGAAATTTTTACTATATCTTTGTGTGTTCTTCCATCGTGCTTCCTAGTTATATTTTGTATTCACTTGTTCTTCAGTATGAGCTGGGCAGCAGAGAGAGAGAGACACACACATACACACTCTCTCTCTATCTATCTCTCTCTCTGCTTTTTTTAAATTATGCTCACATATATCAAATATGATATTGGCATTTCCAGTGTCCATAATACCATTTATCTCTAGGAGATCTCAAGCTACCCAGTTCGATATATGTCACCATATTTTCTAGAATGATATGAGTTAAAGTAAAACTGGGACAGAGTGGGTTAAGATAATTACTCCCTGGAACAGAAAGAGTCAATATTAACAGTGTTTCTTGGTTTGAGAATGTTTTTGAGTAAAACTAAGAATTAGTAGATTTGTTTGTGGTTTTATTGTGAAATTATTCAGTGTGTGTTCTCTGTGACCAGTTTGTTTCGAGCTGCTGCACTGATGGACACCAATGTGATGAAGAAGTACACAACAGAACCAACAGAGCCTGGCCACCATTTGCAGTATGATCAGGGTATGACTCAGTGAAAAATAGTCGTTGTCCTAGCAAATTGTTTATTTTCTTCTTATTTATAATGGGGGTTTATTGGCAAGAGGCCAGTCTCTGTGGCTAAGGGCTTGTGAGCGCGGTTTGTGAGCCCGTATACCCAGGTTCGAAACACAGTGGTGCTGGTTTTTTCGCAAAAGGTATAGGAGCCGGTCGTTCAGAAAGCAATGGCAAACTACTGAACATAAAATGTGCCCAGGAATCACGAACAGCGAAAATGCTGGGGTTGACTGCTACATCCTGTGAAGGACATGCAACTTTTTATTGGCAAGATGATCAGCTTCCATCATACGTCCATCATATCCTATATGTTCTTGATCTCTGTGTGCAGAGTGGCCGGCCAGAAGTGTCATACAGAGCATGAACTCTGTAGTTCCAGCAAACATCCCAAGGGGACTCTGAAACAAGAACATGTATGAACCAAATGGCAGTCTGGAAATGAGCCCGTGTTTTTCTGAGAGTGAAATAGGCAGTTTGACTTCTTCGCTACAGAAATCCATATTTTTCTTATTTATATAATTGGAAAATTAATATTTGTCTAAAGGGGATGTCTTATTTTATATTGACAAATCAGAAATTGTCAGGAAAAATAACTTGTTTCATAAAGAGATGTTAATTAAATATAGAATCACTGCATCTGTTTATTACTGTCTTTATAGTAAAACATTTTCGGCATTAGCCCTTTCTGCAGACTGCATGTGTTTCTGAATTGTCATAGGTTAATCAGTCAGGAGTCTGGTGTTCAGTTTTTGAACATGTCACTCTCATTCTAGATTTGTGACCAGCTCATAAACTTATTCGTGAAAAGATAATGTGATGGTTTCCTCTTGACTTCCACATAAATGTGGGTGGATTGTTTCCTCGGCCTTTAACTGCAAATTCTGGCTGTCAGACAATTGAGAGTCCTCTTCTTGTCAGGTGCAGATGTATCTACTTATTCTGGTGGATATGTGATTCCCCTGCATTGCATTTTCTACATTTATGTATGTTGTCCACCCTCCACAACTATCATGTACAGTTTTGGAGTTTTCCCCTTCATCAAGCTGAGACCATGATGGCATTTCTCATCTCTCTAGTACTTTGGTTCAGGCTTAGAATTTCTTTCAGTAATTTACAACAAAATCCCTGACTTTACTGAGGATTAGAACACATGTTTCATAATATTTGAGACAGTTCCCTAACCCATCAGCTACTCACTCCTGACTACTGTCCTGCTGGTCATAAATTGTGTTTTCTGACCACCGCAGGTGAAGATCGTTGGCTGTGCACACTGATGCTTCAGCAAGGCTACAGGATTGAATATGCAGCAGCAGCAGATGCCTGGACATTTGCACCAGAAGGATTCTTTGAGTTCTTCAACCAGCGGCGACGCTGGATGCCGTCTACTATAGCCAACATTCTGGATCTGCTGGGCAGTGCCACTATGACCACCAAGAGGAATGCCAACATGAGCAGGTTGTATATTGGCTACCAGTACCTGCTGATGCTGATGACTGTGTTGGGACCTGGTACAATCATTATGATGATTGCTGGTATGTTGTTTGCGTGTTTCAGTTGAGGCTTTCATATGTGACTTGTCATACAAAATTGTATAACTAATATTGTGTAATTTCTATAATTGGTATGGATAACTTTTCAGTCTAACTGATTAAGTGCTATGGGATGATAAATCGTCTAATTCAAACTTCTCGTAACTGCCATGGACTTATAAATCAAACTGTACTTAAAATGTCAATACAGTAATTTTCCCTTTACAACCCCCATTAATTGATATATAATACAACATGTCAGCTGCCATATTAACAACTGTTAAGTCATAACTGTGGCACACCCTTACATCCCATTTTCTGCCATCCATTTTTGTGTGGTCAAAACCTACAAATATGTGAAAAAACTATCGAATATAGGCAGAATATTGTGTTTGTAGATCAAGCTATAAGATACTATCCGCAGTATTACTAAATAGACTAAAACCATATTCAGAAGACATATTAGGTGACGACCAGACGGGTTTTAGACAAAACAGATCAACAATAGATCAGATATTTATCTTGCGACAAATAGCCGAGAAAAGTTGGGAATATAAAAGAGATCTCCATAACATTTTTGTGGATTGTAAAAAGGCTTATGATAGTGTCCATAGGAATAGTCTATGGAATGCTATGCAGGAATTTGGAATACCAAGGAAGTTAATCAACATGACCAGACTATGCATGGAAGATACTTATAATATAGTAACATATAAAGGCAAGAAATCAGACCCTTTCCAAATAACATCTGGCTTGAAACAGGGTGATGCACTATCGCTGCTCCTTTTCAATCTGGCTCTTGAGAAAGTTGTAAGGAAGGTAAAGGAGGAATGTGATATTGGAGGAACATCCAAGCTGCTTGGTTATGCAGATGATATAGATATTATAGGGGAAAATGAACAAAAGACATTGGAAATATTGACTCACTTAAAGGAAAAAGCCCAACAGATGGGGCTAGTTATTAACCAAGATAAGACAGAATATATGGTAATTTCAAGAGAAGGAATGGCTAAAAACTTATCACATACAAATAGATAATATGACCATTAAAAGAATGGAAACATACAAATACCTGGGTACAATCTTCAACTGCTCCAACATCATAAGGGAAGAAATACAGACTAGAATCAATTCTGGAAATAAGATATACTATGCACTACAACATCTACTAAAACGAAATGCGCTATCTCGTAACACCAAAATCACAATATACAAAACACTGATCAGACCAGTTGTGCTGTATGGCTCTGAAACCTGGAGTACAACGAAAAGAGACGAAGCCTTGTTACAAACCTTTAAGAACAAAGTTTTAAGACACATCTTTGGACCCATTAGGGATACACAAAGTGGAGAGTGGAAAAGAAGAAGTAACAAAGACATTTGTGATCTGTTTAAGTCCCCGCTAATCACTGGTATCATGAAGGCATATAGAAAGAATGGAAGATAATAGGGAAACAAAACTCACTTACACTCAGGAAATAAATGACCGTAGACCCCAAGGTAGACCAAGAAGATGGTGGAGATATATATATATATATATATATATATATATATATATATATATATATATATATATATATATATATATATATATATATATATATATATATATACCTACAAGCACTTGGAATCAACGACTGGCAAGAGAAGGTCAACGAGAGAGACGAATGGAGACGGATTGTATCTGCAGCAAAGAATCTCAATGGCTCGGAACGCTGAAGAAGATCAGGAAAAGGCTTTCGATAGAGTAGACAGATACAAATTATGGACCATCCATGAAGACTATGGGATACATGGGCAACTGCTAGAAGACATCATAGCCATGTACCATTCGAGCCGAAGTGCAGTAAGAACACAAGAAGGTATATCAGATATGGTCACAATCAATACAGGAGTGAGGCAGGGGTGTGTGCTCTCTCCCCTGCTATTTTACACCTTGGAGGAGCAAATGGATCACCATAGTCTGGTTAGAATGAGGCAGCGAGGAGTGACGAGGGGATTAGGCCGACGCTCGACGCTCAGAGGAAAGGCGAAACGGACATATAATCAGATTGCTACTGGAACTATTAGTGTTGGAACTCTTCGCTGGTTGCTGAGGATGGGGACGGAGCGCTTATGGGAATGTCCCGAATGCTGTGATGTCGGTTCCTAGATCAATCAATCAATCAATCAATCCCCTGCTATTTAATATCTACATGGACAGAATTTCCAAAGAAGCAAGTCTCGACAGAACAGATTAAGAAAATTTAGAACTCTTTTGCAAATGATCAGTGCCTGTTTTATAGCGACGAGGGCAGACTGCAAAATCATATTAATAATCTGAGTTCAACCTGCAGCAGATACAATATGAGTATAAAGACAGCCAAAACCGAAGTAATGTGAGTTAGCAGATCACCGGGCCTACTGAGTATACAGATAAATAGCACAACTCTGAAACAAGTTAAAGAATTCAAATATCTTGGAAGTATGATCACAGAAGATGGCAGATTGGACAGAGAAATTGAAATCAGATGTCAAAAAGCTAGTGCACTTACATATCAAGTATCACCCTTACTGAAACATCCAAATATACCCATGCCCGCAAAATGACAGATAATAAACAGCACATTCACACCAACCCTTTGCTACCAATCTCAGACCTGGACTTTATCCAAATTACACCTTCGCAAAATCAACACCTGCGAAATGAGATGCCTGAGGAGAGCTGCCAACTTAACAATCGAGACCGAGTAAGAAATGCTATTATCAGACAGACTGGGATCAACACCTTGTGCCACATTTATTGAAAGACAGAAGATCAAGTGGTTTGGCCATGTCATTAGAATGCAACACCAGCAACTACCATCACTGGCCTTACATCAAAGATCATCTGCGACGAGACCATGAGGACATCCATGCAGAAAATGGATTGACAACATCAAAGATATTGTACAACGGCACAGAATGGCATTATCCAGTGCTGCCCACCGGGCGCTGGAACGCAAATTATTCCTCCCCGCGACGCTTGACGGCAGAAGTGGAAGATGATGATGATGATGATGAAAACCTACTTTTAGTTTGGTGCTGTATCTGTCAAAGGAGTTTAAAGGTGAGAGGATCATCTTCATTGCACCGGGTTGTATCCCATTTGCCTCCACCTCTTTTCGCAGGGTGGCCTGCCAAAAACGTCACACAAAGCATGAACTCTGTAGCTCCAGCGATGACCCCCAGGAGTATCTAGGAACAGTGCTATAGTGAACAGAATGATGAAGTCCTGAATTAAACACACAACTTTTGGAGTGCGAGGCAGGTGGTTTAACCACTCTACCATGGAGATCTCTGAAACTAATCAGTCTGTGATACATTTGGTGGGTGAATCCTCTGAAAGCTTGAGTGTTAACTCTTCACTCCGATGCATTAGCATTCAGGTCGTATGAGCCCTGACAAGACTTGGATCTATCAGATTGAGGTCAGTGCAGAGACTCTTCCTCCCAACCTGGTACTGACTTACCCTCTCCATGGGGACTGTGTAGTGGAGCTCTACTGCCTCTCACCAAGCTGTGAAATTAGTGGTGTCTGCAAGACTGATGCTGTAACTTCTCATAAATATCCTGGCCTTGAAGAGGATTTGAACACATGACTTCAGCGCTAGCAGGCAAATGTACTAGCCACTGCACTACCACAACTCCCTGACAAGCCATTGCCAGTTTGTATGTTAACAGATTCAGTGAAAGACAAAAAGTAGGTTTGGTCCAAACAAAAATGGATGGGAATCAGGGCTGTGTGACAGTTAATACTTACAAAATGTTAATATAGTGGCAGACATGTTGTATTGTAAAGACAACATTTTCGGCAATATATAAGCCCATGGCAGATACGGGAAATTGCTTAAGACGATTAATCATCCCATGGCACTTCATCAGTTGACACATCAGTCATAGTTATTATTAATTAATCACCTCCTGTCTTGGACATGTATTACTTTGAAATTAAAATGACCTAGAAAAGAAAGAGATGTATGGAAGAAAGCAGCAACATATGATAAGTGGCTAAGTGTAAAATGAGCTGAGTTATTTGTTGACCAATGTACAATTATGTAATTCTTCGTCTCCAGGAGCCGTGAAGCTGGTCTTCCAGTTCTCACTTGTTGGAGCCTACCTCTTTGCTACAATACCGGCTGCATTTTACACATTGCTGTGCTTCTGGTGCAGCTCAAAGATACAGCTCATTGTTGCTGCCATCCTCAGTGTCATCTACACTTTCATCATGATGATAGTCTTGGTGGGCACCATCATCACGGCTACCACAGAGAACATCTTCAATCCCAGTGTCATTGTGATTGTCATGTTGATTGGGATATTCATGATATCCGGATTCTGTCACCCGCAGGTTAACCATTTTTTTGTATTCCTTTTATTTGTTATGCTTTTGTTTCCGTTTTTTGATTGAGTTAGACATGTCAACATGGTGGATATGCTTGCAGATCTACAAATTGATGGGAAAGACATTAGACTTATTAAAAACATATATTGGAAACAACAAGCTGCAATAAGGATTGGTAATGAAGTGGGACAGTATCAGCCAATTAAGAGAGGTGTTAGGCAGGGATGTGTGATGTCTCCAGATCTTTTTTCCCTATACAGTGAAAATATTTTCAGAAATGTAGAGGATATAAATGGAATCAGCATTGGAGGATGAAACATCAATAACATTAGATATGCAGATGATACAGTATTAATTGCAGACAATGCGCAGGACCTGCAACAATTAGTAGATGCGGTTGTTGTACACAGTGAGCAACTGGGGTTAGAATTAAATTGTAACAGACTCAGGTTATGGTCGTCACTAGGAAGGAAGAAGTGCCACAATGTAATATACAAGTAAATGGAAATATTCTTCAACAAGTGAATCGGTACAATTATCTTGGAACAGTCATAACATCTGATGGGAGATGCCTTGAAGAGATTAGAACAAGAATCGCCATGGCGAAAGTAGCCTTTAGCAAGATGAAAAACATTCTGACCAATAAAAAGATGTCAATTGAAATGAGAAAAAGAGTGTTGAGGGGATACATAGAGCCTGTTCTTTTTTTGTTAAAAGGATGTGAAAAACCTTTTTGGGAAACAAAAAAGGAAAACAGTCCCAAAACTGGAAAATGCATAAACTGATTGGCTGACTAAAAAATTTTTTGAATG
>JACEFZ010000816.1:5000-77069 GCA_014155875.1 Cepaea nemoralis
TCGACCCCTGCCTATTGTGGGCAACATGCTCTCAATGAAGGAAGACTATCGTGTTCTGTTCCGGGACTGGCGCCAGAAATGTGGGGACATTTTCAGGTATGTCTATATATTATGGGACATCTTCAGGTAAGTGAATAGATTTTGCGGACAACTGTTCTTAAGTCAATACATTATTTGATCATCTTCTGGTGAGTCTATACAGTATGGGGAGAACGTGATTACGTCATACAATATGGGAACATTGTCATTGTGCGATACAATATGGGAACAGGGTCATTATGTCATACAGTATGGGGGAAATGGTCATTATGTTATACAGTATGGGGGAAATGGTCATTATGTCATACAGTATGCGGGAAATGGTCATTATGTCATACAGTATGGGGGAATTGATCATTATGTCATTCATATATGGGAAAAAAGTCATTCATCATCTCATCTCATCATGTTCCTCTTGTACCTTGCGGTGTCGAGGTGAAGTATAAACAGCGGGAGAGTGCCCGCTTATGGGCTTAATGAATCGATATTCCCATGGACTGTGTTATTCCCTGCGTCCATCGTTTACGTGGACGGCCTCTTCCTCTGTTTCCCTCTGGTCTATACATCATTGCTTGTTGTGGTATACTGTTAGTTGGTGTCACGAGCGCCCTGAGTTAACCCAGATAATAATACCGACGTTTGCGTGGCGTATATTTTCTGGGCCACAAAAGTCGTACTAACAGAGTAAACACAGCTGTACAGGTTACATCGTGTCAGCCCATATACACATTTGGTGGTGAGTGAGTAGGAATGGATACACAGAGTTGGCAGTTCATTAACAAGAAGAATCACATATATTGTCAGCTTAGGATATGGAATGGTTCCGTTTGTCATCTATACGGCCGGACATCAGACGAAAATGGCTGCTGGGATTGTCACCACGGAACAGAAGATTGACAATTTTGTCAACATTTGAATGCAGATGGAAGCCGTGAGATCACAGGGGCAGATGTAAAACGGAAGTACCTAGTACGGAAAACAGTGCATCTGTCAATTCTTGGTTTCCGGCACATCAAGATGATTGGCAGCTTGGTATCGAAACTCTTTGTTGGGAGTTTACAGAAACTAGCTGGCTTGTTTTGAGAATCTAGGCAATTACTGACAACTTTGACAGGATTTAAGCCAGGAAAATAGTTCTTGACAGGGGATGATTTGCCACTGTGCCACCTGTGTGGGGGAGTAAAGGATAACGTCACGTGGCCAACTTTGGTAGTTTGCCATATAAACTCGAGTTGAGATCAACTAGGGTGGACTTGAAAAATGCTCTAGTCAAGAGTGCCAGGGCACTGCAGTGCTTAGTGGAAATAATATCTACCGTGTGTTAATTAGTGACTTAATTTTACACGTGCCTATAATGGCAGATGTAGATATGATTGATAGGACTGCAGTAGTGCCATTTAAGGTATAACCTATTATAATATATTCGTTATAATTACTTTAGGCAGTAGCCTTGTTAAACTATAGTGTGATGATTAGCACTGTTAGTGTTAGCTAGAATAGATTAGTGAAGTGTTGATAATCTTTACTAGTTGAGAATTGAGTACTGAGGGATAATTGGGATCTTCCCGTAGGTGTCCCTGGTGGGCGGGGTTCCGCATTCTGGTTGCTGATTTTTTCTTTGTCATAACCTGATTCGGCTCTAGGTGGGTAGCTAATCTGCTCTGTGACTAAGTCTAGTTAGCTAAAGATCATTAAGCAAGGTGATAGGCTTACACTCAGCCGAAAGGATCAGTAACTAGTACTATCACCAGATGTGTTGTTTCTATCCTAGGTTCCCTACCAGATCCAAGGAAACTCTACAAGTTTTGGGAAAGAATTAAAAAACCCATTCTGAAGAACACCAGTTCAAGAGTCAATAAAGTTGCATACAGAAACGTACCTTACGCTAGAAGGAAATTGATTCATCAAAGAGAGTGATGCATACTGATGCACCACACAGCATCAGACAGTAGTAACTAAATGAGAACAGTCTAATAGTTACCTAGTGTTATATAATCTCGTGTAATAGAACACAAGACATTATACTTGAGGCTAGATAGACACGAGTGAGGATCCAGTACAGTAACAATTAACATTAATGACTGTGTACACACTACAAAGGACTTGTGCAGTTTGTTAAGGAACGTTAGGAACGGACATTGTGTAGAGTGCAACCGGTCCATGAGTAACTGTTAATACCACCGGTGTCTATTTCGGATGTTCATGAAATTGGATTACCAGAGGTCTACAGAGGCAAAGCAGTATCCGGCAAGATGGTTTCGGCAACGGGTGAGAAGTACATGTTCTGACGTACCGTGCTGTGGTCTATCTTTGCTGGGATCAGCTGACTGGGTTGCTGTCTGAGAGTCAGAGTCTACACACTTTATAGAACACGTCACACATTTTCTTCACATACACGTCTCATATACGTTACACTTTTATTTTAATAAATTACTCTTTATTAATTTCTAGAAGCAAGAGTTGTTGAGTATGTTGCGTTGGGGAAGTATGAGAAGGGGGCATAGTACGACAGTGTGAGAGTGATAGGAAAAGGTGTCCATAGGCTGATGGAGTGTGTTGGACGGAAGCTGGTGGATTCTCCAGAATATTGAGAGGGAAAAAAAAATATTATAATGTGGGTGTCGGATCTCCTCACTCCAGGGACGACACTTTAAAGGAGGACACGACAGTTGGTAGCCTATTTTCAGGGCCAAACCATTTGACTTCCTGCTTTATAATAAAATCTAGTGCAGCTATAACTCCCATTTTAGTCCTGATTTCTTCATTTCTGATCTTATCTCTTCTTGATACGTTGAGTATTCTTCTCAGGAATCTCATTTCTGTTGTTGTGATTTTTCGTTTCTCTTTTTCTGTCATTGTCCAGGTTTGGCATTGGTAACATAGAGTTGGTAGGAAGATTGTGTTGTAACGTGCTTTCTTAGTAGTTATTGATGCATGTTTGTTCTTTAGTATTGGTGCCATTTGTCTAATGAGTTGGTTTGCCTTAATGCATCTATTTTCGATCTTGTCTTCTGATTTGCAATTTGATGATATTATACTTCGTACTTGAAACTCTTTACTTGTTTCAAGGGATGTTCGTTTAGGTAAATCGTTGTTGCTTTTTCTTCTTTAGTTATAGTCATTACCTCTGTTTGGCTTGTGCTAATTTTTATGTTATGTTCCCTACACATTCATGTGGTCTTGCAATTCAGCTTCTGATTTTGCTATTAGTGCTTGGTTATTATGTCATACAGTGTGGGGGAATTGACAGGTTTGTCCATGGGACATATTTTTCTATCCCATCCCATGTTAATTTATGCCTGTCTTATCCCATCCAATGCCATGGGATTCATTATAATATTAATATGGAATACAATTCAAATAAAATTATGAAATGTATGAAAGTTTAGTTTTAGTGTCTACTAAATAGGATTACATGTACAAAGAGACATGTAAAACAACAGAATTTATTAATTTTAACATTCAAGAGTATTTTATATTTTTTTTAAAGTATTCTGTGGTGACTTCAACGCTAAAGGCAGATCATGGGGAAACACTTCCTCCAATACACAAGGGGAGGAGCTCGAGACTGCACTGGAAACCATCGACCTGGTTTGTATCAACAGCGGCTGTATCACCAGGACAGCAAGCCGTCCAGGCGATGAGGCCAGTGCTATTGATCTGGCGCTAGTTTCACCTTCACTCACTACAGTGTGTAGATGGGGTGTCCTAGGACACCATGGCAGCGACCACCACCCATGCAGCATATTGGTGGAGAAAGGCAGAACCAGGCAGCACAAGCTAAAGGTAAAGACGTTCCAGTATGACAGTACAGGGCAAGATGTGGTGAGTAAAATAAGACGTGACAAGCGCAGAACGTTTCAGGGCAGGAAAAAAAGGTGGGAGCAGCCACCGTGGTGGAGTTTCGAGGTGGAGAAGGCTTGGGTGGATAAGCGTAGGGCTGTAAGGAGATGGCAAAATGCCAAGAAGAACAGAGCTGGTCATCCTAGTCCCTGCTTGCACTTAGAAAGAGAGATGCACACAAAAGTAAGCTATTTCAAAAAACTGGTCAAGGTGGTTAAAAGCGAAAAATGGGCAGAGGTGTGTCAAAGAGTAAGCACAGACAAGTCACTGAAATTGTTCTGGCGACTACATAAAAGCATGAGTGGTGTAGTCAAGAATAAGAGCATTTCTGACTTCCAAGGTGCTGACCTCATCTGGCAGAGGACTGACGAGGACAAGGGCAAAGCCCTCTTTGAACGCTACCTTGAGCAGAGCAACCAGACAGACATGGGAGGCCGGAATCTGGCCAAGGAGGTCACCTCAGACAGATGCAAGGCCCAGAACACTTCGGATGAAGACACAGTGACAGTGAAAGAAATCAAGGCTGTGCTTCGACGATCAAAAAACAGTGCTCCAGGTCCTGATGGCATAAGATACGACGACATAAATAGGTGTACCGACAATGAGCTAGAGAAACTAGCAGACATGTACAACAACAGTATAGGGAGTGCTAGCATCAAGGAGGAATGGTTACACAGCTATCTGATTCCCTTGCCGAAGCCTGACAAAGGACCACAAAAAAATTCAGGGATATCGAATTATAACCATGCAGAATACAATAGGCAAGCTGCTGGAGAAGGTAATTGCCAGGAAAATATCAAGCCAACTAGAGAGGCAAGGTGTTTTCCCACCTACCCTGGGTGGGTACCGTCCAAAAAGAGAAACCTGGACCAATGCAGCAGTCTTTGCCCACTGATGTCTATGAAGGTTTCCACTCAGGCACTGAAACCGTTGCTGCAGCGATTGATCTTGAGGACGCATACAACAGAGTACCACTGGATTTTTTAATGTTTCAGCTTCTTGAACTAAACGTAAGTCCATTCCTCCTTAGTTGGATCGCTGCAGCCCTCTTCCAACGGAAAGTAGTTTTTAGATGTGGCAGTTGGACTTCGGAACCAACAACAATATATCCTGGCCTACCACAGGGATCACCATTATCTCCGGTACTGTTCAACGCCTACACAGTGAGAATCACCAGTGAGCAGATCACTGGACCTGGCAGGACATTGTCATATGCCGATGATGTTTTAGTGTATCGTCAGGGTAAGGATAGAGAGGAGGTTGCTGTGGAACTACAAACCGAACTCAATCGCATAAGTACTTGGTGTGATGAAGCTGGGGCAATGGTCAACCCAACAAAGGCAACAGTGACTTGGTTCTCGTTGAATAATCATATTGTCAACAATCCAACACCAACTGTAATGCTGTGTTCAGAGACGGTGGAAAGAACGCAGGCAATGAATTACCTGGGGATACGGTTTGATCGAAGCCTTGCTTATAATGTGCACATAGACCAGGTGATAACAAAGGCCAAGCGGGGTTTGGCAGCGATGCGGGTGATGGCGGCAGCAAACTGTGAGCAGCGCCATCTATGTCTTCTGTACGAGGGGCTGGTCATGTCTGTTTTGGAGTATGCAATGGCAATCCTGACTCTCAGCCATAAGCAGATAGAAAGGATGGAAAGGATACAGAATGAAGCTATGCGCATTATTCTTGGATGTACAAGAGATACAGCATGCAGGGCGATGCGCTACCTTCTTGATTTTCCAACCATTGAAGAGAGAATGCAAGTTTGCAGGGCACGCGCCTACCTCAGAATTAACGCAAACACACAGCATCCACTGCATAGTGAAATTAGGAAGGTGAAGGGCAGCAGGTTAAAAAGAGGACGGTCGTGGATGGGTCAAGCCGAAGACATTCTTCAACAGGTGTGTTCACTTGAGGACTTAGAACCTGGCGAGGAGTGGGTGCAAGTGCCAACAGACTTCTGCACATCCTTTTCAGTTTGCATCCAACTAGATAGAAAATGCAGACAAGAAAATCCGGCTGCTGTTGAGGCTGAAGTACAAGCGTTGATTTTCGAGAATTCGCTAGACAGTGACGCGGTCATCTACACAGATGGGTCGGTCGTCCGACATGTGAGAAGCTCATGGGCCTTTACAGCTCGGGCCGGAGGGAGAATTGTGAAGGAGGACTCTGGTGCTTTCACTGAAACCACAAGTAGCCTGACCATGGAAGTCATGGCAGTAAGTAAAGCAATAACATGGCTCGAGACACAGACATTCACTAGGGCTTGTTTCCTTAGCGACTCAATGAACATGATCAAGAGGATAGAGGAGGGGTCGATCCGAAGAGAATGGTTGCTGCCTCTGAAGCGGTCTCGGCTGGCAAAGATTAGTTTCATCTTCGTGCCAGGGCATGCGGGAGTACAAGGAAATGAGCGGGCTGACAAGCTCGCAGGTGAGGCTACTGTGGAGGGCGGACGCGCCATGGACCAGGCTGACATTCTGAATGCTCTACGAGAAGTGAGACTTTTGCAAGAACCAAGTGATGACTGTGAATCTACAACAATGGCCAGACTGCGAGAGCAGCAAATTAAAAGAGGGGTGGCCAAACAAGAACACTACGCAGGAAGCCAAAGAAGATTGATAAACCAACACAGAACTGGCGTCGTTAGCCGCTACACGCTGCGGGATTTGCTGAGGAGGGGATCCGAGCACTTATGGACTGAATGGTCCGATGTGCAACGAGGATGATCTGTCGACTAACTAACTAACTAACTATGACAATTCAATGTCATTCTGAAACTCTCATTCTGGTTCAGAGTCCCTCTGCTCATTCAGTATATTATTAGTTTCCTGCTGATCGACTGTTTCTATTAATTCAGTTAATCCAGGCAATCCCTGAACCATTTCCACAATTGTCATCTTAATTCATTCATTCATTCATTCATTCATTCATTCAGTAGCATGTCTTTTGCAGAACCTAACTCCCATAACAACCTTCCGGAAAACCTCTCGATCATAAGCAAGATGTCCCGCGTCCGATACACCCATCTGGAGATCATCCGCCACATCCTGCACCCATCGTCTCTTTGGCTTTCCTCATCCTCTCCTCCATGGCACATACCACTCCATTATTTTTCTCTACAAACTTTCGTGCCGTTTTAAGTGACCAAAATATTTCAATTTTCTTTGTTTTATCGTATTTAATAGCCAGCCTTCTTCAATATTCAGCTCTTGAAGTATGGGTGCATTTATTCTTTTGTTTACCCAAGATATTTTTAGAACTCGTCTATAACATTTACATTCAAAGGCATTTATGTTCTGTTCAGCTTGTTTAGTAAGTGTCCAGGTCTTGGACAATGGGAAAGATGCATACTCTTAAAAATCTAATTTTTGTAGTTCTGTCTGTCCCACTCCTTAATTTATTCAGTTGTTTTAGTCTTTGAAGAGCAATTGATAGTCGTCGTTTAATTCATTCACTGTGTCACCGTTGTTGGTAATCAATGACCCAAGATATTCACAATTTTCCACACTTCCAATATTTCCTCATTAACATATATTTCTTTCTCCATAGTAGTTTTATTCAAGATTTTGTTAATTTTACTGCATTTAATGTCAACGGAACTGTTTATTGATTTCATTACCGTTATCTGTCTCGTGTGTTATTTATTTTAAAATGTGTGGCTAGGTTGAATGAAAGATCTTAATGTGATAACTTTCTGAAGCAGACCAATTGATGTAATAAATCTGAGACTGTTGTTAATAACATACTGTATGGTGTAGAAGACGTTAAGTATCAAATATGACACTGGTTAATACAGCATATTATGATATGTTGAATAATATAACATATTATGTGTTGCAGAAACAGTTTGGTAACAAATACGACACCGTAGTAATATAACAAATTTATGGAACTAAGGGAGTATAGTAACAAGTATGACACTGTGGTTAATATAACATATTGTGTGGTGCAGAAGTAATTTAGTAATAAATATGATATTGGTTTATATAATATAGTGTGTTATGCAGAAGAAATGTAGAAACAAATATGATATCTTGGTTAATATAACGTATTGCCGGTCTCCATGGCCAAAGGCTTGCGAACGCTGTTCGTGAGCCGCTTACCAGGCGTTCGAAACTCAGCCGCGACCGATTTGTGCAGCAGACCGTGTCGCGTTGTGTTATAACTTATTATGGGAGCCGGTCGTTCAGAAAGCAATGGCAAACTACTGAACGTTAAATTTGCCTAGTACATCAACAGCAGCTGAAAATGCTGGTGTTAACTGCACCGTCCTGCAAGGGATGTGCAACAACAACAAAAGTAGTTTTATCTGTATGCATTATCTTTGGTTTTGCTATGTTGAGATATAAGTTTTGATTTTCACTATTCGATTGGGTTAAGGCTATAAGGTTTTCTATACCAGTCTGTGTTGTGGATAGTAATACTGTATCATCAGCATATCGAATCTCTGGTATATCATGACCACCGATATTTAGGGCATCATATAGCTCGCTGTTTATATCATCTCTTACTTTCTCATTTTATTTTAGGCGTACAGGTTAAACAAATAGGGTGACAGCACACATTCCTGATGGACTCCTTGCTTGATGTCAAACTAGTTTGATGTCTCACCATCTATTCTAACCTCTGCTTGTTGGTCTAGATCAGTGGTTCTCAACCGGTGGGGTATCCCCCCCCCCCCGGGGGGGGGGGGGGGAATTTTAGGGTTTCCAAGGGGGGAATTAAGATTATTTCTAGATTGTGTGAATAAAATAACCGATTACTTTATATTGTTTTTCCCTTCATACTTTACAGTTCTGTACGTTTTATGTAGATGTCTAGACTTTATTTAGTATGTGCTATTAAATTTAGCTTCAATTATTACGTATATTGTGTAGGGGCAGGGGGACATTTTTAGGGAGGAAATACGAAAGGGGGGGGGGGGGAGGGGGAATGAAGTTCTAAAATTATGGTGAGGAGTGAATGACGTCCTAAAAATATGGTGAAGGGGAGCACGGCCAAAAAAGGTTGAGAACCACTGGTCTAGATAGACCATTCTTATGAGTTGTATTACATATGATTTACATGTGATGGAAAGCCCATATTCCTCATGATTTCCCAAAGCTTCTGATGTTGTACACAGTCAAATGCCTTTGAATAATCCACAAAACATGAGAATAGGTTTACATTAAATTCTCTGCACTTCTCTATTATTAAACGCATGTTGAGTATGTGATCTCTTGTTTCTCTTCCTTGTCTAAATCCAGCTTGAACCACGTTAATTTCTTTTTCCATTTTCTTACGAATTCTTCTCATTATGATTTTTAGTAGAATTTTACTTGCATCACTGATCGGGGCAACAGTTCTATAGTTGGTGCATAATTTCAGGTTACCCTTTTGTGGTATTGGAATGAAGATAGTTCTCTTCCAATCTTTTGGCCATATACCATATTTCCATATCTTTTTACATAATGCGTGATAGATTTGTATGCTTTATTTTCCTCCTGCTTTAATTAGTTCAGCTGGTATCTCATCACATCCAGGTGATTTACCATTCTTCAGGTTCTTTATTAGTTAGTTAGTTAGTTAGTCTTTCCTCTTGAGCCTAAGGCGGCGCATAGGGCAGAGTCCTGACTCTCCATGCCTGGCGGTTCGCTGCTACCTGTTGTAGATCTTGGATATTTACTTGGCCATTGAATGAGCCTTCTCTAATGATGGTTCTACGCAGGGTCTCTCTTGGTCTTCCCCGTTTTCTTTTCCCTACCGGTGACCATATGAGGGCTTGGTAGGGGAGTTTTGTCTTGTCCATTCTGAGTACATGGCCGATGTAGTTCCAACGGCGTCTTCTTATGAAATTGGATACTGTATCTTGCTTAGTCTCTTGTCTTATTTGCGAATTGGTTCTGAAGTCTGTCCAGTGGATGTTTAGAAGTCTTCTAAGACATTTGTTCTCAAAATTGTCTAATTTTTTATCTACATCTACCGTTGATTTCCAACTTTCACATCCACACGTTAACACTGGAATCACACAAGAGTTGAAGATTTTAAGTTTTGTGTGTTTGCTGAGTGTCTTTGACTTCCAGATGTTTGACAGTTTATTGAAGGCACTAGATGCCAGTGCGATTCTAGATGATATTTCTGGTATTGAGTCCCCTGTAGATGTCAGTTTGCTTCCTAGGTATGTGAAGCTGTTGACTTTTTCAAGAACGTAGCTGTTCAATTTGGTGTCATCTGAACTGTTGGTAAGATCAATAGTCTTTGTTTTTGTGGTGTTAATTTGGAGACCAATTTGCCCTGAAACATTTTGGAGGTGGTTTATTTTCTCTTGGGCATCCGGGTGTGTTGAACTCAAAAGCACTATGTCGTCGGCAAAGCCCAGGTCTTCTAGAATTTTGTCAACCCAATGGATACCCATATTTGTGTTGTTTGTGCATTTGCGCATGACCCAATCGATAGCTATTCCAAAAGGCATCGGTGATAAGACACAACCCTGTTTCACTCCTGATTCGACTGAGAACCAGTCAGAGTTGCCTGTTTCTGTTCTTACGCAGCAATGTGTCTCTTTGTAGAAAGCATTTTATGACGTTGGTATATTTGGTAGGAAAACCATAGATGTTAAGTAGATTCCAAAGTGAAGGACGGTGGATACTGTCGAAGGCTTTTTGAAAGTCGACAAAGTTGGTGATTAATTTCGATTGGAATTCTACGGAGTCTTCAATGATTATTCTGAGGGTGAAAATGTGGTCTATGCATGACCGTTTTGGTCTGAAGCCTGCTTGTTCTTCTCTGAGCCTTTCATCTATCGCCTTTTTCAATCTCTCAAGTAACATGCTACAAAAAGTTTTCCTGGTACTGATAATAGAGTGATACCACGCCAATTATTGCAATCAGACATATCGCCATTTTTAGGCAGTTTGAAAATTACACCATCATTCCACTGTTGTGGTGGGGATTCGCTTTGCCAGATTTCATTGATCAGCTGTAACAAACGTTGTAAGGTGTTCTCATCTGCTGCTTTGAGCATTTCTCCTGAGATGTCACCTTCACCAACAGCTTTGTTGTTCTTCAATTTTTTTTTTTATGGCTGCTTTAATCTCTCCCATGGTGAATGACTCGCAGGAGGCATCTAGTGGGGGGCATAGTAATTTCTCCATCCAGGTTCGGAACAGTGTCAGGCTGCGGTCTATTTCATATGTCTTTGAAATGTTCTGCCCATTGTTGCTTTTGAAGGTCATCGGATAACAATTGATTACCTTGTTTGTCTTTGATGGGTATATTTGGTGTAGGTGAGTGGTTGCATAGTTGCTTCATGATATGGAATACGGCTCTGTTGTTTCCAGTTCTGGCAGCTGCTTCGGCGTCGGAGGCCAGGCTGTGAATAAAGTTCTGTTTGTCTTTTCGTGCGCTTGATTTCACCTCTTTATCCAACATAGAGTATTTTTGCTTATGGGTTTCATATGTAGATGTGTCTTTTACAGAAAGAAGTGTTAGTTTTGCTTGTTTTCTTTCTTGTATCTTCGTCCAGGTGTTATCGCTTAGCCACTTCTTCTGTCTTTGTACGTAGCCGACTGTGTTTGTTGTAGCATTTAGCAAGGTATTTTTTAGGAAATTCCAATTTTCTTCAATGTTGTTTTTAATATTCGCATTGCTCTATATACTTTCTTTGTTAGCATAGATGCTTTGTACCTCTGAATTGAATGCGAGTTGGTGTTCTTTAGTCAGTTGGGACTGTGAGTTTATTTTCTTAATTCTGGGTGATCTGTGCAGAGTCTTGAGCTTTATGTTTAGTTTGGCAATGCAGAGATTGTGATCACTGCCAGCATCTGCACCTCTGTAGGCTCTGACGTCTTGTACTGATGAACGGAATTTGGCATTAATGCAAAAATGGTCTCTCTGATTTTTTGTGATGCTGTCAGGCGAGTTCCACGTGACTTTGTGCATATCTTTGTGCGGAAATAAAGAGTTTGCTACTATCAGATTTTGCTATTTCACAGAATTCTAGTAGTCTCTCTCCGTTTTGGTTCATATCCCCTAAGCCGTGAATTCCCATATATCTCTCAACACCCTTATTGTCATGAAAACAGAGGTATAACAGGAAGCAAGGACCACTTACTTCTGCTACGGTGATGTGAGGAGAAGAGCGCAAACCCTGACTGCGTAGGGCCAAAGAAGAAAATGAATAAAGAGAAAGAACCTCTCACCGTCCTCGGTTAACAAGAATAGAAATGAATTAAGGTTTAAGAAGATCCCAGGGTGGGCCGACAGGGGATTAGAACAATATTCTCCAATCCCAGACAAAGAATTACTCCAAGGGCTGTTCTAACACCAATGACTATAACACTAGAGTCTATCAACTAAACAACAAAGTAAGGGTAACACAAGCATCATTTGTTTATTACACTTCTAAGGATCACAATAATATGCAGACATGTAGCATCAACAAAGAATTTAGGATACAGCAAAAATCAAACAGCAAAGACACTAATCTAACAAACCAAATTCCTAAGTGTAGCAAAAACTTCTAATCCAGTAAAAGCTACAAATCTACCAAACACTAATCCACCAACAACTGATCCACTAAAACTAATTTATCAAAAACTTCTAGTCCACCAAAACACCTCCAGTCTACTAAAAAATTCCAGTCCACTAAAAACCCAGGAAAATCTAAAATCTAAAACTAGAATTCTGGCTTTTCCTGTAGATAAAATAAAAACCAACAACGATATTAGGCAAAGACAAGTCAAACATCTCAACATGATGGCCCAACAAGACAACAACAACACCCAGTCTCTCTACGTAAGACAGACAACACTCTTGTACTTGTGACGAATAGACACAAGACGCAACATCCTGACACATTCATTAGATTCACTTACATCACGAGCAAACACAACATCTCAACACTGACCTGGCCAACATACATCAGACATTGTAGGCAAACACAACATCTAATTATTAACCATCAAAGACTCATTATTTGCATCAACACATGGACAACCACTACAACACTGGTGTATGTAAACAATGTCTTTGTGGCACAAACATAGACATGGACTGTGTAAATTCACACCAACCACATGATGCTTCAACTGGACAACAATGATATGAATAGGTTATAGGATGTGCTCCACATAAAATATAAATGACAGGGGGCACCTATTAAACAGCCTCCAATGTTTTCTACACTCACCACACATCCTCAATCCTACACCATGACCATGATTGTGGCCAAAACCACAGTATAGTCTACATACATCCGCCTCGATCATCACAGGCCACTCCAGCCCCCGGCGGACACAACAATCATCGTGGCATCATCATCATCATCCCATGGCCACCATAATCATAGCCACCACCACAATCATCTTATAAAACAATGCCCATCCCTTTAGTGCTCAATTCGGTACCTACACCACTACACCCAGTCATGGATAACAACTAACATAACAGTAATTGCTCTGTCCATGCATGTCATACCTGATGGGTTTTACTTTCTAGTTAACTTTTGCTTTCCCACCAACACCGGTTTCACAAACTCCCAATACTATATTCCTTAATGTTCCCTCAATGAAGCCAGAATTGAAATCCACCAGTCTATCATCATATCATCTCAGTTGCACCCTGATGCACCATATGTCAGGAATCAACCCTAACTCACCATCATGACATTTAAATACCTAGACCCATAAGGGATGCCATATGACACAGGGCACACCTCTCCTGCAATGCCCATGTTATGATAAAGGATATCAACAACATGACACCACACACATTACCGCATGATATTACACATTACTAGCCGACAAGCAAAACATGTTCTACTGTGGAAAGTAATGGACACATATACTCAGTGGAATTACCATATTTGTAGAATGTGGCAATGTAACATTTGCACATAAAAGAATCACAACATTCACAGAAAGTTGAAGATATAAACATGTACTACACAGGAACTCAACCGAAGAACTCTGAGGCTACTAAGACAGCTCATAAAATAACCACACAATAGTATCAAGTGAAAGTACACAACAAAAATGTCCATGGCTGGATGCAGAACATCATTACTAATATGATAACCAGTGTAATATATCTGATATCATTATTACACACTACTGTCATCCTGTGTTGTCTAATGTCAACCCAACCACCGTGTTACTAGGCAAAAGATGTACATTTGTGTCCCCTTTTCCCCATCATTCTGGTTACTTTCCCCTACTCATTGTATATCCCACTTTTGCTACCTTGGGATATCTACATAGGGAAACCACAAAATCAGTTACACTGTCTATATTAGTTTAGTTATAGGAAACACCTACACCGGTCATATTCCACTGAACCTCACCAAACCTGATTGCTAACATCTCTCTGTACTAGCCTGTTAAATGTTTTCCTAAAGCTTCAGGGACACCAAATCATTCATCTACATTATCTGTATCATATATCATGATCAAGCTGACCTCACTAAATCAGTTGTACCTGATAAAATAATGCCTAAAACAATTATAATATATTGTTGCCATTAATATTATCCCTAATATTATTGCAAATTAATAACCAGCAAGCACTGAGGCCAACACCATTAGTGTACTATTCCTTGTGACTAGACACATAGCAAGTGCATATAAATATATTTGCGAAAGGTGGTACGTAGCATTAAATCACATTCTCTCCCCCGTGCGACAACCACCATGCTTAACTTAAGGCAGAATCTCAGTCGCTGATTCCACCGATAACTTGATACACCTACACAAATATTAATGCCTCCTGTTAACAGATGTGATGCCAGACTTCACTTACTGCTGAACAACAAATTCCTATACTATATGAATACTTAACTATATTGTAATGTACCTTGTCTTTCATTGACTGCAGTCCAAGTGTGTTTACTTTAATCACTCATAACCACTCCACTAATATATTCTGTATATTATTTTCTTCAATAATTCATACAACCAATATTTGCCCAGCTCTTACCACAACAAGATTCTTGAACTCAATAATTTACACCGCTGTAAAATAAACCATTAGTTCTGAATAATTATAAAGTATTACTAAGCCCCTGTGTGCCCAATTATCTCCTAACCTGTTAAACATTGTCTGCTCCTTTATCACTAGCCAATATTCCAAATTTACCTTTTAAGTTGCCTCGAGAACAAAGGCTAGATGTTATTTGCTGAGCTGGCCTCCCACGTGTCAATTCTCCAAGTGCTGTTCCTCAATCTCCCACTTTTCAGTCTCATAAAACTCCCTAACACAAGTAGCTTCTAATCTGTTTCTTGTAAATAACTTGTTGACGTCCAGATCGGTCTGCGCCATTTTCTTCAAGAACCGATAACTCACGCGAGCTGGGGAGGGTTCTGCACGCCATTCTCTGCAGCCGAGCTTACAGATTTAATTTGTTAATTTTAGTTACTGCTAGAGAAATTATTAACTTAAAGATTAAAGCTAGGAATCAGTATAAGATTAGCTATATTTTAAATCTAATTAGTTTGATAATCACTTCATTATTATTATACTTTCATAGCTTTACTGAAGTATACATTTAAATAACGAAAATACTATGTCACACATGGTTTATAAAATTAAAATTAATACATATAAAAGAAATATAATATAAAACAAATTAATTATGGTTACATACCACTGCAAAACTTCAGGGTCTAACTACTAAACACACATTAGAAATAGGCATTGGCGCCTCGTCACTCAGTGTGGTGGACTACGGAAAAAAAAGGGCCAGTTCTACCTGTGCGGGGCCTTATATACTGGGGTCCCAAAGTTCCAGACCAATCAGACGCCCTCTTGCAGAATTCCACCATCATCGCGAGCCGAGTACAGTCAGACCCTATCTTGGCATTGAAATCACCCATTACAACAACAATGTCGTGCTTGGGAGATGAGTTGATGGTACCAATTAGTTGTTCATAGAAATTATCTTTGTTGATGTCTGTATCGTCGTTGGTAGGTGCGTAGCACTGTATGATTGTTAGTTTGAAATATTTCGTTTGGTAACGTGTTGTTATGATTCTATCATTTACTGGTTCCCAGCTGATCAGTGATCTTTCTACATTTTTTGACATGATCATAGCGACTCCGTTCGAATGATGGTTGTCGGTTCTTCCTGAATAAATTATGTGTCTTTGTTCATAGTTGAGAAATGTCTTACCTGAGTCAGTCCATCTGCACTCGCTAACCCCACAAATTTCTAGGTTGTATTCATTCATAACATTACACACCTGGGTCGTTTTCCCGTCTGGTACATAGTTCTGACATTCCAATAACCAATCTTGAAAGTATCCTTGTAGTTTAACATATTTGAGCGACACATTATAACATTTTCTAATCTTGAAGCAACGGAAAATGATTAGTCGGATCGTCGATAAACCGTGTTAAGGCAAGCTAGAAGGAAACACATCGAGAATATCCCGGTCCGGTTGTAACCGTTCATAACACAACACACACTTCACTACACACGTGGGTTGGATTTTAACGTTCCAAAAGCCAATTTGAAATATCCTTGGAATTCAACAAATTTCAGCGAAGCAACATAACATTTAGAAACAGAAATCTGGTTCTGAAACAACGGGAAGTTTTACGATGGTGGTTTGTCGGACCGCCGATCAACCGTTCTAAGCCGAGCTAGAAAGAAACACGTCTCGCCATCTTACTTAAATTGGAAAACCATGCAGTTTGCCCATGAAATTTCATCTAATGAGGGTTCAGGTTCTGTCTCTGCTGTCATTGGCTCATGTATCTCATTCATATCCTCGCTGTCACTCATATCATACATTCCACTGCAGTACTCCTGCCATCTTTCTAGAATTTGTCTTGATTCTGTTAAGGTATTTCCCATCTTGTCACATATAACATTCAATTGAGGTTGAACATTTCTTGTCAATAACTCAATAATTTCTTTGAACATTTCGTAATCTCTTCCAGTCTTATGATATTGCAAATCTGATATACACAGAGTTTATAACAAGAGCTAGTTAACATCCGCTTTTGTAACTTACTCAACAACAATCCATCTGCATTAAATAAGCGCTCTACTGCTGCTGATGACGCTGGTATGGCCAAAATAATTTTTGCACTTGCTTTTAGCAGTGGAAACCTATGTTCATTTTCTCCCACGAACCTCATTCACTCTCCTTCATTGTTCTTTACAAACCACTGAGACGTTTGACATGGCCAAGTGTTTGCTTCCAATTCCTTAGACATAATGCTATTTATAAGCCAGTTTGCTTTGTTTAAGATATTGTAGAGTTTCGATCACGTTCTTCGTCAGGCATCGCATTTTAAGAGGTGGAATTCAATCAAGTTCAAGCAACTTGGGACATTTTGAGGTGAGACATACAATGCCACAACATCTTGGTGTAAGTCCAGACAATATGGAGCAAATTTTGGTGTGTCCCTACAATGTGCGGACATGTTTAGAAGCATGTCTGTCTGCACCTTTCTCATCATACTTTGTGTGTTCGTTAAAATCACGACATGCTCGTGCTCAGTGGCGTGCAGAGGGGGGTGCTGGGGGGGGGGCGCGACGGCCCCGGGCATCCAGCCGGGAGGTGGGGCATCCAATTAGGGAGAGGGGCATCCAATTAGGGAGAGAACAATTTAGGGGCATCCAATCAAGGGGTTGGCCTCGGGCATCAAAGAACCTCTGCACGGCATTGCTCGTGCTGATAATCCCCCAGCCCCTGGAACACCGCCGTAACTTCCTCCACCTCCATTCTCAGACTGTTTAGTTTAGTTTAGTCGGCGAATCAACATCACGGTACACGGGTGTCACCCATACGTGCTCCGTTCTACTTCTAACTTAAGCCTGAGCCCAGAGAATCTCAGCTCAGTGCGCGAATTCCGTAGCACCGGCGAGGATCCTGAAATATTTTGGGTAGATGTTTAACTCGATATTTTGTCCGGGCTACTCGTTTTCGATTTTCAACTGCCAAGAGATGTTTTACGTGCGCAACAATACACACGGGCGTCCGATCTCACTACCCAGAGTCCAGGGGAAATTTTGTTACTAGAGGTCCACGTGAAAAAATCCCGGCACTCACAGGGGTTTGAACCCGGGACCTCTAGCACTCGAGGCGGACACCATGCCTTGAGACCACTCAGCCCCTCCCCCCTTATTCTGATTTCTTTAGTTCGTTGATTCTCAGACTAGATGTGGTATCATTTGGTCAGGCTCCCCTGCATTAAAAACCTTCCACTAATCTTCGATACGAACCCCCTTTACCACTTAGCACAGAGGACAAGTATGAAGCGTAAACTAAGTTTAACATACTAGGACAGGGTTATTATCACAGGATACACTAAGCGGAGATAAACGTTTGGAGATATGGTTACCCACACAGATCCCTGTCCAACATGTCTCCTGGGTACTTCAGTATAATAGTGTCTGCCTACTGAAATTCCTATAAAATAACAGACGGTGTTGATGTTTGGACTGTGTGGTTGTTTTGATTGTATAATGTCAAAGCAACTTCCTTCTGACTGGCCAATGTCTCTGATGCACCACTTCAACTGCTAATGATGCCGAGCTAACCCTGTAGCTTCCTTGACTTCTGGTCGGTGGTCCAGAAGGGCACCAGCATAAGACACAGTCTAACCTGAGGTGTGATCTGACCAGGGGTAACACTTATCCTTATACACAAACCTCAATAATTGCATCAATAGGACATTAAAACATCTTAGATAGGGAAGACCAGTTGGAAATTGTCCCCATGGCATACTGGTGTGTTGATTGGATCTTAAAATTGGCTGTTTCTAAACATTGGCTAGATCTGCAGCTCTGGGTGGGGTATTGGTGCACGATAAGGCAGATATCGTCAGGGACCTTCGGAATCATATTTAAAGTGTGGACGAATAGATACACCGTCTTTACCTCGATAGATTGGTGCCGCGGTGAGTGGCCAGAAGAGGCGTGACTAGAGGGGTATGGCCAACACTAATTTCTCCGAGATACGGCCTGACAGACATAAAATCAGATTACTACATGTACCATTAGTATTGGGACTCTTCGTTGGTTGTTGAAGATGAAGAAGGAGCGAGTTTGGGAAAGTCTCAAGTGCTGTGATGTCGGCTCTTGACATAACTCAATTCAACTTCCATAAATCTTTTATACACAATTGCCACCCATGTTTCAATGACATGATCTAATGTAACTGCCAACAACAACAAAATCAGTGATGTTCTAACCCTTGTTTGTGTCTGACAGCCTGTACATGGCGGGAACTCTGGTGGTTGTACTCAACGGCTACGACGTCATCAACGAAGCCTTTGTCAAGAAAGCGGACGTTTTCTCCGACAGACCACCTTTTTTCAATGACCAGGTTTCTACATATTTGTATGTTCTATAACTTACCACATATGAAAACTAGCTTAAGATGTATGTTATGTACTTCACTGAACACAGTATTCAACCATTTATGCGATCAATGCGCTCCTACATTCCACCAGTGAACTGAATTCCGTGTATAATATTCATCTATCACTTTTAAAAAAAGTGAGTATGTATATTACAGTAAAGAACAATCAACTAATTGTATCCGACTAGTTAAATGCTTATCATTTACTGGACGTGGCATTCAGCCAAAGGATTTTTGGCTATTTGCATTGAGTTGTTTGCCATTGCTTTCTGAACAACTGACATTTATACAATTGTATGAGCGCAAGGCGGCCAGATATCAAATAGCCTGCAGCTGTGTTTCGAACGAGACAGCGCCGCCTGAGTCAAACTGTAACAGAAGAAGACCGACGGCAGACATATATTAGACTTAGCGCCGCCATGGTAAAGGGAGCATGTAGACAAAAATAAATCCCAACATATCAGAATATACAACTTATAATAACTTAAAACGGAAATGTATCCTGGGCGTGCACATATGAAGAGTGGATTTATGCAGCTCTAGCTTACATGTTTCTAATGTATGGACTTATATGTTTCTTGTATAAGGACTTACATGTTTCTGTTATATTGACTTATATGTTACTGACATATGGACTTGAATGTTTCTAATATATGGGTTTATATTTGTTTAATTCATGGACGTGATTGTTTCTGATATATGGACATGTATGTTTCTTATATGGACTTGTATGTTTCTGATATATGGACTTGTATGTTTCTGATATATGGACATGTATGTTTCTGATATATGGACTTGTATGTTTCTGATATATGGACTTGTATGTTTCTGATATATGGACTTGTATGTGTCTGATATATGGACTTGTATGTTTCTGATATATGGACATGTATGTTTCTGATATATGGACTTGTATGTTTCTGATATATGGACATGTATGTTTCTGATATATGGACTTGTATGTTTCTGATATATGGACTTGTATGTTTCTGATATATGGACATGTATGTTTCTGATATATGGACTTGTATGTTTCTGATATATGGACTTGTATGTTTCTGATATATGGACTTGTATGTTTCTGATATATGGACTTGTATGTTTCTGATATATGGACTTGTATGTTTCTGATATATGGAATTGTATATTTCTGATATATGGACTTGTATGTTTCTGATATATGGACTTGTATGTTTCTGATATATGGACTTGTATGTTTCTGATATATGGACTTGTATGTTTCTGATATATGGACATGTATGTTTCTGATATATGGACTTGTATGTTTCTGATATATGGACTTGTATGTTTCTGATATATGGACATGTATGTTTCTTATATGGACTTGTATGTTTCTGATATATGGACTTGTATGTTTCTGATATATGGAATTGTATGTTTCTTATATGGACTTATATGCTTTTTATATACTGACTTGTATGTTTCTGATATATGGTCATTGGTGACTCATGGTGAAGAGTGCATAACTGCATTAGACACGTGATTTTATGGATAATGGCAAGACCCAGCTGGACTAACAAACTGACAAAAGAACTAGTACTTGAAAACAAAACTGAGCAAAGAAAACTTCTGAAAGTAAATATAAAGAAAAGATTGTCATGGCTTCTTCGTATCCTAATTTATGGAAAAAGGCAGAATTTCATGCCAGAACGATGTGAGAAAAGGAAATGGATCACACCTAAAATGACGTATATAAAACATGTATTCAATGATCTAACAATAACGTACAAATAATTAAAACGGGAGCTATCAATGGAATGATCGAGAAGCTTGTCTCGACGCTGTCACACCCAAATACCACTCCATGCAGTATCCAAACTGTTCGTTACCTCACCTCCCCCCCCCACCCCACACACACCCACACAAAACCCCCACACACCAAACCCACATCCACCTGACAAACACACACACATATACACACACACACACACACACACACACATATATATATATATATATATATATATATATATATATATATATATATATATAGTACACCCACATTCATTCAGTCATTCAGTAGCATGGCTTTTGCAGAACCTGGCTTCCATAATAACCTTTCGGAAAACCTCTCGATCATAAGCAAGATGTCCCGCGTCCGATACATCCATCTGGAGATCATCCGCAATATCCTGCACCCATTTTATCTTTGGCCTTCCTCTTCCTCTCTTCCCAGGCATATACCCTTCATTATTGTTCTCTCCAAACTTTCATGACGTTTCAAGCGACAAAAATATTTCAATTTTCTTTGTTTTATCGTCTTTAATAGCTAACCTTCTTCAATATTCAGCTCTTGAAGTATGGATGCATTTGTTCTTTTCTTTACAAAAGATAATTTTAGACCTCGTCTGTAACATTTATATTCAAAGACATTTATGCGCTGTTAGGCTTGTTTAGTAAGTGTCCATGTCTCACAGGCGTATGTTGCAATGGGAAAGATAGATGCTCTTAAACATCTAATTTTTGTTGTTCTGTCTGTTCCATTCCATAATTTATTCAGTTGTTTTAGTCTTTGAAGAGCAATTGATAGTCGTCGTTTAATTTCTTTCATTGCGTCACCGCTGTTGGTAATCAATGACCCAAGATATTCAAAAGTTTCCACCACCTTCAATTTTTCCTCATTAACATATATTTCTTTCTCCATAGTATTTTTTAATGCTTCTTGTCCAGAGGTTAGCGACTTTTCTCCGTAATCTCGTATACTCTCGTATGTAACGATATTTAGGGCATCATATAGCTCCCTGTTTATATCATCTTTAACATTTCTCATTATATTTTCGGAGTACAGGTTAAACAAATAGGGGGACAGCACACATTCCCGATGGACTCCTTGCTTGATGTCAAACCCATCTGATGTCTCGCCATCTATTCTAACCGCTGCTTGTTGTTCTAGATAGAGCATTCTTATGAATTGTATTACATGTGATGGAAAGCCCATATTCCTCATGATTTCCTAAAGTTTCTGTATTGTACACAGTCAAATGCCTTTGAATAATCCACAAAACATGAGAAAAGGTTTACATTAAATTCTCTGCACTTCTCTATTATTAAACGCATTTTGAGAATGTGATCTCTTATTCCTCTTCCTTGTCTAAACCCAACTAGAATCACGTTAATTTCGTATTCCATTTTCTTACGAAGTCTTCCCTTTATAATGTTTAGTAGAACTTTAGTTGCATGACTGATCAGGGCAACAGTTCTATTGTTGGTGCATAATTCTAGGTTGCCCAATCTTTTGGCCATATACCATATCTCCATATCTTTTTACATAATATGTGATATATTTGTAGGCTTTCTTCTCCTCCCGCTTTAATTAGTTCAGCTGGTATCTCATCACATGCAGGTGATTTACCATTCTTCAGGTTCTTAATTGCCCATGCAATTTCATCTAATGAGGGCCCAGATTCTGTCTCTGCTGTCATTGAATCATGTATCCCATTCATATCCTCACTGTTACTCATATCATACATTCCACTGCAGTACTCATGCCATCTTTCTAGAATTTTTCTAGAATATGTTAAGTATTTCCCATCTTGTCACAGATAACATTCAGTTGAGGTTGTACATTTCTTGTCAATAACTTCATTTCTTTGAACATTTCTTAATCTCTTCAAGTCTTATAATATTGCTCTATTCCGGTACAGCAATCTTGTATATATTTACTTTTGTCCTTTATTGTGTTCTTTCTTATTTCTCTAGTTAAGGATGTATACTTCATCCTGCTTTTATCGGATTCACCTCCTTTTTGTTTCAGTTCCCTTCGATGTTTTATTAATTCTAACGTGTCTGATGTAATGGCTTAAGTTGCTTTTTCTTGGTCGGAATTAAATCTTTGGCTGCAGTTATCAAGATATCTCTAGCTTGTACTGTCAGTTCATCAGGTGTCATTTCCTCTTGTACAAACATCAAGACCGCAAAAGGATTCCTAACAATAAAAGAGGGAATGAATATGAAACATCAAAAACTTGCCGGATTTGCGTTCTTTGTAGGAACACTGTGTCTGTGTTTATTATTAATGTCGAAACGTCGTTTATTTGCTATTGGATTTAACTTATTTTTACACTATTATCATTTATTGTTACTGTTTTTACACTGTGATTTCAATTTTCCGGATTTACGTTCCTGTAAGTATGTCCACTGCGACTGTGTTTATTATCGCTCTCTTTTCGCAGCAGTCACACACACTTAACTATTTTCATTTTGTATTGATTCAATAGTCACTACAATTCAAACAATCAAATCATTGTTGTAATAGTCAGGACACAACAAACAGTATAAGACATAAATTCTTTCTAAAAATTGCAGAACCAATGAAAGGAAGTCTGAACTGTCTTACCGTTACATTCGACGGCATACTAGTAAGTAGCGGACCATTCTGAATGCAACAATGTTATAACGGATGAATTGCGAGCAACACATTGTGACCCTTTAATAATGATGCACCTTGTGAAGGGGGTGTGGACAGTGGGTGTTACCTTTTCTAATAAATATCAAAGCTCTAAGATATTAGAGTCAAATTGACAGAAAGACTGATCACCAATTCCTCCTTGCTCTCAAACCTACAAGATGTAATGGCTCTGTCCATACCCATAGCAGAAAAATGGTTCTGGAATTACAACAAAAATATCATACTGTAGACGAGTCCACTCCAATGTTAATGAACGTGCTGCTAGACCTATCCTAACAATGTTCATGAACGTGTTACTAGACCTATCATAACAATGTTCATGAACGTGTTACTAGACCTATCCTAACAATGTTCATGAACGTGTTACTAGACCTATCCTAACAATGTTCAAGAACGTGTTACCAGACATATCCGAACAACGGATTTGAAGGCGGTTTTCATGCACGTTCTGAAATTAAATAGACAATGCACATACAACATACTTTTAGGAATATTTCAAGGAAAATACATTGATCATAATACTGATGATTTATAACCACACATAGACTCTTAAGACAGAAGTTACGTTTCTAGTTGAGATAGTGATTGTAATTTGATATACACACAATTTTCTTACCAGAAACAACGCCAGCTGCAGAAGTTCAGCTCTGACAATCACAATAGGTAAAAAAAGACAGAGCTAGTTGTGGTGACAAACCACCGCCACACAAAAACAACACAAACACATATGGAATTGGTTTCCTACAATGGGGCCTCACAGGAAAACCTTAAAAGTGTGATATAAATTACAATAACCATGCCATTGTCTTGTAACCTGTCAATATTGTTGTTTAGGATGTCAAGAGTGGTATGCACGTAACAACACGGCGCAGACAAACAAGGTGACGCCATAAGGAAATCTTCAATATGGCCGCCCCACTTTTGACATGCACCAAGGGGTAGCAGCATCCTGTTTTCCGTTTTTAATTAGTGAAGGGGTGAAACCTTTAGATATTCATGGGCGAACGAAGGTCCAGTTTGGTGATGCCTACCTGCCGGTCCAGCATGCGTATGAGTAGAATTCAATGTTTCAAACCGGCGTGACTTCTGTGACAGACTGTTCACGACCGGGTCAGGCACACCGAGTATTGACTACAGAGTCGATTTTCTACCGGATTCCAAGCACTTTATAAGGCTGAAGGACTTACAATGAACACAGTGGTGAATATATAGTAACGTTGGTTCTGTACATTTTTCAGAATATATTCCCCCCCCCAAAAAAAAAAAATGAACTCAACAATAAATATGTAAGGTTTTCATCTGAAGCCCCCTCGTACATTACCACACACGAATAGTAAATGTTCACGCGTAAAAAAACAACAACAACATAAACATATAGAAAGAAGAGAAATGAAGTTAATTGTCTAGGCACCTGGAACAGCAAGTGAAATGAAGGTAATATTATAGGCACCCAGAGCAGCCAGTGAAATGAAGGTAATTTTATAGCCACCCAGAACAGCGAGTGAAATGAAGGCTTTAGATATCATCAATCGGCTAGCCGTGTCCTTTCTATGCGTAATGCAAGCATATCTCACTTAGCATCTATTATGCTTTATCAAACTCAGCACATTTTGCATGTTTATTACTGAAGCTTTCTCTCCCACAGGCTACTGGATTACCTGAAAAGGGAGTTATTTTCTCCAGTGGAAAACTGTGGAAAGAGCAAAGAACTGTCAGTTTGTCAATCCTCCGAGCGTTTGGAATGGGAAAGAATCTTCTAGCGGAGAAGATCCAAGAAGAGGTTTCTTGTTTCATCAAGTTTCTGACAGATCTAAAGGGGAAGCCTACAGATATCGGGATTTTGACAAACATCAGTACGTCTAACATTATCTGTTCCATCCTGATGGGGAATCGCTTCGAGTACAGTGATACGAAATTCCAAGATTTAATCCATAAACTGGCCTCTGTGGTAGGTGACAATCAATTTATTGGTTTGGTCCATTTTATAAGCTGGCTTAAGTATGTCCCAGGAGATTTCTTCAAAGCAAAGAAGTTAACTGCAAGTACTCGTGAAATCATTAATGCTCTAGCTACAATTGTGCAGGAAAAAAGGAGTGCAATAGATGACCCCAACGATGTCGGTAACTTGATTGATGCATACTTAATTGAAAGAAACAAGAGAATTCAAGCATGGAATATCGACAACATTGGATGATGAGAATTTAATTAAGATCATGTCTGATCTATTTGCGGCTGGAACCGAGACCACAAGCACAACTATGTACTGGTGTGTGCTGTACATTTTAAATAATCCGGAAGTACAAGAAAAGGTGTATCGAGAGATCAAAGATAAGGTGGGCACGGATCGAACCCCGACCATACAGGACAAGAATCAATTGATATATCTCAACGCTGTCATCATGGAAACACAACGTCTGGCCAGCATTGTTCCCCTGTCTGTGACCCACTTGTGTTCTGAAGAGTCAACTTTAAGAGGCTATACCATACCTAAAGGGACCTGGATCATGCCGAACCTGGACTCTGTGCTTCACGAGAAGGCCACTTGGGGAGAAGACGCTTTGAGCTTCAGGCCCGAACGTTTCATTGACAACAACGGCACTTTAATGAACCCCGAACAATTGATTCCATTTAGTACTGGACGGCGTGTCTGTCTGGGGGAGAGCTTAGCAAAGATGGAACTGTTTCTGTTTCTCTCCAACATGTTTCAGAGATTCCAGTTCCTCCCGCCATCCCCAGGCTGTATTCCCCCATTAGATTACAAGCTAGGGCTCGTCGCAAGTCCAAAACATTATGAGGTGAGGGTGGTTGAGAGAAAGTAATTTTGCTGGTCAAGACACGACAGCCTTAGCTTGATTCCTGTGGGCTAATTAACTTGTCAATTTTTTTTAGATGGAATCTGGTCTTGACAAGCTTATGTCCTTAGTTCAGTGATAGAATACTTGGATGTGTAATTATTAGGATGTATAAAACATTTTACTGCTATAGTATACAATCTAACCAAAACCTAGAGGGAACAATGAGTAGTCTAGCCATTTTGTAATAAACACCGCAGATTAATTCAATGTGTTCACGATCAATAGAAATGATTTCAAAGAAATGAAATTGCTGCATCAGTCATGTTTGTTCGCCTTGAATTCGATCACAGTGCACACATGCCCTGCTAGTAACCTACATATGAGCCACATAATAGTAACACTCAAGCTGGAAGAAAATCTGAATCAAGTAGCGAAGATAATAGTTCTCCAGGCGCAGTTAACAAAGTCAGGTAGCCGAATATCTGTATTGTTGATTGAGCAAGCTAAAACTGGATGTTAACTGATTCGATACATGAGACGCTGATAGTCACGATTGTTTTTGGGGCACATTGTGAGGAGAAATACATTTCATAACATTCTGACAACTGGCAAGATGTATGGGGAAACAGCAAGGGGAAGGCAGAGAGATAAATATTCTGATAGCTTGGCCGTATGGCATGGTGGAGACAATAACACAGACTTGATTTAAGACTTGTGATCGTGCGAGTTTGCAAACAATGGCCGCCCAGGCATATCGGCATGAAACATGATAACGCTGAGTGTTGATCTGGTAAATCTTAGGCTTCGTCGCTAAGTTCCAATGTCATGTAGTGAGTGGTACACTCAAGAGTTCATCAGATAGTGTCTTGTTGCCTTTGTCATGTGATGATACATGCGAGTGTTCATCAGAGTTTATCTTGTTGCCTTTGGCATGTTGCATGTGGCATCACTAATCACTAGAATAGATCTTGTATTATAAATAATATAGGCGGTTCATACCATAGACACGTCAAATAAACGGATATTGCATAAAATATAGGTCCATTCAGTGAGTCTGTATGTCTGACATCTGACCGTCTATGGAGTTATGCCTCTCCACAGCACATACCCTGGGCTGAATCCAGAGACCATGTGTTGCCCACGCAGAATAACTCCTGTCTCGGCCTGCCCAGTTTACTTCAGAGGAAAGGCAACACCAATACGTCTGTAATAAGACACGCTGCAGAACCAGCCGGATTCTCAAGGCAATGCTGTAATTGTCCGCCTGTCGGGGCTTCTATCCTAGACCAGTTGCCGACCAAGGGCTAAGGCTTGGACTGACCTGCCATAACATTTAGTCTTTAAGTTGCAATCCTGGCACTAGAGTAAGGCTTGTAGCACCCCCCCCCCCCCACCCTCCCCAATTGCGCTCCTCTCCCTGAAACCACTGGCACAATGTGGGATGTCAGGTTTGGTGAACGTCCACCAACATTTGGTGCAACCAGAAAGCAGATAGTACTGTCTATTTTGATACGGTAGCTCAGTCATAACTGACTTATACAGTGAAACATACGACATATAAATCACTCACAAGACATACATTAGGAACGCACGTCATGGATATATGTTCTTGTAAAGACCCTTCAGTCTCCTTCCAAAAGGAGGGTTTGACATTTCTGAACCATTCACATTCGAATGCTGCAATATAATTAAAGAAAGTAAATGTAACATATGTAAGAAGGCATGTATTAGTGACATGGGCAGACACTTAATATCTGATGGACATCCGTCAGATGACTCTAGGTCCAGCACTCTCCCCCCCCCTCTCTCTCTCTCTCTCTCTCTCTCTCTCTCTCTCTCTCTCTCTCTCTCTCTCTCTCTCTCTCTCTCTCTCTCTCTCTCCATCTCAACAGCCCCAACCACCAAGGTGGAGAAAACGTTGCAGCTGTGTCCTTAAGTTGTCATTGCTGTGACCACGCCCTCCATGCTGTGTTGGACAGACGCTTCACTGTTTGCGCCTTCTCGAACAAGTGTGTGTGTGTGTGTGTGTGTGTGTGTGTGTGTGTGTGTGTGTGTGTCTGTCTACTATTTTACGTACTCTATGAAACAAAGGTGAAAACAGGAGCATGAACCACTTACTTCTGCTAAGGTGATGTGAGGAAAAGAGGGCAACCCTGACTGCGTAGGGCCAAAGAAGAAAATGAATAAAGAGAGAACCTCTCACCGCTCTCGGTTAACAAGAATAGTAAAGAAATAAGTTAAGAAGATCCAGGAACTGGGCCGACAGGGAATTAGACAAATTTCCTCTGATTCAAGATAATGAATTACTCCAAGGGTTGTTCTAATAACAAAGATTGTGTAATTTGGGCCTCACAACTAAACGACAAAGTAATAATAACACAAGTATCATTTTGTTTATTAAACGTCTAAAGGCAACAATCATATACAGACATGTAGCATCAACAATATCTCATACATGTTATTCAAGGGTATGCAGAAAACCAATAACTAATAGAACAGCAACTATACAGGTATCAGCCAAGAATTTAGAATTCAGCAAAACTAAACAGCAGCAAAGATATAAGTATGCGAAGAGCAAAAATAAAATGATATTAAAGACAAGCGAAAAACGTATAGGTTTACGAAGACTTTACAGTTACAGCGAAAAACATTAGTATAGTGACAACCTAAAGTACAGCAAAAACCTAGGAAAATCTAACTCTAAAATTCTGGCTTTTCCTGTAAATAAAATAAAAACAACAAAAACAATTATATTATACAAAGACTGGTCAAACATCTCAAACGATGACCCAACAAGACAACACCAACACTAAGTCTCTCTACGTAAGACAGACAACACTCTTGTGCATGTGACGATTAGACCAAACAAGATACGACATCTTGACATTTGGTTACATTCACCTACACCAGACATCACAAGCAGACACAACATCCCAACACTGATTCTTTCTGCATAAGACAAACACTGGTACTTGTAACGGTTAGACACAACAAGAAACAACATCTTCACACTTACTGATTACATTCACCTGCACCAGACATCACAAACAAACGCAACATTTCAACATTGATTCTGTTAACACATATCACAACGACATCCCCGTATTGGTAAATTAGGCTACCATTCCTACATATCAAAATGGCTATATTTACCGAAGGTCCCATAATAAGCTTACTGTCTACACATTGCAGAATATGTCATGCATTAATTTGTGCCAAGTCACTGGTAACACGGGGCAACACAGTGTTCCCTACAAACTTCTCGCTTAGTTCTTGCTTGTGTCAAATCTACTCATAACACCTATTCATAACTATATAATATTGTCAATGTTCAGCCCATGATATGTCCAATATCAAATACCACCTACCATATCCTTAGGCTACTACTCTACAATCTCTACCTACTGTTACGCACACCAGCAACTGTTCTAATACATCGTACTCTTTTCCCAACTATAAAACATATATCAACTACCTCTAACTTTACTATGTCTCATGGGACATACAAAACATAAACACATCTTCACTATAGGTGGCGTGTAGCATAATTCTATACGCTTTCCATTATAAGACAGGCAACATGCTTTACTGCATATAAATCTTCAGTTATATGATTCCACTACCAGTCTGATACACCTGCACAAACATTACTGCATTCTGGTAACGGATGCGACACCAGACTTCAATTATTGCTAAATAAATTCCTCTACTATGCAATCATACTGTTAAATATGCCAAGTGGTATGTAACTTTAACATTAAAGAACACTGCAGTGATTCATTCAGGCTATTCTAGTTAACTGTGTTCCTACTAATAAGTAACATACACCATTTTAGTCATTTCTCCCCTCTTACTATTCATGCCGACAACATAGTGCTTTTGAGTTCAACACACCCAGATGCCCAAGAGAAAATAAACCACCTCCAAAATGTTTCAGGGCAAATTGGTCTCCAAATTAACAACACAAAAACAAAGACTATTGATCTTACCAACAGTTCAGATGACACCAAATTGAACAGCTACGTTCTTGAAAAAGTCAACAGCTTCACATACCTAGGAAGCAAAATGTCATCTACAGGGGACTCAACACCAGAAATGTCATCTAGAATCGCACTGGCATCTAGTGCCTTCAATAAATTGTCAAACATCTGGAAGTCAAAGACACTCAGCAAACACACAAAACTTAAAATCTTCAACTCTTGTGTGATTCCAGTGTTAACGTATGGATGTGAAAGTTGGAAATCAACGGTAGCTTTAGATAAAAAAATTAGACAATTTTGAGAACAAATGTCTTAGAAGACTTCTAAACATCCACTGGACAGACTTCAGAACCAATTCGCAAATAAGACAAGAGACTAAGCAAGATACAGTATCCAATTTCATAAGAAGACGCCGTTGGAACTACATCGGCCATGTACTCAGAATGGACAAGACAAGACTCCCCTACCAAGCCCTCATATGGTCACCGGTAGGGAAAATAAAACGGGGAAGACCAAGAGAGACCCTGCGCAGAATCATCATTAGAGAAGGCTCATTCAACGGCCAAGTAAATATCCAAGATCTACAACAGGTAGCAGCGAACCGCCAGGCATGGAGAGACAGGACTTCTGCCCTATGCGCAGCCTTAGGCTCAAGAGGAAAGACTAACTAACTATTCATGTGGCCTAACCAGATAGCTTTGCCAAATGTCCATTTAATTTTCAAAAAATCGTCAGCAACATCTGAATTTATTCTATCCCCACTTTACATCACCATGCCTCATTGTTGAATGCCATATAATTTAACTATATAGTAGTTTACGTTGCTACCACACAGTTCACATGTGTTTACTTTAATCACTAGAGGTCACTCGTCCCATCATGAGCCGAATATTATTAAAATCGTCATAACAAGATATCACCAGCAACCTTTCCCGTTAGAAGAGGCGAGGGCCCTTTAAGCCATACTCACCACCTTCTTGGAAATACATAATGCAATACACATATCTTTATGCAATATTATTTTCAACTACTACACTTACAGCGGAATCACGTCACAACAGACATGGCTGAGATTTTACTGACATGTTATAGTCAGATTCCACATTTTATGTAGTACAACATTCTTCTGTTGTCACCGTGGTTTGTTTTCATTGTATATGTGGATTGTTTCCGTACATTATGATTCGCTTAAAGACTGATCATCGCAAGACAAGGACAGAGACATTAAAATTAGCAACATGGAACGTTAGGACGTTAAACGACTACGGAAAATTAGAGAACATAAAACAAGAAATACAAACAGAAAAAATTAATATTTTAGGAATGTGCGAAACGAGATGGATAGGAGCGGGCATCAAGATAGATGAAGATTCTAAGATTATTTATTCTGGAGGTGATGATCGACACAGGGGAGTGGCAATAATTTTGGACCGGAAAACATCAAAATCTGTTCAAGGATATTGGGCCGTGTCGGACAGAGTTCTACTAGTTAAATTGAGTGGCAGACATTTTAGCATAAATGTTATTCAAGTATATGCCCCAACAGGAGAATCCAGTGAAGATAGTGTAGAGGAATTCTATGACATAGAGTCTGCCTTAAAGAAATGTAAAAATTCAGAAATAAACATCATAATAGGAGACTTCAGTGTAAAAGTAGGAAATCAAGGTGATAGATACACAGTAGGAAACTATGGTTTAGGAGAAAGAAATGAAAGAGGATACAGACTCGTAGAGTGGGCTAAAGAAAAGGAAATGATTGTAGGAAACACCTGGTTTAAGCAACACCCTAGAAGATTATGGACATGGAGGAGTCCTGATAGCAGGATTAGAAACCAGATTAACTACATTCTCATTAGCAGAAGATTTAGAAACGCACTAACAGTAGCTAAAACAGTTCCAAGTGCTGATTGTTATAGTGACCACAAACTACTCACAGAAACATTGAGGATAAAGCTGAAGAAAGTCAAGTGTATAACAGGAAACACTAAATATGATTTGTGCACATTGAGTAATGACAAGGAAATACAAAACAAATTTAACATAGAAGTACAGAACAGATTTGATATATTGTCTGATCTAGAGACATTATTCCAGGATGTGAATGATCAATGAGAAATTTTAAAGAATTCAATCAGTTTGGCTGCAGAAACAACTATTCCAAAATTAAAGAAGGTGGGTCGTAAAAAATGGATGACTGAAGAAATTTTACACCTAATGGAAACAAGAAGACTCAACAAAAATAATCCTGCCAAATTTGAAGAAATTCACAGAAAAGTCAGAATATTATGTAGAAAGGCAAAAGAATCATGGCTTGAGGAAAAGTGCTTAGAAATTGAAAAACAACACAACAGTCAAAATACCAAATTAGTGCACAAAAGAATTCAAGAACTTACTAATAAAAGAACAAGTACATCAACAGGCTGTCTAAAAACTAAAGATGGCAAAATCATAAAAGAAAAAGATCAGATTCTACATGTATGGATAGATTATGTGAAAAACCTGTATAATGATAACAGAGAGGAACAGTATGATATTAGACTTAATAATGAAGGACCACCAATTTTAAAGATGGAGGTTCCAAATGTTCTTAAGCATATGAAAGCTGGCAAGGCCCCCGGTGCAGATAACATCACAACAGAAATGATTAAAGCTTTAAAAGAATTTGGACTAGAGCAAGTCAGCAGACTGCTGAACACATTATATGATACTGGAGATATACCTTCTGAATTATGTAATTCTGTATTTATTGCAATCCCAAAGAAATCAGGAACCTTGGAATGTGATCAACATAGAACAACTATTATAATGAGTCACATCACAAAGATCTTGTTACGAATTATCATGCAAAGAGTGCGGAAGAAAATACAACCTGAAATAGGGGAAGAACAATGGGGATTTGTAGAAGGAAAAGGTACAGTAAATGCTGTGTATATGCTGCGAACAGTTATTGAACGTGCTATAGAAGTAAACAAGGATATACATCTTTGCTTTATTGACTACACAAAGGCTTTTGATAGAGTTAGACATGTCAACATGGTGGATATGCTTGCAGATCTACAAATTGATGGGACAGACATTAGACATATAAAAAGCATATATTGGAAACAACAAGCTGCCATAAGGATTGATAATGAAGTGGGACAATATCAACCTATTAAAAGAGGTGTTAGGCAGGAATGTGTAATGTCTCCAGATCTTTTTTCCCTATACAGTGAAAATATTTTCAGAAATGTAGAAGACATAAATGGAGGACGAATCATAAATAACATTAGATATGCAGATGATATAGTAATTGATTGCAGACAATGCACAGGATCTGCAACAATTAGTAGACGCGGTTTTTGTCCACAGTGAGCAGCTGGGGTTGGAATTAAATTGTAAGAAGACACAGGTTATGGTCGTCACTAGGAAGAACGAAGTACCACAACGTAATATACAAGTAAATGGGAATATTCTTCAACAAGTGAATCGGTACAATTATCTCGGAAGAGTCATAACATCTTATGGGAGATGCCTTGAAGAGATTAGAACAAGAATCGCCATGGCGAAAGTAGCCTTTAGCAAGATGAAAAACATTCTGACTAATAAAAAGATGTCAATTGAAACGAGAAAAAGAGTGTTGAGGGGATACATAGAGCCTGTTCTTTTGTATGGATATGAAACTTGGACAAATTGCAGTCAAGCTGAAAAACATCTGATGGCTGCAGAAATGTGGTGTATGAGGAAAATGCAAAGAATACCATGGACAGATAGAAAAACCAATGAACAAGTACTACAGGAGACAAATGAAAATCGTAGATTGATTAGAGAAATTAGACGTAGGCAGTCAAAATTGTTTGGACATGTTATGAGAAGAAATGGACTGGATAACTTAGTAATAACTGGCAAGATCGAAGGGATTAAACCAAGAGGAATATCGAGAGGAAAATATCTGGATGACTTGGCCACATGGCATGGACGAGACAGGAACACTGAGCTGATCCACGACTCTGGTGATCGAGTGAAATGGCGAGTCATGACCGTCCACGCTTTCCGGCATGGACATGATTGATTGATTGATTCCGTACGTGGATATGAAACAGCGTCAAGCTTTGCAGGAGTCGAGAGTGCTCCACAGAGCGGCATCAACATTTGATTGAGAAAACTCTGTTGATTGTTTAAAATGGCAATCAATCTATTTACATTTTTGTGTGTGTTGACATTGTTCTTGTCACATTATGTGCTATAAAGTATGAGTTAAACTAAAAAGTACAAGGGGTGGCAGGCAAGACCATAAGGAGTTAATAAGAATTCAGTTGCGGGCATTACAGTTCGGGTAATTTGGTTAGATTAGGAGTACTTGACGCATGTCACTCTGCACGAAGCATGCCTATCTTCTCTCTGCTCATGCTCAGTTTCCAATGATTATAACCATTGATGATCTGATATGTACTCCCAAAATGAATTGTTTATTTTAGAAAGGCTGCATTTAGCTCGTGTGGTAGGAGATTGCAATGTCTCATAGTTGCTAGATAATTCCTTCCTTATTGCTCTGATAATATAGCCTACGTAACATCGTTGTTGTCAGAGTAATATGCCCTGAGAATAATTGCGGACTTGAGGTCATTGATGTTTGTGTAATATATTCAACAATTATCTGAAAATATTGCAGATGTCACATAATTTCTTCCTCAATGCTCTGAAAATATTGCCTGTGTAACATCGTTGTTATATGTATAAAACCTTCCTCATTGCTCTGAAAATATTGCCTGTGTAACATCGTTGTTATGTGTATAAAACCTTCCTCATTGCTCTGAAAATATTGACTGTGTAACATCGTTGTGACGGCTCCATATTGAAGGAGTTACGGACGCAGTTCGTAATGCCATATACCCGTAATGCCATATAACCGCAGCGGCGTTGGTTTTTTTTTTTTAACGAAAAGGTATGATCTTTCAGAATGCAATGACAAACTACTGCCAAGAGATCACAACAACAAAAATACTAGTGTTGACTGCAACGTCCTGTAAAGGATATGCAACTAACTTTTTCAAACACATCGTTGTTGTTCCTGTGTGTAGTATCTTCCAAATTGCTCTGAAAATATTGCATATGTATCATCGTTGTTAGGTGCATACTATTTTCCGCAATTCTCTAAACATATTGCCCGTGTAACATCGTTGTTGTTGTTGTTGTTGTTGTTGTTGTTGCTGTTGTTGTTGTGTTGGTGGTGGTGGTTGTTGTTTCTGTTATTGAGTGTATTATCTTACGCATTGCTCTGAAAATAATGCCGATGTGACATCGTTGAAGTTTGTGTAAGTTAATCCCCACTGCTCAGAAGTTATTATAGAGGTATAAATTTAACCCCTCTGTCTATCCTCACCCCGAAGATTACAGATAGTTGAGTGCTTGCTGTATGTGTATGTAAACACAGTTTCATGATTCTTTTTGTATCCACATCCCATAGTAAACCAAAAGAACAATCAAATCCCAGACTTACACAGAAGGAGGTAGTACTGCTAACAATAGACCACAAGTGACAATTGACGAGCCTATTCTACACTAACTGTTCATAGTTATTCGCATTTGCTATTAAACGTATGAACAGTTACAGATAGCAGCATGTCACGCATGTTAGTGTGGGAGATAATGCAAATATGGCTTAAGAAGTCGGCCAATGTATTCTTGTATAATATGCTGGATTAGATAACGGCTGTTGTGTAGTGCAGGTCACAGCCCCATACACACGTCGCATGAAAACAAAACACGGTTCGACATGTGTAACGACCATCAAGTTCCCTTTATCTCCGACGTTGTGGAGGACAACATGGCCTAATGGATAAGAGGGCTGGTTCGTAAAACTTCCACTGTGCTGAGGTAGCGAGCTCGATTCTTAGACCGCTCAGCTGCACTAAAATGTTGACTTCTCGTCCTTAACATTGATACGTAAATTACACGTATCTCAGACGTCATAATGGTTTAACCTAATGGTGAGAGACTGTGGTAATAAGAAAAACTAGTCCACATGCGAACATCAGTCGTCCAGTGGTACTCCCCAGTAGTGGCAACTACCAGAAGTAGTAGCACGAGTAGCATTAGGTTTGAGTTCAAAGCGAGCTCACAAGACCAACCAACAAACAAACAAACAAACAAACAAATCCTACACTTATTCAGACATGAGACTAGACAATGGTTTGGCCATGCAAGTAGGTTACCAGTCAACAGCATGCCACAACAAGCAATAATGTACAGACCAGATGGAAACAGAGGAAGAGGCCGAACTCGTAAACGTTGGAAGGAGGGAATAGTAGAATCCATGGGAATTTCGATATATGAAGCCCATAATCGGGCACTCTCACGAAGTTTATACTTCACCTCGACACCGCAAGATACAAGAGGAACATAATGAGATGAGACGAGATGAGACTAGACAAGTGGTTAAATAAATGTTTGCATATCCTTTACAGGACACCGCTGTCAACATCAGAATCTTTCAGCTGATTGTTGATTTCATGGCAAGATTACGCTCAGCAGTTTGCCATTGCTTTCTGAGCAGCCGGCTCACATACCCCGTAAGTTATCGACGCGATTCGAACTACGGCTGATTCTCACCGTCGTCACGTTACTTACGAGAGTATACGAGATTACGGAGAAAAGTCGCTAACCTCTAGGCCAGGAAGCCTGCAGACAAATGGTTAGAGGTAGGCAATATTCAAGACCAGTTTACAACACATCTAGTCCTACTTTTGATAACGTGGTGATATCGTCCATCTCTGCCTTCATGGCAACCTGATTCGATGAACAAAGACGCTCCACTTCAGCAGACATAAAACAGAAAAGTACAGCACATTTACGTTCTCACCTCGATATGTTCTTTGAATACAGACAACCCCATCTTCTACTAGAAAGACGTATTTACACATGAAATGAAATCCAATGGCCGGAGTTTCAAACCTTCATAAACCTAATAACAAAACAAAGAAGGCCATGGAAGTATATTGCAAGAACAGTTGTGAGTCAAGGACATATGTGATAAGAATCCCGATACCATAAAAGCACACAGGTGTGCACGATATTTGTTTCAGTACTACTTTAAACATTGTTCTTCTTATAATCCATGCCATGTGGCGTTGCAGAACGTGTCTCTCCACAGTCTCTTATCTCTCATGCTTCCAATCATTTCAGATACCGACGTTCCTCATTTCCATGATGTCAAACTGCCCAGCATCTTCACTCTTGATCTCCTCCTGCCTCTCTTCCCCTCCAGCCTTCTCGATATGACAACGTTCTCTACCTGCCCTCTTCTCATGACATGTCCAAATAATATTGACTGCCCTCTTCTGGTGTGAGTTTCCAATTCTCTTTGTGAGTTAACATCTTTCAATATATCTGTATTATTCTTTCTATGTGTCCACGAAATTCTCACCATTCTTCTGTCAAACCACATCTCGGCAGTATCCACATAATTTCTCAACTGTCTGCTAATTGTCCATGATTGGCTTTCCTATATCAGAACTGGCTTACAATAGCAGTTAATAACTCTGTTTCTTACCACGATTGACACAGATACATTGCAGAGAATATTCTCCATCTTGTGAAATGCTGCCTTTGTTTTGCACTTTACCTTCAATATAGACAACGAACATGCCACCGTTTTGTGAAAGCTGCTAGCCCTGGTGTCTGTATCTGTCTCTCTGGCTGTGTTTGTTTACCATGTCACCATAGAAACACCATCGTCTGTATCTACACCAATCGCCATTGTGTACATAAACCCCACATCATTCTCTATCGACCTCCCCGACAACGAGTGAATCAAAGAAAGCGAGAAGTAAAATCCCTAAACGTTACTAGAACACAATCTCAATGACCAAATGGGCCTTGCGGCTAAAGCCTTCGTCCGTGCATACACACACACACACACTGATACAAATACATGAACACATGGACATTCATATTAATAAAAGCTACTTATCTGTTTTAAGCACCTGCCTTGTTATGGACTCAATATCTGGTCTCATTCCCGGCAAAGGGGTACTCTTTATTACACACAAAAATGCTGCCACCTAAATTGTCTCCATGTTATCGCTGTTTATCAGCGTTTTATTGTTTTCGTGTTTTACCAATGACGTCTCATACAGCAACAATGTTTGCTTGCATAATATCTGTTGCTATAGTAGGATCATTACTAGAACGTCACATGTGGGATTAGACCTATTAGTATGTAATGAGGCATTCGGATGATCACATTAATATTGTCTGGGTGTTGGCCTAGACTGCTAATGATAGATACTGTTGCAGACATTTCTTTACCAACGGACACAAACCAAATGTCCCGAGAGTCGTACCGAAAATGGACAATGCTTACATTAAGCGATACCCACATTAAACGGATCTAGGAATATGTCCTGTCATGTAAGTGTATACTAGTTAAAACTAGGACCTGGATTCTGTTTGCATTTCCTTAAAAAATTTCTGGGTCTTTGTACTTTGTATCCTTGAACTTTCTTGGCACTATATATCAGGCGACTTTGGTCCTCATTGTGCTACTCGCGTTTTCTTGGTAAGTTAAATACTAATTAAGAAGTAAATATACAATAATAACTACTACTACTTCTTTTACTTCTTCTCTCCCTCCTTCTCCGCCTAGATCTTCTTCTTCTTCTTCTTCTTCTTCTTCTTCTTCTTCTTCTTCTTCTTCTTCTTCTTCTTCTTCTTCTTCTTCTTCTTCTTCTTCTTCTTCTTCTTCTTCTTCTTCTTCTTCTTCTTCTTCTTCTTCTTCTTCTTCTTCTTCTTCTTCTTCTTCTTCGTCTTCTTCTTCTTCTTCTTCTTCTTCTTCTTCTTCTTGCTTGCACCATCGTGCTTCTCCACAAATTCCTATCCTCGACGGCATGTATCAATTCGTGTACTAACATCATACCGCGCCATGATACAGGGATGTGAGGAATTGTCTATCGCTGTCCTCCTCTGTCTCTCTTTACAAGTTTTACCTACTCATTATGTGGCCAAATATGAAGACTGCCTCTTTCTGATGTTTGAGGTAAGTTGTCATTGTTACTAAGCCTCCCTACAAATGTCAAAATTACTCATGTTGGCTGTCCCAAGAATTTTCAGCATTCTTCTATATAATCACATATTCAAAGCTGCCACCAGGAATTCTTTCCCTTGTTTACTAATTGTCCAGGATTTGCAGCCATATGTTAGAACTGGTTCTGTGTTACTTGCAACAATTTTGTTTTAACTTCCAATGACAACGATTTATTGCATGACATGTTCTTTATTTGATAAAATGCAGTTTCTGCTTGTCATATTCTGTTCTTTCTTTCTGCAATGCATGTCCATTTGACGCTATCCACGTGTCTAGGTATTAGTATTGGTTGATCTGATACTAACAAGTCACCATTGCAAAGTAGCCCATTCCAGGGTCTATTCAAATGGCGCCACAACAAAGTACTCCCTATCCCGGTGGTCATGATGGGTGAAGCAGGGAGGCGCGCAAACAGAGTCACTGGCAGGCCGATGCGGGTTTATTTCGACAGAGCTTAGCAGAAACTTGTAGACAAGGTAAACTGTGCTCATGACTTACCGACCATCCTTGATGGCGCGGACGACTGGGAGCTGGCTCTTGACCCGAAAGTCCATGGCGGTTACCCGGCACTGACCCAACAGTTTCCATTGCGATATGACGATGTACTGCACTCCCTGTCAGTACAAAAACTAACGCTGATCGTACTGTACGAGTCGAGAATCGTGGAGCAGTACATTTACAAGATGGGAAAGTACAGTGACATGGCCGCCAGTCTGAGACAGGATGGATGTCGTCAGGCTAATCGCTATAGAGGTAGGTTCAAGAGGTCTAATCTCTCACTCCATGTAGATGGCATTAAAGGACAAGCCAGAACCCGGGCACAGAAATAGCTGTGCGAAGCGGCCGATATGGTCTCGTGATTGCCATGGAACAACTGGAACCTTGAGTGGGACACATGATTGCAGTAATATGGTTCACGCCCCTGTCTGCAAATCGCATTATACCCAAAGTCTAACATCGAAATATCTCAGCTAAGATCTAGAACTTGTACTGTCTCGTGTCGACTCTGTAGCCATCCCTCCCATAGAGTGTAGCGTGTTTGTTAATGGGACACTGCGTTGTAGCAGTTGCCGAAATCAGTGAAGTCCAACCTCGAGCCAATGATGGTGTTAATCGTCTTGCGAGGGCCGCACTCCATAGCAGAGACGGGGTGAGGGCCAAGAAGTCCAAACCCACAACCAAGTAGCCAAGAACCAGTTTCCTTGAGATGGGCAGCTACCTGGAGTGCGGCTCCGGGGCAATGAAAGGGTTACGAAGATGGTAACATGACGCCAAGAAAGTATACTGGTGCATAGCAGATCGTCGGCGTGTAGGCGACTACAGAAACCACCGGTCAGAGAAGAAACTGGCTTCTCAAACCCAAAGGGGCTACAATATGTATTAGGGCACAAAGAGCTAAGTGCATTATGCTCTCCTCCCCGAGATTTTCGTGCTTGAGAACATGCACATTTCGAAGTTGTGAGACAATCAAATAGACAAGGCAATGTTAGTCCTTTGCTGACCAACTTCGATGCTCGACGAATTTCCGTATATATGCCTTGGTGACCAACTTCGACGGTCGACGAATTAGCGACATGCGGATTTCAAACAGACGGCCTTATCGATAGCCACCGAATCAGGCGTCATCCAGTTGTTTCCCTTATTCCAAAATGGCTGCGCCCATGGTTAAAAGTGTTTGCAGCCGTAACTAGCGTGTTTTTTTTTTAAAATTCATTAATTTGGGTCCCAAGTGAATATTCAGCATTTTCACCATGCCTGAGGATGAACACCAGGCTCGTAATATAGAGTATTCTGACTCTGCCAGCGAAATTGAAGCTGAAAACGATGTTTCCTAGATAAGTAGAGACACATAGGTAAATATTAGTGTAAATGAAAGTTGCGTTAACGATGTTGAAGTTGATGATGGAGGTCATGAAGGTACCTCTGAAGAAAGTAGTGGGCGTGGCACAAGAGACCAGAACATTTCTACAGCTGAAAATTCTGTTTGGAAATGGAGAAAGGCTCTTCAAAACGAACTTATTGAGCTTGGCAATCTTCTTCCATACAAAGAACAACAGGGTGTCACGTCAGACACAACTGGGTTTGTGTCCATTGATTTTTGTCAAGCTTTTTTCCCCTGACACTGCCATAGGTCTGATCATGTGTGAAGTCAACATGTATGGTGAAAATCACCTCTCTCAGTACACAGGAAATGCCAAGTACAAAAAGCTTACTTGGGATCATACTGATGCAGTTGAAATTTCTGCATTCATAGGGCTTCAGATTGCCATGGGAATGTGTTGTAAACCAGCAGTTTCAGACTACTGGTCTAAGAATTTTTGGCTGAATGAAACAGCATATTCGAAGGCCATGAGTCGGAACAGATACCAACAGCTTCACAGAAATGATGGATATGGTTCCAAAGGACATATTCTCTATTGTGACAGCTTTTATTCAAGCCCAGCTTTATTTCAAGAACTGAAAGAAATACAGATTGGTGCATGTGGAACAGTATGTCAAAATATAAAGCAATTTCCTGATATGTTGAAGAAAAAACAACTGAAACTGAAAAAGGCAGATCATCCTGTGTTTTGTGTTACAGAAGATAATTGCATGTTGGCCGTTACCTGGCATGACACTAAGAGTGACCCTGATATCTACAGTTCACTCCAATGATGTTATGGAAAAGACAGTCAGGAAAAGGGGAATTCCAGAGGGCAGAATAATAAACAAGGCAGTGCTTGCAGAAAAATACAATAAAAGTATGGGCGGTGTCGATCACTTCGGCCAACTGAGTGCAAGCTACCCCTTTCCACACAGATCCTATAAATGGTACCTGCCATTATATCATTGTCTAGTTGAAACTGCTCTGGTCAATGGGCATATAATCTACAACACTGCCAACTCTACAAATAAGATCACTGCAAAGAAGTTTAGGCAGGATGTCAGTCTTGCTCTTATTGGACCTGCTGTTCTTCGGCGCAGTGCAACACCTTCAAGACCACAAGTCACAACATCACGACTTACTGAGCGCCATTTTATTCAAAAGTATGAAAGACCAAGGTACAAACCAGACTGTAAAGTGTGTAAGACTGCAGGTAAAAGAAGCCAGACTTGCATGTACTGCCCAGATTGCAACACACCTCTATGCCTGACACCATGTTTCAAGTTATACCCCACGGTTGAGGATTATCAATGTTCCAGACAAAGACTCTTGCAGAGGTCTACAGCTACAACTTCAACCCCAAGTAATGAAGGAGACAGCTCAGACTTCAACTAGAGGTCAGAATTTACAAATACTTTTTCTTCTTCTGCACTCATCTTTTTTCTTTTTTTTTGACTTGATTGCGTTGTGCCTGTTTACAGCAGAGCTGTGTTCTTGCGACGTTAGACCGACACATCCAACTTCTGCGAGCATTTGTTGAGTGGGTTAACCTTATATACCCAAATACCCAATATATATATATAAATATAACCAAATACTAATTACTAATATCACAGACACGACACACCAAACAAAAACCACAACACAGTGTAGAAATGAAAAATTTTTATTTTTCATTTTCCAAGATGGCCGTCATGATCATGTGACAAATTTGCATAAAACATATATATTTATGCATAACAACCATTCATAACAGTGCTCTGAAAATTTCAACACCCTACGTTCAATTTTAAATTTTTAGTGAATTTAATTTGACAACCAGTCATGTTTTCAAAAATCCGCAAACACCCTTGGTAATCGGAGACAATAATGCTCCGGATTGTTGGTCAACAAAGTGTTCCGTGTAAATTAGTGCTCATATTGAGCTTATTTTATTCATTGCCAACCATGTCGCTAACATTTTATAGCTTTTACTTTGAAAACATTCACTAAAAAATATGAAAAGATGATGGTTTTAAAACATCATCTAATTATTCTATAAATAGCCATACAAATTCAAGATGGCCGTCATGATCATGTGACAAATTTGCATAAAACATATATATTTATGCATAACAACCATTCATAACAGTGCTCTGAAAATTTCAACATCCTACGTTCGTTTTTACATTTTTAGTGAATTTAATTTAAAAACTAGTCATTTTTTTAAAAATCCGCAAACACCCTTGGTAATGGGAGACAGTAATGCTCCGGATTGCTGGTCAGCAAAGTGATCACATGGCAGAAGAAAGACACCCGGAATCATGACGTGGGTGAGTTTCATCGTCTTGCTCATGTCTAGGTATCTGAGCTCGGGTTCACACAGGCAACAATAACTCCGTTCAATATAACATCGAACATTTATTGTAGTTCACTATACAGTGCATTGGCGCAGTGGGTTAACAATCCCGCGCTGAATTACAGATCACAGAGATTTAACATCATCATACATAGTTATCACAAACATCCTAGCAAACTATCTAGCATCTAGTCTATAAACCCCAAATACACATGGGTTTAATCTATTAATCTATTGAGTCCCTCTAAGGCAGGCCCTGTTGCCTCTCTGCTGGTCCGTCTGTCCTCTGACGGTCCACACGTGTCCCAATCCGTCACGGGTGGTAACTCTGTCCGAGTTCCTCGTGGGCCCCGCAATAGGCGGGCCACATCAGTGTCCACGGGACAGTGGACTCAATGACCAGTCCTTCGAGAAGGCTCTAGATTACTCTGGCCTTCGAGTGACTCACTTCTTTCCCTTGGGCGGGAGTTGTAGCCCTTATAGACTCATGTCTATAAATGTGAGTCTGTGACAGGATTCCCCCCTCTCCCCCGATCTGATGGGTTGTTATAAGGTAATTAGATCTGTTCTAATTCTGTCACAGAATCATATAAAGTCGGTGTTTGTAGTTTGGTGGACAGTAACCTGGTAACCTACATACTGGCATCAAAACTCATGTATTCTCCCATACACCACTTCTCTGATTTGGTGAAGAGATCACTCTCTCTCCTGTGTCCTTAAAAATGCTTATCTGACCGAAGTTACGTGACGTTTACTAGTTGTGTTTACAACCCGTCCTTCTCATAGTACCCCACTGATACCAAGACAATTAACCTCTGTATTAAAGAGGATTAACAAGACCGAAGTCCTGGCTAATTAAGTACACCTTCAAATCTTGATCTGTGTGTGCATTTCAATACATTTTTACTCTCGTATGTTGTATAATGCCAAATATGTAGTTACGTTGTTATTTTATCCTCTCAGACTACATGTGTCCCTGTTGGCTTGTTAGTGTGTTGACTAATAAGTTGCTGCTCCTAATAAAGTGACTGTATTTTAAATTGATAGTGTTGAGTTTTAAGGTTTGTGTAAAGTGTGTGCTGAATGTGTGGCTTATTTCCAAGCGTCACGAGTTGGATAACCTTAATCATGAATTACTCCAATGTGTGCAATACATGATCAGGCATTCCAAGCAGTGGTGCTTAGATGTAGTATCCTAACTCCTAAACTAAGAATATTAACCTAACTAATAAACATGTATCAACAATTTAGACAAGTAATACAATTTACATGAAAGACGCAGACAAATTAAAATAAATACGTTTTGCGTACAATTTGTCCGCTCAGTATATCGTTCTCTCATTTAATTCATCCACTCTGTCATTCACTCATCTTTCATTCCAAATAGTATTTGGTTAAAATATATAATTAAAGTTGAGGTAAGTGTTATTGCCCTTAGAAAAATGGAATAGGCAATCTTTTCCCTTTTAGAAAATACGTACTATTTGTACGATGAGTCAAAAATGGGTTATAATTTACACAGAGACACTTGCATAGGAAGGTGATTTATCCTATTAATGGAACTACCTGTAATGCTATGGTAGAATATGTACATATTACAGGTTAACACATTTTATATACAAAATTCAATGCAAATATAATACACATTTAATATTAAATTAATTAATTAACTAAGTAACTAAATCCAACGATGATGTGCGCGTTGTCCTCCTGTTGTTAGCGTGTTATGCCATGAATGTTAAAGTTAGTATGGCTGTCTCTTGAGTGTTGTAGTCGACGTAGTTCTGTTTCGGCTGTTTGCAAAGTCTCGTAGCCACAGCAAGTATGGAATGTTCACAATGTTGCGTATACAGTGTTCTTACAATTTTCAGAGCGAGTTCGCAGGTTGAAATGATTACACTGTTAATGTCTCTCGCTCGGATCGTTCTAGAGCTTGGGCAATTGATAGTATAGCTCTTCACGTATCGTTCATAAGGTATGACTCTTAAAGTTTCATGTTCGTGGGTGTCATAAGTAACTTATTTACTGAGGTGTTATTACTATTCACTGGGAGTTCTCTAGCAGGTGTAGAGTTATCCTGTTATATGACACAGACTAAAAATATCACAGTTTCTAGTATGGCGAATGGTCGATGTGCTAAATGTCATTCTACTGGCGCATTCGTTTGCCGTGATAATAGGTCAGCAATAATGTTGTCAGTGCCTCTGATATGGCGGATTTCGAAGTCGAAATCTTGAAGAAGAAGACACCATCTTTGTACCCGATGCACCTTGCTTAAGGACCAACAAAGGCGAATTGTCAGTGAGTACAACAAAGTGGCTACCTAAGAGGAACTTAGATAATCTTAATACACAAAATAATAGACTCAATGCCTCCAATTCTACTGTAGCATACCGGGTCTCTGCCTTCTTTAGCTTCCGGCTTACGTAGATAATTGGGTGTCTCACTCCATCCACTTCTTGCATTAAACATCCTCCTATTGCGATAGCACTCGAATCTGTGGTCAAAATAAAGGGTAAATTTATGTTTGGTAATCGTAAGACTGGTGGATTAGAAAAAATACGTTTCAATCTGCTTATTGCATCCTCTAAGCGAGTACTTTTACAAATTTTTGATGGATGATCTTTAGTTAACATATCAGAAAAGACTGAAGTAAGTTCTGCCCAATTTGGTATAAATTTAGAATAATAGTTAATAAGACCTAGTAAACTTCTAATTTGTTTCTTTGTGGTAGGCACTTTTAGATTGAGAATCTTCGACACAATTTTATCATCTGTCAACAATTTGCCTTCAGAAATTCTATGGCCAAGGAAGTCTATTTCTTTATAGCCTATTTCAACCTTGGAAGGTTTGATAGTAAGTCCAAAAAGAGAGATTTGGTTGAAGACTTGTTTGAGGGTAAGTAAGTGAGAAGTCATATTAGAAGAATGGATGCATATATCATCAATATAAGCTTGAACATCTTTAATTCCGTGCAATAGCAATCTAGTTAATCTAACAAATGTGGCCGGCGCGTTCTTGAGACCAAATGGAAGATATAGCCATTCGTACAAACCGAGGGGTGTTGCGAATGCTGTTATATGTCTAGAAGCAATGTGTAGTGGCACTTGCCAATATCCTTTCGCTAAATCAGTCTTAGAAAATAAGGATGATTGAGCCATATTTAAAATGAGATCTTCACAACTGTTCATTGGCTCTGCATCCGTTGTGGTTCTTGTATTTAATACCCTATAGTCGATGCACAAACGGATTGTCTGGTCCTTCTTTTTCACCAGGACAATCGGTGAAGAATATTGAGACATAGATTTTTGAATTATTCTATTTTTCTCTAAATCTAAAATTTCTTTGTCTAAATTTGCTCTGTAATGGAGAGGAATAGAATATGGTCTACATTTGACCGGTGTTAGATCTGTCAGCACAATTGAATGTGTTATCTTGTCAGTGCGTCCAGGTTTGTTAGAAAAGATAGATTTATACTCGTCAAGGAGAGTCAAAATGTCTTGTCGCTGTTGTTGTGTCAAAGTGTCAGAGATTTGTATGTCATTTATACTCCCGTCGTCAGTCATAATCGGTACTGGGATTTCAGTATTGTCTACGTCTGTCTGATTTATCACAGATGCTACCGTTTGTAAATTGTCCTCGATGTCATTGTCGTCGTCGTCGAGATCAATCGTTGTCAATATGTCGTCAAATTGGTCGTCGTTGTCGATATCACAGATCGTCGGTAATGTCCATATGTCTTCGTCGTTTTTGTCGTCGTAAGAGTGTGTCGTTAACGATGCTTCATTTGTCGAGGTGTCATTCAGTTGGGTAATTGTCTTTTCGTTTATGTCATCAGTTCGCTGTGTCTGCTCACTCGTGTCTGTGTCCTGTCTAGCATAGTATGGTTTCAACATATTTACATGGAATATTTTCAACTTTCCATTCAAAGAAATTTCGTAATCAACTTCCGAAATTCTTCTAATAATTTTAAAAGGTCCCTGCCAAGAGGTTGATAGCAAATCTCTCTTGTCAGGTAGCAGTAGTAGAATATCCTGACCTGGATTTAATACAATTGTTTTTGCACCTCTGTTGGCGTACTGCCTGTACCTAAAACCTTTCTCCTGTAGTGATGTTCTGGCCAGTATACAGGAACGTATGATTTTGTCTCTGGTGTCAGTGACTAAATCATAGGTAGAAATGGGTAGTTGGATATTTACAGGTTGTGATATGATATCTTTGTAAATAGTGAGAAGTCCTCTTGGGTTCGCTCCATACATCAATTCGAAGGGAGAGAACCCTGTGGTTGATTGCGGGACTTCTCTATATGCGAACAGCACCGTTGGGAGAAGTATATCCCAATCGGCTGGATTTTCAGCCGTCACTTTAGATAGCATATGTTTCAGGTCCCCGTTTAGTTCCTCGCAGATACCATTTGCGGCCGGTCGATAGGGACTGGTGAAACATTGCTTGATGCCTAGTAACTTAGTTACTGATTGGGTGGCATTCGATATGAACTGGGTTCCTCTATCAGAAATTATTTTCTCCGGGAAGCCAAAACGGGAGAAAATATTTAATAATATGTCCGTCACATCCTTAGAGGAGACAGATTTTAATGGAAGCATTTCGGGCCATCTCGTACATACATCAATAAGAGTGAAAATATATCTGTTCCCTTTACTTGAAATGTGATTCAGCGGACCTACTAGGTCAACTGCCACGATTTGGAATGGCCTCGAGGCAGTTGTAGTTGGTTGGACTTCTGCCGTAGGGTTTTTCCACTTTTTCACCAGTTTCTGACATATATCACATGATCTACAAAAGGTTTTAATGTCTTGGCAAAATTTTGGCCAATAAAACTGGGTCAGGTCTCTAGCCCTAGTTTTTTCGTACCCCATATGACCTCCGAAAGGTGAGTCATGGGCTATCTTTAGTACTTTCTCTCTATGTGCTTGTGGTAACACTACTTGCTGTATCGTGGTCTGATTTGTTGTGTAAATTCTAGTTAATACATTGTTCTGTAGCCTAAATGTCCACGATGCGTTCTTAGTTAATTTTGGTTTCAGTCCTACTAACTTAAAATATGTTGAAAGTGTAGGATCTGCTTTCTGTTCATCTCCAAAATTCGTGTTGGTAGTGTTGGATGATAGAATTTCTAGTGACTCCTGCAGTTGGTCGGTGTTGGTTTTATGGGTTGTCTGTCGTGTTATTGCATTTGTGTGTTGTGTGTGTTGTTGCACATCTACAGGCTTGGTACTTGGTAGATCGGTAGCATCCTCAATTCGAGGTTTTACTTTGGTCGTATCACTTACAGATTCGACCGCCCCTGCATTGTACACCTCGGTGAATTCTTTCTGAATTACTTCAGTGGTTGTCTCCCTTGGCCTTTTGGCAGATTGAGACAAGCATGAATGGTGTTTCTCTTTAGCATCGCTGTTTGGGTGGTGGATACCGTTTCTATGCTCCCAGTCTCTGATTTCCTTTTCAGAGCACGGTCGTATGTTGGGCAGGTTCCCAAGTATAATATCAGCTACAGGATTTTCAAGGACAGCGCACAATACTCGTCCTGATATGAACGGGGTTCGAATTTCGACAAGAGCAAGGGGGTATTTCTCTATAGTGCCTGAGAATGTGCGACAAGTCACATGTTTGTCTGTGTAGTCTTTAGTGTCTATTAATGTTTTCTTGATCCCACAGAGCGTTGCGCCGGAATCCCGAATTAATGTGCACTTTTTGTTATTTACAAACCCTGTTGAAAAAACTAGCTTGCCTGTAGATGACAAGGCAGCGTTGGCTGTTTCATTCGAAATAGGGATAGTGTGGCCACATAGTAATGTTGTGTCAAGTTGGAACTTTGTACAGGTGTTACACTTACTGTCTGTAATGGTGTCAATCATTTGCACATCATTTCCTAGCTCACTTACATTTTCGTTTTGATTGTCACAATCATTCAGTGATTCAATCTCTTCGTCTGATGACGTTTCCACTAGTGCAGCATTGGCCTGTTTTAATATCTTTCGGCAATCACAGAAGCGACTATAGTGCCCAAAGCTACTGCAAAAAAAACATTTGACCGCTCTCTGGTAAGCATTGCGCTTATTCTTCTGCTTCTCCACCATCATTTTGAGGTGGTGAGGATAGTTCGGCGATTTATCGCACATCGCGTATTGGTCGTGATTCAAACTACAATATTGGCATTTAACTGGTTTATTGACATTTGAGCGCGGTTTAAATTTACTGTCCGTTTGTTTCGAGTATCTGGTGTTTACTACTGCTGCTGATGTATCGTTTTGACTTATGTTTAGATGAAAAATGTCTCTGTTTGCTGTGAAAAATGCATTCCCCTTGGACTCGATTTCCTGAATACTTTTACAGTCCATTTGTTTTAAAAACTTAGCAAAAGGTGTAGGGATTGTACTAATTATCTTATCCATAATAATGAGCTCTTTTAGTTTGTCATGGCTGTTGTTAGTTTTAGCCGAGTTAATCCACTTTGTACACACGTCTTGTACTGTACTGACATAATCTATAAAGGTTTGATTTGGTTGTGGGGATAATTTGGCAAACTGTTGTTGGTAACCTGCAGTATCTAATGAAAAATGTTGGAGAATGCGTTGCTTTAAATAGTCATAGTCTTTTCGCATTTCCTGTGGCACACTCTCTATTACTTTTAAAGGTTCCAGAGCTAAGTTTCTCATTAAAATAAATGCCCAATCTGATTTTATGATCTTATGGTAGGACATTAGACACTCAAAATTTTCCAAGTATGCACTGATGGAATCCCCTGAGCAGAATGCCTTCACGAGGCCTTTATACTTGTTATATTTTTGTTCCTCCTCCTTGCTTCTTAGTTTATTCACAGATATTTCTACAGTGGACTCAATCTCCATCTGCTTTAGTTTTATTTGTGTATCGGCATTCAATTGGGCTAATTTGGCCGCCGCCTCAAGCTCCATTTGTTTCTCTTGAGACTGCAACTGCATCTTCCTCTCTTCTGCCTCAATCTGCATCTTCTTTTCTTCTGCCTCAATTTGCATCTTCTTTTCTTCTGCCGCAATTTGCATTTTCTTTTCTTCTGCCTGCACTTGCCTTTGTTTTTCTTCTCGTTCTATCGCTCTTTCTTCACGGGCAGTGTTTTCTGCGTGCGTTTTCTGTGCCCATTCTGACAGTTTCTCTTCTTTATAACCTAATTTGATACCTTGCTCTATACATTTATCTAAGGTAGACATGTTGTCTTTTAATTGTTGGTATTTTTAATGAAGTTAAATCCCTTAGAAAAATCTTGGGGAGTAGAAAATTTAGTTATCTCCCTTAATTATTACATGTGCAAATCCAAATGCAAGATTATGTTGGTTACAAGGTCATGAATATACCAACAAATCAATGCAAAGCAAAATGATACATGGATGGATGGTGAGAAGTACCGCTTAGGGTTGCAATGGGCATGATATGAAACTTAGCTTTTAATCCCAGAACTTGGGGATGTTGTCTTGTATTCTCGCCACTGTTGGATAGTTTACATAGGTTACACACCACACAATTCGCGGAACAATCTGCTCGTAGAATGAGAAAACATTAGTAACAGTCAAAAATGTCACAGTCATGTCAAAAATTAGTTTAAATAATCAACATAAATGAGAACTCACTGCAGAGGGACTCATATTAATACTACTTTATCGCTAGATAGCTGCAAATATTTTAACCTTGTAAAGTTATCAATTTGTTGTACAAAAATCAATTTGTTATCCAGAAATCAATTTGCCCCCAAAAAGCCTGTCATCGTCTTGCTCATGTCTAGGTATCTGAGCTCGGGTTCACACAGGCAACAATAACTCCGTTCAATATAACATCGAACATTTATTGTAGTTCACTATACAGTGCATTGGCGCAGTGGGTTAACAATCCCGCGCTGAATTACAGATCACAGAGATTTAGCATCATCATACATAGTTATCACAAACATCCTAGCAAACTATCTAGCATCTAGTCTATAAACCCCAAATACACATGGGTTTAATCTATTAATCTATTGAGTCCCTCTAAGGCAGGCCCTGTTGCCTCTCTGCTGGTCCGTCTGTCCTCTGACGGTCCACACGTGTTCCAATCCGACACGGGTGGTAACTCTGTCCGAGTTCCTCGTGGGCCCTGCAATAGGCGGGCCACATCAGTGTCCACGGGACAGTGGACTCAATGACCAGTCCTTCGAGAAGGCTCTAGATTACTCTGGCCTTCGAGTGACTCACTTCTTTCCCTTGGGCGGGAGTTGTAGCCCTTATAGACTCGTGTCTATAAATGTGAGTCTGTCTCAGGGAGTCCATCTCTAGAGAGTGTCAAGGAGAAAAAGGGTCGAAACATTTCGAGAAGACGGACCGTTTCTGATGACTCATCATTGATTGATCTGACAGAACCTAGTCATCATTGGTTGGTTTGATAGAACTACGTCATTACTGGCAGATGAAATAAAATGAAATATTCCACAAGCCTCAGTGGAATCAACTCTCACGATTGAAGCATTGGCGTTCAGGACGTGTGGTCATTAAGTAAAATTGTATTAATCGTATTGAAGTTGTTTTGGAGACATTTTCCCCGACGTAGTATGAACGTTCCATTTCCAAGCTGACTATCCTGCAGATCTCTCCCTCCCTTCTATAAGCACAGCAGGGCGTCGGAGATCGATGTGAGAAGTCTCTATCCAAGGAGAGACATTTTAGGTTACAGCCAGGTCAAGTTTCAGAACAAGGCATAACCACTGGCTGGAATTAAACCAAGACTGGTAACGTTTTATCAACAGAGTTTAGCCATTTCGTTGTCAACAGATTCCATCCCAGTGCCTGGATGCCTTGAGTAGACTAAGCCATCACAGATAGACTGGGTTGTCAAGTCCACAAAGAGGGGACTCATCTCATCTATGTGACGGTGTTCGATAAAAACAACTTCCACAGACACATATGTTAAACATTCTTCCTATCACTTACACAGAGAGGCCAAGGCATTTGACAGGTCTGACCGTATAAGCACCCAACATTAACTATAGAAGACCTGCAGATGATGGAGTATTCAATGCATTCGTGAAAGACAATCTTCCCAGTCTTATGGACCACACCGTGATCACATTGCTAACTGAAGGAAGATCGACAAGAATTTGGTTTTCTTTCAGAAGAACGAAATACTTCAAAAACCTTGAGAGTAAATGGATAAGTTATTAACGTTTTTTAAAAAGAAAGAAATACTCCAATACACAATTGCTTGCAATTGAATACATTATTATTGTTTTATAAGAAAACAAAAATATCTCAATACACTATATGTTTACATCCATACATTATTAACCTACAAAATAAATACCACAATACATCATGCCTATATGAATACATTATTAACCATCTAACCTATAATTCCTAATCTGGCTTGAAGAATATCGAACATGGATTTGAACAGGGATCGTAATGATAAATGTTCAAGTTTTATTGAAACATCACATATTCATCAACATAAAGTTGACAATCTGCAGGGTCAAGTAGGGCAGTTATACGTGTATTTTTGTTCGACCGAATAATACATAAGTAACAACTATAAGAACATACGAGTGCAGCAGGGATGTAATATGTAACGAAAATATAAGAATTACAACCCACTTAGACAAATAGTCCTGATGTATACAATTTGTGCACGACAAAATAATGAGATTCATACACGAAACGTCAGGAATACTAATTGATGAGTATAATATAAACAAACTGCATTACCCCGATGACATGGTTTTGGTCACTGAAAATGTCATGCAGCTGCAATAAATGACAGATATAACTGCATCCTGTGTGTCTTCATGTATGTAAGCCAAGTATGGGTAAATCAGCTGACAGGTGAGGAATCGAATGAAAGCTGCGGAGATGCTTTATTGAAAAATAACGAGAACACCGTGGACCCATAGAAAGAGTAATCAAGATATCTTGAATGAGGGTAACTCACAAAGAGAATTGGTTAATGGCATCAGAAAATGACAGTCAACATTTTTTGGGCATGTCATGAGAATGGGAAAAATGGGGTATGTCATCACAATGGTAAAGCTTGAGGGGGGAAGAGAGTCAGGGGGAAACCACAAGAGAAGATGCTGGACAATGTGGCATCAATTAATGGAGCAACATCTGTATCATACGTAACTGGCATTACACGAGACATAAGGTTGCGACCAGGCATGATTACCAACTCCACAAAATATGAGCCGTGGTGATACAGAAGAAGACGGAGAAAAAGGAAAAGACAAAGAGGAAGTAGAGGAAGAAGAAAAAGAAGAAGAAGAAGAAGAAGAAGAAGAAGAAGAAGAAGAAGAAGAAGAAGAAGAAGAAGAAGAAGAAGAAGAAGAAGAAGAAGAAGAAGAAAATTGATTGATTGATTGATTGATTTAGGAAGCGACTTCACAGCATTCCGGGCATTTCCATAATCACCCTGTCCCCATACTCAGCAGCCAGCAAAGAGTTCCAAACCATTAGTACCAGTAGCAATCTGATTATATGTCCGTCTCGCCTTTCCTCTGAGCGTCGAGCGTCGGCCAGATCCCGTCGTCACTCCTCGCTGTCTCATTCTTGCCAGACCATGGTGGTCAGTATGCTCCTCCGAGGTGTACACGTGCTCCCACAAGGCCGCAACCACGTCTGCCTTGTCATGCATAAATACTCCACCAAGTTTTGCAGAGCCAGCCAATCTGTCCCCCTGTTCATTTCCCAGCACACCGGCATACCCCGGAGAAAAGATCCAGGCGATGCTTGCCACCTGTGACCGGGACATCCCCTGCCTCTTTCTTAGTAAGCACGCAATGCTGGGGCGACCGGTTATTTCCTGCAATATCCCAACTTTGCTTATGGAATTAATTAAACACGGGAATCGTAGCCGGAGCTAAGAAGTACGTGCTCTGTTCTTAACACATCTTTCAGAGGCTAGCGAAGAGAGAGTGAGGAGGAGAAGACGAGGAAATGGTATGAGAAGAAGGCATAGAGATAGGAGGGCCGGCGCCAGAAGAACAAGACAAAAAGTGGAGAGGCTAGGTTTCAACCATGTAAGAGTGGGATACTGGAATTGTCGTAGTGCCAGACAGAGAGGTCTTGTATTGGAGAGACTAATATATGATTTTGATGTTCTCATGCTCCAGGAGTTAAATACAGACAAATACCATTGCCCTGGGTATGCCAGTTATATAAACCCCACTGGGCAGAGGAGACATGGGCAAGGTCTGCTGGTGAAGGAAGGAGTGAAGCATGTGGTACTTGACTTGAGCCAGTGGAATCACAGTGCACGAGAGGTCCAGGGTATTTATATGGAGATTGGTGGCTAAAGTTGGAACATCATAAATGTATATGCCACAGTGGACTGTTTTGTCAGAAAGAAACACTTTGACTGGCTTAAGGAATTGGAGGAATTACCAGGTGATAGGCTACTCATATGTGGAGACCTCAATGCGAGGAACAGAGATTGGGACAGTAGTGGAAATAACCGACAGGGAATTGCCCTTGTGGATGCCATGGTGAACTCCGATGTGGTCTGCATAAATGATGGTAGGCCGACTAGAATGGCGATGAGGCCTGGCGATGCAGACACAGCCATCGACTTGGCACTTGTCCCCCAGTCATCAGTCCTTGATGTAAAGTGGACTGTTTTGAATTACCATGGGAGTGATCTCATGCCATGCTCAGTCCTGATCTCTAAACCCAGGAAAGTTAAGGCTGGGAGAGCCCGCAAGACCTTCCGGTATGAGTGGACCAATAACCTTTTTGGACGCCTCAGACAGAGGGCTTGCAACAGGACTGTTAAAACTCCTTTTTTGCATCCCCCATGGTGGACCCCAGAAGTAGACCATGCTTTGAAAGCAAAGAGAGCTGCAGTGAAGCAGCTAAGGAAGGTTCGACAGACACCCCGAAGATCACGAGAGGAAGTTGGCACAGCGGAAAATGTCAGGAAAGACAAGATGGAGGTTTTCAATAGCTGTGTTGCAGAGGCCAAAAACGCAAAATGGGAATGTTTCATGAAGGAGATTGGAGGTGATAAAACACTGCACAAATTCTGGAAACTGCACAGACAAATGCAAAGAAAAGATCGGCCTATGACAGTGGGAACAATTTATAGAGATGATGGTGCGCGCGTGACAACAGACAAAGAGAAAGGGGAGGCTTTTTTCCAGAGATTTTTAGACCAGACCAATCATAATGATGCGGACACCAGGGATGCAGTTAGAGAGGAATTATCTGGCACCATGAAGAATATGCATTATGAAGAAATCATACGGGTTGTAGATGTTAAACATATTTTGAAAAAGGCAAAAGACACGGCACCAGAGCCCGATGGGGTTAAGTATGGCCACATGAAGGGTTTGAGCGATGAAGACATGAAGGAGATGACCGACTGCTTTAACCAGAGCATTAGGACAGCATCAGTACCGCAGGATAGGGTGCACAACTATCTCATCCTTCTCCCAAAACCATTCAAGGATCATTCAAAGACGAAGAAGATGAAAACCAAACATCTAAATTTATAGTCCTTCCTGCCCGGAGTCAATAAGTAGAGATAAACTATGATCGAATATGCTTACCAACGTGTCACATGATGATGATGGAATGACTCACGATCAGATCTAATGACATAACACTTTTAGTTTAATGTTCTTATTGTCAATGGCAATTGATATTGTAAACTAAATTACGACTTAATAGTTTATTTCGTTTAATAGCTTATTTCGTTTATTTAACACACACACCATACTTTTTAATATATTAGTACATATATTAAAAAGTATGGTGTGTGTTAAATAAATGAAATGAACGAGCCGATAAACTGGCTGTCTCTGCACCCCCAGTAGAGGGTCAGCCCATGGATCGTGCCGATATTATTAACGTCCTTAAAGATATGGCGAGAACAGAGGCTTTGACGTCAGTGAATCCACATCGCTGTCGAGGATGAAAGACTTGGGAGTAAGAATCGGCACGGCCAGACGCGAGAGGTACATCGGGAAAACAAAGTGCCTCGTCAACCAACACAGAACTGGCACTATTAGCCACCGGACGCTGATGCATATGCTGGGGGGAGGATCTGAGCACCTATGGACATGTCCGGAGTGCAATGAAGATACCCCAACTGATAACTGATAACTGATAACTGATATTAGTACATATGTTGAACAGGACAACTGTTAAATAATCCATTTTACTTCTGGTTACACTGGGTATTGTCGGTCTCCCTGGCCTAGGAGTTAGCGACTTTCTCCGTAATCCTGTATATCCAAGTGAGGAACGTATCTTGCTCGAAAATAGGTAGCGGTTCTTGCCGCATTGGTAACTTACATGGTATGAGCCGGCCGCTCAGAAAGCAATGGTAAACTACTGAGCCAAGAATTCAACAATCAGCTGAAAGATGATGTTGACAGCGATGTCCTGTAAATGATATGCGGAAAGAATAAAAAACACTTGGTATCGCCACGTTGTTACTTTGTTAAGATACTGTTGTTGGTTCGATGTGAGAATGTTACTGGCGTGTAGGTAGTAACATACTGTTGTCTAGGAGAAGTCTGATGGCAAGTGTATTCACAGTGACAATTCCCATCATCTGGCTCTCACGCTCACTTTTGCTAACCGATGTTCAAAATAGAGTGAATAGGGCGCACATCGGTAGCTCAACTGTTTAAATTCACAAAAGATGCTGCATTTGACCAGGTATCTTTTCTTGGCCTGTAGCTCCCCAAGCCTCTTGGAAGAAGCTTCCCCCTTTCCAAAACCTCTTGCAGCTTGCCAGCGACTATCTTCTCTAAAACCTTCCCAAATGTATTTTGAAGTAATCACATTGAGCCGGGAGTGCAGGGAGTGGCCTGTAGGGGCCACAGAGGTGGAAATCCAGCAACTAATTCAGGATAATGATCGCCCGGGTGATGTGATTATGTACACAGATGGTTCGGTGTTGAGAAGTAGTAGAAGTGCTTGGGGTTTCTTGGCAAAGGCTAATGGTCGACGTTTGGTGCAGAAGAGCTTGGCATATGATACCACAACATCTAGCTTAAGAATGGAGGTGGAGGCAGTCAGTGCAGCTTTCCGCTGGATGGAGAATATGATACACACACACATCGTGATTGTAATTGACTCAGAAAGCATGCTGAGTAGGGTGAGGACAGGCAAGCTTCGTGCTTCGCTTCGGAAGTCACGGGTGGCAAGCATCGTCTGGATATTTTCTCCGGGGCATACTGGTGTGCTGGGGAATGACCAGGCGGACAGATTGGCTGGCTCTGCAAAACTTGGTGGAGTATTGATGCATGATAAGGCAGACGTGGTTGCGGCCTTGTGGGAGCACGTGTACACCACGGAGGAGCAAATGGATCATCATGGTCTGGCAAGAATGCGACAGCGTGGAGTGACGAGGGAATCTGGCCGATGCTCGACGCTTAGAGGAAAGGCGAGACGCACATATAATCAGATTGCTACTAGTACTATTGGGGTTGGGACTCTTCGCTGGCTTCTGATGATGGGGTCGGAGCGCTTATGAGAATACCTAGAATGCTGTGATGTCGGTTCTTAAATCAATCAATCAATCAATCAATCAATCAATCAATCAATCTGTTTAAATTCACAATGCACACCATAACCGTCGCATTAACAAATCAAGCTGCTCATACATTTTCTGTGCTGACTTTTGTCCACTGTTTCACACTCATGACTGTCCATTAGGAAATCTGTCTCATGTGTTGATACTGAGGCTAGTGCAGTAGTCACTACTCGTCGCAAACCGATGCCACTGGACAATTAGTATTGTCTTTAAACCGTCTAGGCAAGGACTTACAGTGTTACGCTCACTGTTGTCTTGATATTGTAGTCTTCAATAGCCGGTTTGGGAAGATTGATAAAACGGTGGGAAAAGTGCATCATGCTGGTGGAAATTATGTTGAGAAATAAAGGGGCAATGTATGTATAAAAATAAACTGGTTTCAAGTTGTTATCATATTTAGTTATTTTTCTACAGCCATTTGCCGGCGCCCCTAATCCCGAGTCTAGGCAGCCTTCTCGCTCAGGAGGCTACATGGGACCCTTACATAACCCGTGAACCGATGAGCTCATTGAGTGTTGCTAACTTTGTCTTTGTTTTATTATTAAACTCTTACTGTTTCTGTCTTGTGGGTTGCAGTGAGTGTCTATCACCCTACTGTTACACCAACCTTTGTCTGTCTTAACTCATTTCTGTCCATGACAGGTATCCATAGTTCAACATTTGAAGATGGATATAACAACATTAGTAATAGCCGGTGTCATTTTCCTGCTCGTCTACGCCTTGTTTCGCAAGCCCGACTCACGACTGCCGCCTTTCCCAACTCGACCCCTGCCTATTGTGGGCAACATGCTCTCATTGAAGGAAGACTATCGAGCTCTGTTCCGGGAGTGGCACCAGCAATGTGGGGACATCTTCAGGTAAGTCTATACATTATGGGGAGAACGTGATTATATCATACAATATGGGGACATGGTCATTATGTCATACAGTATGGGGGAAATGGTCATTATGTCATTCATATATGGGAACAACGTCATTATGTCATACATTATGGGAGATCATCTTTATGTTATTATGGTCATTATATCATACAATGTATGGACATCTCCAGGCCAGCCTGGGAAGATAGCCAGATTTTTATGTCACCATCATGAAGCAGCTCATTTTGTTGAAAAGACATGGCTCTCCTGTCTCATGGACCCTCATGTCCAACCTGTCTGCATGTTTCTGTGTCTATCTTCGTGTCCATCGATCCTTGTCTCAAGCACCCTCATGTCCAGCCTGTCTGCAAGTGTCTGTGTCTATCTTTGTGTCGACCGATCCCTGTCTGATACATCCTCATGTCCAAGCTATCTGCAATGTCAAGTGTCTCTCTTCGTGTCGATCGACCCCAGCCTCTTCTCCCACGAACATCACCATCCTTCTTTGTCCTTTCCAAACCACTGTAACATTTAACATGGCAAAGTGTTTGCTTCCAGTTTCTTAGACACAATGCTATTTATGAGCGAGTCTGCTTTGTTTAAGATATTATAGAGTGTCGGTCACTGTCTTTGTCAGGCATCACCTTTTAAGGGGTGGATTTCAATCAAGTTCAAGCATCTGGGGACATCTTGAGGTAAGTCATACAATGCCACAACATCTTCGTGTAAGTCCAGACAGAATGGAGTAATTTATGGTGTGCACCTGCAGTGTGGGGACATGTTCAGAAGCATGCCTGTCTGCACCTTTCTCCTCATACTTTGTGAGTTCGTTACTATCATGACATTCGTGTGCTGTTTTTCACCCAGCCCGCAGAACACCGCCGTAACTTCCTCCAACTCCATTCGGGGACTACATATGGTATCAGATGCCAGGCGCCCCTGCATCAAACACCATACACCAACCTTCGCCACGAACCCCCATGCATCCCTTTTACCTTAGCACAGAGGACTATCAGGAAGCTTGAACTAAGTTTGACATAGTAGGACGAGGTTATTATCACAGGATAAACAAAGGGGAGATGAACGCTCGAAGAGATTGTTACCCACACCGGCCGCTGCCTAACTTATCGCCTGGTTATTTCAGTATATAGTGTCTGTCTACTGAATATCCTTAAAGAATATGACAGACGGTGTTGATGTTTGGACTGTGTGGTTGTTTTGAACGTATAATGTCAAGGCAACTTCCTTCGAACTGGCCAGTGTCCATGATGCAACTCTTTAACTGCTAATGATGCAGAGCTACACTGTAGCATCCTTGCCGTCTGGTACAGATTCAGTGTCTGTCGATGTCGTGCAACAGAAGGGCATCAGCATAAGACACAGCCTAACATGTGGCGTGATCTGACCAGGGGTAACTTTTCATTATGCCATGAGTAACACACAAACACAATAATTACATCAACATGACATTAAAACATCTTAGATAGGGAAGATCCGTTGGAACGTTTCCCCATGGCATCCTGGTGTGTTGATTAGAACTTAAAATTGGCTGGATCTGCAACTCTGGGTGAGGTATTGGTGCACGATAAGGCACCCGTTGGGGGAGTGTGTATAGTGTTGAAGAACAGATACATCATTATTGCCTGGTTGGATTGGTGCGGCGGGAAGTGGCCATAGGGGAGTGGCCAGAGGGGTGTGAACGACACTTAGTTCTCCGAGATAGAACCAGACAGACATAAAGTCAGATTACTACATGTACCAAATAGTATTGGGACGCTTCGTTGGTTGTTGAAGTTGAGGACTGATTGCGTTTTGGGATGTGCTGTGATGTCGGTTCTTGACAACAGCCAGCGGGGAGAAAATGAAGCGGGAGCAGAAGGTTGCACTGCGTATGGGTTCCTGGACTTCTGACATTTGTGCCATTACGCCCGGGTTGCCACAGGGATCTGCCATGTCCCCAGTGCTCTTTAATGTCTACACCAGCAAAATCGCAGCCATTGAGACATAACGTGTGGGGAGAATCTTGACATTTGCAGATGATGTGCTGGTGTACAGACAGGGAAGAGACAGGGCCAGTTTGGCGGAAGACTTACAGGTGGCAGTAAACAGGATGGCAGAGTGATGCAGGGACGCAGGGGCCATTATACACCCAGACAAGGTATTAGTTGTGTGGTACTCTCTGGATAACCGTATCGTCAAGGCAGATGTCCCAGGTATTATGTTGAATGGATATCCTCTTAGTCGAGAGAGTAAATTGAAGTACTTGGGTATCACCTTTGACAGGTGGTTGTCTTTTAAGGATCATGTGGAGGCTTTGCTGGTGAAGGTTGGTAGGGGACTTAATGCATTGAGGGCTATGGCAGCAACAGGGGTAGATCAAAAGATACTGTACAGGCTCTTTCAGCAGTTAATAATTTCTGCCACTGAATATGGTTTGGGGCTGCTGACAGTATCAAACAGCCAGCTTGAAAGGTTGGAGCACATACAGAATCTGCCATGCGGATAATCCTGGGGTGCAGAAAGGACACACCAATTACATGCATGAGGCATATCCTGGCCCTACCAACAATGATGGATAGGCATAGGGCCCTTCAGGCCAAATAGTACCTGAGAGTTGCTGCAGATAAGGATAACCCCCTGCATGCAGCCAAGGATATGGACAAGGGTCATAGACGAAGACGAGGCAGGCCCTGGATGGCACAGGCAGATCTTTCTTTACGTCAGGTGTGTGATGTATAGACCATCAATCGTGAAAAAGAGTGGGTTGAAGTTCCGGAAGACATGGCGGACTGCCAAAATGTAATAGTAACACTGGGTCGTGAGTGCAGAGAATGGGCAGCGGGTCGCACTTAGTTTGAAGTGCAACAACCGATCCAGAGTAACACACATCAAGGTGACATAGTCATCTACACCGATGGTTCAGTGGTGAGAAACAGACGTAGTGGCTGGGGTTGTATTGCAAAGGCTAATGGACAGGTCTTGAAATGAGTCTGCCATATATGTAACTACGACCTCAAACATGAAATTGGAGGTGGAAGCAGTAACAGCGGCATTCCGTTGGCTTGAGGAGACTACTGTAACACACATTATATTCATTACGGATTCAAAGAGGATGCTTAGTAAGGTTGGAGAAAGGAATGTTTCGTGTGGAAGTCTAACGTCGCTTCAGAGGTCACAGGTTGTGAGAATTGTATGGATATATTGCCCTGGCCATGCAAGGGTGCGGGGGAATGAACAGGCTTATAGGTTAGCAGGGAATGCACCTATAGGTGATAAATTGCCTATGGACAAGGGGGAGGTGGTCGTACGCTTGTGGGACCAGGTGGAGAATGCGGGGGAACAGAGTGAGAACTCATATGTGGAAAGAATGAGATTGCTTGGATCGGTAGGGATTCTGGAAGAATCTCAAAACAGAGAAGAAAGACCAGGATAACTTTTAATCAGATAGCGGTGGGAACTATTAGTAATATGACTCTTATCTGGCTGTTGAACTAGGGGACGGAGCACGTTTGGGAATTCCTGACTGCAGTGATGTCGGTTATTAACTCAACTCAACTCATTTCAACTTCCATAAATCTTTTATACACAATTGCCACCCATGTTTAAATGACATGTTCTAATGTAACTGCCAAAACCAAACAACAACAAAATTAGTGACGTTCTAATACTTGTGTCTGACAGCCTGTACATGGCGGGAACTCTGGTGGTTGTACTCAACGGCTTCGACGTCATCAACGAAGCTCTGGTCAAGAAAGCGGATGTTTTCTCCGACAGGCCACCTTTTTTCCATGATAAAGTTTGTACATATTTATATTTTCTATAACTTACCACATATGAACACTAGATTAGGTTGTGTGTTATGCACTTCACTGGACACAGTATTCAATCCTTCATGGGATCAATGCTTTCCTACATCCCACCAGCGACTGAATTCCGTGTATAATATTCATCTATCAATTTAAAACAAAAAGTGCCGTAATTACAGCAAATACCAATCAAATAAATGTACCTAACTAGTTAGTTGCTTATCCTTTACTGAACGTCGCATTCAGCCACATCATTTTTGACTATTTCCATTCAGTTGTTTGCCATTACTTTCTTTACAACCGGCACTCACACAATTGTATAAGAGCAATGCGGCCTGATACCAAATAGTCTGCAGCCGTGCCTCGAATGCCACGGCGCCGGCTGGGTCAAACCGTACAAGAAGAAGGCCGATAGCCGATATATAGTAGAATTAGCGCCGCGATGGCAAAGAGAGCATGTTTTTTTTTTTTTTAAATTCGCCAATCCTTTACAGGACACCGCTGTCAACAGCAGCATCTTTCAGCTGTATGTTGATTTCTTGGCAAGATTACGCTCAGTAGTTTGCCATTGCTTTCTGAGCGGCCGGCTCAGTTATTCCGCAAGTCACCAGCGGGGGTAGAACCGCTTCCAGCTCTCGCCCGCTACGAGACTCTGCGTGATAAACGGGATTACGGAGAAAGTGGTGTAATCCCTGGGCCAGAAAGGACAGCAAAAAGAGCATGTAGACAGAAATAAATCCCAATATCTGTCGTGTCTTCCTTTAAAGTGTCGTCCCTGGAGTGAGGGGAGTCAACGCCCACATTATAATTTTCTTTCCCTATCAATATCCTGGAGAATCCACCAGCTTCCGTCCAACACACTCCTTCAGTTCATGGACACCTTTTCCTCTCTCTATCCCTGTCGTACTATGTCCCCTTTCATTCTTCCCCCACGCAACATATTCAACAACTCTTGCTTCTAAAAATTTAATACAGATTAATTTATTAAAAGAAAAGTGTAATGTACGTGAGACGTGTATGCGAAGAAAATGTGTGATGTGTTCTATAATATGTGTAGGATCGGACCCTCAGATAATAGCGTAGTTAGTTCATCCTTGCAAGGACACACCACAGCACGTTAAGTCAGAACAAGTCCATCTTACCCGGTACTGTATCTCTCTTGCCGGACACCGACTGTCATCTGTAGCTACCTGGTAATCCATCTTCATGATCATCCGAAATAGATACTGTTTGTAAATTACAGCTGATCATGGACCGGTTGCACACTACACATAAGTTCCTATTGTTCCTAAAGAATGCACAAATCCTTTGTAGTGAGTATTTAGGTATCACTGTTATTGTTAATATACTTGATCCTAACTAGTGTCTATCTAGTTTCAAGTATCATGTCTTTTGTACTATTTCACTAGAATATATAACACCATGTGACTATTATATTTTAATGTTCTTGTTTAGGTACCAATGTTCTTATGCTGTGTGTTGCATCAACAGTCATCACCCATCTTAGATGAACCATCTTCCTTCTAGCGTTATTTAATTTCCGTAAGAAACAGGTTACTGTTCAACTGAGGTTCTTTCAAATTGGCAGTTGCACCTTTTCTAAAACAGTGTTGAGCTTCCTCGTAGCTGGTAGGGAACCTGTGAGAGAAACAACACATCTGGTGATAGTACTAGTTACTGATCCCACCGGCTGAGTGTAAGCCTATTGCCTTGCTCAGTTATTTTACAGCTAACTAAACTCTGTCACAGAGCATATTAGCTCCTCACCTACGTCCGAATCAGGCGATGACAAGGAAAGACCCATAAACAGAGTGCAAAGACTTCAGTGGGCAAACCACTGAAAGATCTCCCCCCCCCCCCCATTGGACACTTTCCCCATCTCCCAACCCTTCTTAAATCTCTCCAAATATCACCCCGCTATACTATTCATCCTAGCAGAGCCAATTATCACTCATCCTCTAACTAGTGTTCCACTAACAGTGCTAATCATCACACTCTAGTTTTAACAAGGTTACTGCCTATATTAATTAGAACTAATTAGATAATATGTTCTACCTTATACGGCATTGCAGTTTACTCAATCACATCTAAGTTTGCCATGACAGGCACGTGTAAAATAAATCTAATTAATCCCGCACACGTTAGATGTTCTTAACTCCCTAACTGCCGTGCCAAAGCACGTCTACCTAGATCAACGTTTCGAGTTACACTAGTTGTCCCAAATCGGGTTTTTGGCACACGCCTAAAATTGGTCACGTGACGTTATTCTTTATATCCATACAGGTGTTATTTTGGGCAGATCAGCCCTTTTCAGGAATCTATCTTCCCTGGCTCAATCAATGTCAGATTCGTCCTCCCATGTTTTGACATCCACAACAAGCTAGCGAGTTACTGTATGGTCCCAACAACAATTTTCAGTAACAAGCCGCCAATCTTCTGTCGAGTGGTGACAATCACAGCCGCCATTTCGCTTGATGTCCGGAACTCTAAATGACAGACGGACTGTTTTCTCCCGAGCTGGGTACTTCCGCTTGAGTCCGACCTGTTTATGAACTGTCAAAGTGGTGTATAGATTCATCTCACTCACCACCGAATGTTCCTATTTAGCCCACCAGATGTAAACACGTGCAGCTGCAACCCCGACGGTTTTTTCTGTATTTGTTGAAACAACCTGTGGCCTCGAACATGTCGTTAATCCGAACGCCTTTTATTGTCATCACTGGTTACTCACGGTGTTTTTCGTGACAATATCAAAGAATATACAACTTAATCCGCGGAAATGTATCCAAGGCGTGCACATCCGACGAGTGAATTTATGAAGCTCTAATGTATGGACTTATATGTTTCTTAAATATGTGTGTTCATGATATACGAACTTATATATTACTAATAAATCAGTATGATGAGACTTCCGGTCTAGATAGTGGCGGGCGGTTGTGTAATGTTGAAACCGCTTAGATTTTCACGTAGGAGGCGGATAATTTCATCTCGTGGGTGCGATTTATGTGCTAGGATGTGCTTGCTTGCTTGCCTTCCGCTGGCTGTGAACTCCAGTGGGAAGTCCTGTATGTCGGATGAAGACATCCTGTTGTCCAACATCAGTGTGATGTCGTAGCGGACTGAGGTTTTCGTGAGTATCCGGTGTCCCATATCTGTCTTATTGGTGTGCAGACTAGTGGTTCCTCGCCGTGCAGGCAGATACTCTCCGAATTCGGAAGATTCAGCGATCCTACTATGTTAGCCCGGAACCCGACTAGGACGTGTTAGTAGATCTTGGTCAGTATAGAACCTGGCCCTGGTGCCTTGGAAACACCTCTGCGTCCCCGCTAGGATGTACACCAGAAGATTTTTCTCAAGATTTTTGCCGGTGCTACGGAGTTCGTGCATTTGAGCGAATCAATCCTTGAGAGTTTTCCGTAGCGTGTTGGGTTACTGTGTTGTATTCTGGATTATTCAAACTGTTTCGACTTTTAAGGTTCGGTCCACGACGTAAGAGACAAGGTAGACGGGCCGGTGCCAGACGCTTCAGCCGTAAATGCGGCCGACTTAAGTACACGCGTATTATATAATGGAATTGTACCGGCGCTAAACAACAAGACCCCATTTTGGAAAGCCTGGCATACAGGAAAGATATAGTTGCGCTTCAGGAAACGAGACTGGGCGTTGATAAAACACTTCATATAGCCGGCTTCAAATGGTTTTACAACAGGCGACACCTATGAATGGCGATTCTGATTCGAGACAGTCTAGTGGTTTCAGAGCTGGACATGCTACGTGGAACAGTGTGGAGATACAATGACATGCTGTGAGAGTTGCCTATGTTTCGACGAACAAGAAACAGCGCACCAGAGCCAGATGGTATAAGGTATGACGACATCAATGTGTGTACCGACAACGAGCTAGAGGAACTAGCAGATGTGTACAACAGCATAGCGAGTGCTAGCATCAAGGAGGAATGGTTACACTACTATCTGATTCCCTAGCCGAAGCCTGGCAAAGACTGTTGCGTGAACCAAGTGATGACTGCGAATCTACAACCATGGTCAGACTGCGAGAACAGCAAATACAAGAGGTGTGGCCAAACAAGAACACTACGCAAGAGGCCAAAGAAGATTGATAAACCAGCACAGAACCGGTGTCGTTAGCCGCTACACGCTGCGAGATTTGCTGAGGAGGGGATCCGAGCACTTATGGACTGAATGGTTCGATGTGCAATGAGGATGATCTGTCGACTAACTAACTAACTGAGATAACGAACAGTTTGAATACTGCATGGAGTGATAGATGGGTGTGACAGCGTCGATACAGGCTTCGCAGTCATTCCATTCCATAGCTCATGAGGTTCTGTATTTGGCATTTATTTTTCCCAAAAATTTGGATGTGAAAAAGCCACGACAATCTTCGCTTTATAATTACTGTCATAATATGTCTTTGTTTTCAAGTACTAGTTCTGTTGTCAATTTGTTAGTCCAGCTGGGTCTTGCCATTATCCATAACATCGCGTGTCTAATGTGGCTATGCACTCTTCGCCATCTATCACCAATGACAATATATCAGTAACATCAAGTGCATGTATCAGAAACATACAAGTCCATATATAAGACACATATTAGTCCATTTATCAGATAGTCAGTCAGTCAGTCAGTCAGTCAGTCAGTCAGCCAGTCAGTTAGTCAGTCAGTCAGTCAGTCAGTCAGTCAGTCAGTCAGTCAATCAGTCAGTCAGTCAGTCAGTCAGTTAGTTAGTTAGTTAGTTAGTTAATTAGTTAGTTAGTTAGTAGGTTAGTTAGTTAGTTAGTTAGTTTAGCTTAGTTTTAGTTTAGTTTAGTTTAGTTTAGTTAGTTAGTTAGTTAGTTAGTTAGTTAGTTAATTAGCTAGTTAGTTAGTTAATTAGTTAGTTAGTTAGTTAGTCGACAGATCATCCTCATTGCACATAGAACCATTCAGTCCATAAGTGCTCGTATCCCTTCCTAAGCACATCCCGCAGCGTGTAGCGGCTAACGACGCCAGTTCTATGTTGGTTTACCAATCTTCTTTGGCTTCCTGCGAAGTGTTTTTATTTGGCCACACCTCTTTTAATTTGCTGTTCTCGCATCCTGACCATGGTTGTAGATTCACAGTCAGCATTTGGTTCTTACGAACGATTTACTTCTCGTAAAGCATTCAGAATGTCAGCCTGGTCCATGGCGCGTCCGCCCTCCACAGTAGCCTTACCTGCGAGCTTGTCAGCCCGCTTATTTCCTTGTACTCCCGCATGCCCTGGCACGAAGATGAAACTAATCTTTGCCAGCCGAGACTGTTCCATAGATTGCATCCACTCTCTTCGGATCCACCCCGTCTCTATCCTCGTGTTTTCATTTATCGGCCATCCCACAGAACTGTGTGACTTCCTTATTGACTCGCCCTCGTAACTTTTTCTACACAGCTATACACCGCTTTACGGGACAAACATTTGTCAGCATAAACACTGAAAACCCACCTTGGCGGGAGACATTTCATGAATGACACCGAAGTTGAATGTGAAGTGAAAACGTGGTTTAGAAAACAGAGCACGCAGGTCTATGCAGCCGGTTTGGAAGGACGAATAAAACGCTGGAATAAGTACATCAATGTTGGTCGAAATTAAGTTGAGAAATAAAGGGACACTTTATGTATAAAGATAAACTGGTTTCAAGTTGTCAACATATTTAGTAATTCTTCTACAGCCATTTGTGACTTACTTATTAACTTACCCTCGCATATAGTACACCCACATAAGAAGAACAGTTAACAATAGAAGAGGGAATAAATATGAAAGATCTCACACCCAGGTTTGCCGGATTTGCCTTCGTTGTATTGTATGTACACTGTCTCTGTTTATTATTAATGTCGTCACGTCGATTCGTTGTCATGGGGTGGGCCTTATGTTTACTCTATTATCATCATTGTTACAGTTTTTACACTGTGATTTCCGTTTGCCGGATTTGAGTTCCTTGTAAGTATGTCCACTGCGTCTGTGTTTATTATCTCACTTTTTCGCAGCAGTCACACACACTTAACTGTTTTTATTCAGTATTGATTCAATAGTCATGAAAATTCAAACAATCAAATCATTGTTGCAATAGTCAGGTCACAACAAACAGTATAAGACATAAATTCTTTCTAAAAATTGCAGAATCAATGAAAGAAAGTCTGAATTATCTTATTAACATGCTAGTATGTAACGAACCATTCTGAATGCAACAATGTTATAACGGATGAATAACGAGCAACACATTGTGACCCTTTAATAAGGATGCAACTTTTGAAGGGAGTGTGGACAGTGGGTGTTACCTTTTCTAATAAATATCAAAGCTTTAAGATATCAGAGTCAAAGTGACAGAAAGACTGATCACCAATTCCTCCTTGCTCTCAGACTTACAACATGTAATGGCGCTATCCAAACCCGTAGCAGGAAAATACTTCTGGTCTTACAACACAAATAGCATATCTGTAGATGAGTCCACAATAATGTTCATGAACGTGTTACTAAACCTATCCTAAATGTTCACGAACGTGTTATTAGACCCATCCAAACAATGTTAATGAACGTGTTACTAGACCTATCCTAACAATGCTCATGAACGTGTTACTAGACCTATCCTAACAATGTTCATATATGTGTTACTAGACCTTTCCTAACAATGTTAATGAACGTGTTACTAGACCTATCCTAACAATGCTCATGAACGTGTTACTAGACCTATCCTAACAATGTTCATATATGTGTTACTAGACCTATCCTACCAATGACCATGAACGTGTTACTAGACCTATATTAACAATTTTAATGAACGTGTTACTAGACCTATCCTAACAATGCTCATGAACGTGTTACTAGACCTATCCTAAAAATGTTCATATATGTGTTACTAGACCTATCCTAAAAATGTTCATATATGTGTTACTAGACCTATCCTAACAATGCTCATGAACGTGTTACTAGACCTATCCTAAAAATGTTCATATATGTGTTACTAGACCTATCCTAAAAATGTTCATATATGTGTTACTAGACCTATCCTAACAATGTTCATATATGTGTTACTAGACTTATCCTAACAATGTTCACGAACGTGTTACTAGACCTATCCTAACAATGTTAATTAACGTGATACTGGACCTATCCTAACAATGTTCATGAACGTGTTACTGGATCTATCCTAACAATGTTCATGAACGTGTTACTAGACCTATCCTAACAATGTTTATATATGTGTTACTAGACCTATCCTAACAATGTTCACGAACGTGTTACTAGACATATCCTAACAATGTTAATTAACGTGATACTGGACCTATCCGAACAATGTTCATGAACGTGTTGCTAGACCTATCCTAACAATGTTAACGAACGTGTTACTAGACCTATCCTAACAATGTTCATGAACGTGTTACTAGACCTATCCTAAAAATGTTCATGAACGTGTTATTAGACCTATCCTAACAATGATCATGAATATGTTGCTAGACCTATCCTAACAATCTTCATGAACGTGTTACTAGACCTATCCTAACAATGGATTTGAAGGCGGTTTTCATGCACTTTCTAAAATTAAATAGACAATGCACATACAGCATATTTTAAAGAATATTTCAAGGAAAATACATTGGTCACAATAATGATGATTTTATAACCACACATTGACTCTTAACATAGAAGTTACGTTTCTAGTTGACATAGTGATTGTAATTTAATATACACACCATTTGCTTACTAGAAACAACTCCAGCTGCAGAAGTTCAGCTTTGAAAATCACAACAGATAAAAAAACACAGAGCTAGTTGTGGTGACAAACCACCGTCAGACAAAAACAATACAAACACATGTGGCATTGGTTTCCTACAATGGGGCCTCACATGAAAACTTTAAATGTGTGATATAAATTACAATAACCATGTCATTGTCTTGTAATCTGTCAATATTGTTGTTTAGGGTGTCAAGAGTGTTAAGCACTTGCAACACGGCGCAGACAAACAAGGTGATGCCTTAAAGACAGCTTGAATATGACCGCCCCACTTTTGACATGCACCAAAGGGTAGCAGCGTTCTGTTTTCCGTTTTTAATTAGTGAAGGGGTGAAACCTTTAGACATTCATGGGCGAATGAAGGCCCAGTTTGGTGATGCCTACCTGCCAGTCCAGCATGCGTATAAGTAGAGTTCAATGTTTCAACCCGGCGTGACTTCTGTGACAGACTGTTCACGACCGGGTCAGGCACACCGAGTATTGACTACAGAGTCGATTTTCTACCGGTTTCCAAGCACTTTATCAGGCTGGAGAACTTGCAATGAACGCAGTGGTGAATACATAGAAACACTGGTACTGTACATTTTCCAGAATATATTCACCAAACAAAAAAAATACAAAAAACAAAAACAAAAAAAACTCAACAATAAATATGTAAGGTTTTCATCTGAAGCCCTATCGTACATTACGACATATGAATAGTAAATGCTGACGCGTAAAAAAAACAACAACATAAAAAATATAGAAAGAAGTGAAATGAAGTTAATTGTCTAGGCACCTGGACAGCAAGTGGAATGAAGGTAATTTTATAGGCACCCAGAGCAGCGAGTGAAATGAAGGTAATTTTCTAGCTACCTAGAGCAGCAAGTGAAATGAAAGTAATTTTCTAAGCACCTAGAGGAACAATGAAAGGAAGGTAATATTCTGGAAACCCAGAGGAGAAAGTGATAAGAAGGTAATTTTCTAGGTACCTAGAACAGCAAGTGGGCAGCTTCTGAACAGCTGCTTGCATCTTAAAATTATCATCTGTGGCTTTAGATATCATCAATCGGCTAGCCGTGTTCTTTCTATGCGTAATGCAAGCATATCTCACTTAGCATCTATTATGCTTTATCAAACTCAGCACAGTTTGCATATTTATTACAGAAGCTTTCTCTCCCACAGGCTACTGGATTACCTGAAAAGGGAGTTATTTTCTCCAGTGGAAAACTGTGGAAAGAGCAAAGAACTGTCAGTTTGTCAATCCTCCGAGCGTTTGGTATGGGCAAGAATCTTCTAGCGGAGAAGATTCAAGAAGAAGTTTCTTGTTTTATCAAGTATCTGGCAGATCTAAAGGGGAAGCCTACAGATATTAGGATTGGAAATCTGTTC
>JACEFZ010000817.1:0-27500 GCA_014155875.1 Cepaea nemoralis
AAAAACAGTACACATCGAAACAGACTCCCGTCCACAAAAAAAACTGATAAACAGTACACTGAAAATCTCCCAGTCCACAAAAATTGATAAAAAGTACACATTAAAAAATCTCCCAGTCCACTAAATATACTGATAAACAGTACACATCTGAAACAGATCTCCCCCCAAATTCATAAAATACCAATTAAACAGTTCCCCCTTAAAAAAAAACATAAATTAACGATTCCCCCGTCCACTAAAAACTTCAGTCACTTAAAATCTACCCTAAAATCTGAAAAAAGTCCATCTAAACGATTCCCCCGTCCACTAAAAACTTAAAAAAAAAAAATCTGAAACAGTCCCCGACAAATTCATAAAAAAAATCTGAAACAGTTCCCCCTCCAAAAACTTAAAAAAATAAAATCTGAAACAGTTCCCCCTCCACAAATTCGTCATAAATCTGAAACAGTTCCCCTCCTAAAAACCCAAAATCACATTAAACGATTCCCCCGTCCACTAAAAACGATCAGTCACATTAAACGATTCCCCCGTCCACTAAAAACTAAAATAAATCTGAAAAGTTCCCCCTCCCAAAAATTCAGTCACATTAAACGATTCCCCCGTCCCCAAATAACGATCGTCACATTAAACGATTCCCCCCCCACTAAAAAATTCAGTCAACTAAAAATTCCCCTCCACTAAAATACTTAAACATAAATCTGAAACAGATCTCCCAGTCCACTAAATATCATAAACAGTACCAAAAAACAGATCTCCCATCCAAAATTAAAAAACAGTACACTTAAACAGACCCACCCAATATACTGATAAACATACACAGAAACAATCTCCCCACTAAATATAAAAACATAACATCTCAGTCCCATACTAAAATACATAAACAGTCCATCAAAATTCCCAGTCACTAAAAACCCCGTATATACTGATAAACAGTACCACTGAACAGATCTCCCAGTCCACTAAATATACTGATAAACAGTACACATCTGAAACAGATCTCCCAGTCCACTAAATATACTGATAAACAGTACACATCTGAAACAGATCTCCCAGTCCACTAAATATACTGATAAACAGTACACATCTGAAACAGATCTCCCAGTCCACTAAATATACTGATAAACAGTACACATCTGAAACAGATCTCCCAGTCCACTAAATATACTGATAAACAGTACACATCTGAAACAGATCTCCCAGTCCACTAAATATACTGATAAACAGTACACATCTGAAACAGATCTCCCAGTCCACTAAATATACTGATAAACAGTACACATCTGAAACAGATCTCCCAGTCCACTAAATATACTGATAAACAGTACACATCTGAAACAGATCTCCCAGTCCACTAAACTATAACGTAACTAAACAGACCATCCAAAATCATCAGTACAATCTGAAACAGTCCATCCAAAATCTCAGTACAATCTGAAACAGTTCCATCAAAAATCTCCCGTACAAATCTGAAACAGATCCATACTAAATATCTATCATAAATCTGAAACAGATCCATCAAAAATCTTACAGTACAATCTGAAACAGTCCATCAAAAATCTCCCGTCCACTAAAAGATCAGTCCACTAAAAACATCAGTACAATCTGAAACAGATCCATCCCAAAAACTAAAAATAAATCTGAAACAGACCATCCAAAATACTACATAAATCTGAAACAGACCACCCAAAAACTAACAGTACAATCTGAAAATCCATCTAAAATACTAAAAATAAATCTGAAACAGACCATCCCAAAAATTCCCGTCACTAAAAATCTATAAAATAACCCCCCCCCCCCCCCCCCCCCCCCCCCCCCCCCATCTGAAACAGATCTCCCAGTCCACTAAATATACTGATAAACAGTACACATCTGAAACAGATCTCCCAGTCCACTAAATATACTGATAAACAGTACACATCTGAAAACAGATCTCCCAGTCCACTAAATATACTGATAAACAGTACACATCTGAAACAGATCTCCCAGTCCACTAAATATACTGATTGAAAACAGATTCCCAGTCCACTAAATATATGATAACAGTTACACATCTAAAACAGATTCCCAGTCCACTAAAATATAATGATAAACAGTACACATCTGAAACAGATTCTCCAGTTCCACTAAATATACTGATAAACAGTACACATCTGAAACAGATCTCCCAGTCCAACTAATATACTGATACACATTACACATCTTGAAACAGATCTCCCAGTCCACTAATATACTGATAAACAGTACACCATCTGAAACAGATCTCCCAGTCCACTAAATATACGATAAACAGTACCACTCTGAAACAGATCTCCCCAGCACTAAATCTACTGATATAAACAGTACACATCTGAAAAGATCTCCCAGTCCACTAAAGATACTGATAAACAGTACCACATCTGAAACAGAATCTTCCGTCACTAAAATATACTGATAAACAGTACACATTACTGAAACAGATATCCCGTCCACTAAATATACTGATAAACAGTACACATCTGAAAAGATCTCCCAGTCCCACTAAATATACTGAATAAACAGTACAATCTGAAACAGATCTCCCAGTCCACTAACTATTACTGATAAACAGTACACATCCTGAAAACAGATCTCCCAGTCCACTAAATATACTGATAAACAGTACACATCTGAAACAGATCTCCCAGTCCCACTAAATATACTGATAAACAGTACACATCTGAAACAGATCTCCCAGTCCACTAAATATACTGATAAACAGTACACATCTGAAACAGATCTCCCAGTCCACTAAATATACTGATAAACAGTACACATCTGAAACAGATCTCCCAGTCCACTAAATATACTGATAAACAGTACACATCTGAAACAGATCTCCCAGTCCACTAAATATACTGATAAACAGTACACATCTGAAACAGATCTCCCAGTCCACTAAATATACTGATAAACAGTACACATCTGAAACAGATCTCCCAGTCCACTAAATATACTGATAAACAGTACACATCTGAAACAGATCTCCCAGTCCACTAAATATACTGATAAACAGTACACATCTGAAACAGATCTCCCAGTCCACTAAATATACTGATAAACAGTACACATCTGAAACAGATCTCCCAGTCCACTATATATACTGATAAACAGTACACATCTGAAACAGATCTCCCAGTCCACTAAATATACTGATAAACAGTACACATCTGAAACAGATCTCCCATGTCCACTAAATATACTGATAAACAGTACACATCTGAAACAGATCTCCCAGTCCACTAAATATACTGATAAACAGTACACATCTGAAACAGATCTCCCAGTCCACTAAATATACTGATAAACAGTACACATCTGAAACAGATCTCCCAGTCCACTAAATATACTGATAAACAGTACACATCTGAAACAGATCTCCCAGTCCACTAAATATACTGATAAACAGTACACATCTGAAACAAATTACAGAATTCAAATGCCTAAGATGTATGATCACAGATCGAAATGATATGTCTAAAAGCAAACACGCATATATATCAACTTTCTCTCATACTGAAACATCCAAAACAATTAATAATAAATAGCTAAAACCCTCAAATTTGGACATTATCCAAACCACACTTACGCAAAATCAATAACTGCGAGATGCTTTTTTTTTCAGGAGAACTGCCACCTTAACTATCCGAGACCAAATACGAAACGATGTTATTAGACAGACAGTGGGATCAACACTTTGTGCCACATATATAGAAGGGCAGAAGATCAAATGCTTTGCACATCTCGCTAGAATGCAAAAATAGTCAACTACCAGCACTAACCCTTCATCAAAGAAGATCTGCTAGAGAGTAACTGGAAGCCCGAGAAGAAAATGGAATGACGACTCAAAAACAGTGTACAATCACACGGAATGACACTATCCAGTGCCACCCATCGTTCCCTGGAACTTGAGCTACTCCTCCCGACATTGCTTGACGACAAAAGTGGGTGATGATGATGATGATGATGATGATGATGATGATGATGATGCTGATGATGATGATGCTGATGATGATGATGATGATGATGATGATGATGATGATGATGATGATGATGATGATGATGATGATGATGATAGTTAATCTGAGAGTTGGTTTTAGAAGATGATACTGCAATTATGACCCACACTGAGGAAGAATTTCGACGCCTCGCATCTGCATTCTCCGATCCTTGTTCTGAAGTTGGTTTAACAATTAGCAAAAAGAAGGCATAGAATTTAGCACAATGTGCAAATGGGGTGTCATCAATCTTTAATGGTGACGCAGAGCTTGTGATAGTTGACCATTTCACATATCTAGTTTCGGAGGTAAACAATAAATTATCCTTAGGTCAGGAAATCAACATCAGGATTGGTAAGGCAACAACAACAATGAACAAGTTAACAAAAAGTCTGAGAAAAGTTTACTGCCAAATCAATAGTTCTGGCCTATCAAGCCTGTGTCCTTAGTACTCTTCTTTACAACACTCCAACACCAACTGTAATGCTGTGTTCAGAGACGGTGGAAAGAACGCAGGCAATGAATTACCTAGGGATACGGTTTGATCGAAGCCTTGCTTATAATGTGCACATAGACCAGGTGATAACAAAGGCCAAGCGGGGTTTGGCAGCGATGCGGGTGATGGCGGCAGCAAACTGTGAGCAGCGCCATCTATGTCTTCTGTACGAGGGGTTGGTCATGTCTGTTTTGGAGTATGCAATGGCAAACCTGACTCTCAGCCATAAGCAGATAGAAAGGATGGAAAGGATACAGAATGAAGCTATGCGCATTATTCTTGGATGTACAAGAGATACAGCATGCAGGGCGATGCGCTACCTTCTTGGTTTTCCAACCATTGAAGAGAGAATACAAGGTTGCAGGGCACGCGCCTACCTCAGAATTAACGCAAACACACAACATCCACTGCATAGTGAAATTAGGAAGGTGAAGGGCAGCAGGTTAAAAAGAGGACGGTCGTGGATGGGTCAAGCCGAAGACATTCTTCAACAGGTGTGTTCACTTGAGGACTTAGAACCTGGCGAGGAGTGGGTGCGAGTGCCAACAGACTTCTGCACATCCTTTTCAGTTTGCATCCAACTAGATAGAAAATGCAAGACAAGAAAATCCGGCTGCTGTTGAGGCTGAAGTACAAGCGTTGATTTTCGAGAATTCGCTAGACGGTGACGCGGTCATCTACACAGATGGGTCGGTCGTCCGACATGTGAGAAGCTCATGGGCCTTTACAGCTCGGGCCGGAGGGAGAATTGTGAAGGAGGACTCTGGTGCTTTCACTGAAACCACAAGTAGCCTGACCATGGAAGTCATGGCAGTAAGTAAAGCAATAACATGGCTCGAGACACAGACATTCACTAGGGCTTGTTTCCTTAGCGACTCAATGAACATGATCAAGAGGATAGAGGAGGGGTCGATCCGAAGAGAATGGTTGCTGCCTCTGGAGCGGTCTCGACTGGCAAAGATTAGTTTCATCTTCGTGCCAGGGCATGCGGGAGTACAAGGAAATGAGCGGGCTGACAAGCTCGCAGGTGAGGCTACTGTGGAGGGCGGAAGCGCCATGGACCAGGCCGACATTCTGAATGCTCTACGAGAAGTAAGACTTTTGCGAGAACCAAGTGATGACTGTGAATCTACAACAATGGCCAGACTGCGAGAGCAGCAAATTAAAAGAGGGGTGGCCAAACAAGAACACTACGCAGGAAGCCAAAGAAGATTTATAAACCAACACAGAACTGGCGTCGTTAGCCGCTACACGTTGCGGGATTTGCTGAGGAGGGGATCAGAGCACTTATGGACTGAATGGTTCGATGTGCAATGAGGATGATCTGTCTACTAACTAACTAACTAACTTTACAACAGTGAAACTTGGCCAACTTACTCACACCAAGAAAAATGTTAAAACAGCTTTCAAATGCGGTGTCTGGGAAGAATACTTGGCATTAAGTGACATGATAAGATCACAAATCTCTAAGTATTGGAACGATCGAGTGGTATGGCAGTTCGTTCCATGCTCAGTCTTCGTGGACTTGGATGGATAGGGCACATTAGGTAGAATACCAAAGGATATCTATTGTGGTGAATAACAGATGAGTAAAAGATCTCGGGGACCATATTACGGTACAAAGATGTGTGTAAGCGGAGCATGATTGATACATGCCTTTATATTGCACTTTGGGTGCAATTCGCTGTTGATTGCGCTGCCTGGAGAGAAACGATAAGGAATGGAATTAAAACAATGAAGAAAGTTAGTGTAGCCAGGTCGCACAGCGTGCGTGTGAGACGTCAGATGGTGCGTGATGGTGGAAATGATGCATCCGTTGTAAACGAACATTAGCTAACGCCATGGGTTATAGTTAGTAAACCTTTTTATAGAAGCGCAATTTAACAAATTATCGTCTGACAAGACGCAAGGTGCCGATAGCAGCAAATTGGAAAATAAGTGAATCGGTACAACTATCTCAGAAGAGTAATGACATCTGATGGAAGGTGCATCTTACACATTAGAACAATAATCGATATGAAAAAGATTACCGTTTTCAAGATGGAAAACATAATGAGCAATTAAAATCTGTGCAATGCCGTGAGGAAAAAAAAAGAAGAGTTGAAATACGATATAGAACCCATACGGTAAACGCATGTGAAAGATAGACCATAAATTAACATACTAACAACATCTAATGGCAGTAAATATGCGGTTTTTGGGGAAAATACAAAGACCACCATGGACAGACACCCCTTCTCTCCCCCCTCACCCCCACGTCCCTCTTTTAGTTAGTTAGTTAGTTAGTCTTTCCTCTTGAGCCTAAGGCGGCGCATAGGGCAGAAGTCCTGTCTCTCCATGCTTGGCGGTTCGCTGCTACCTGTTGTAGATCTTGGATATTTACTTGGCCATTGAATGAGAACTTAAAATCCCTCTTTTAAAGAAGAAAAATATAATAATAAATAAAACACGAACGAGAAAGTCTTACATGAAAGGGAAGAGTCACTAAGTTCTCCAGTTTATTTCGTCGCATAACATGCAAAAACCGTCTATATCTAATTGCACTATTCAGTTTGTGGTTTTCATCTGCCTCCTGTAGGATTTGCTCATTTGTTTTCCTATCCTCAGAAACCACATTTCCACTGCCAATATATGTTTTTCAGCTTGTCTGCTCATCGTGCATGTTTCACATCCATAAAAAAAAGTAAAGATTCTATGCTGCACTCTCTTTTTCTCGTTGCAATTGACATCATATTATTAATCAATATGTTTACCATTTTGCACAAGGCTACCTTTGCCATAGTGATTCTTATTCTAATCGCTTCAAGGCACCTCTAGTCTGATGTTATGACTGTCCGAGACAAATCGTACCGGTTCACAATAACAACATTCCCATTTATCATATTACATTGTGGCATTTGTTTTTTCTTCTTTGAGACGACAATAATCTCTGACTTCTTATAATTTAATTTTAATCCTAGTTGTTCAATGTGTGCAATATAAGTATCTACTAAATGTTGCAGATCCTGCTCATTGTCTGCAATCAATACTGTATCATCCGCATATCTAATATAATTGATGTTATGTCCCAATGGTGATTCTTCCCATGTCTTCTAACTGTCTAAACGAATGTTTACTGTATAGGGAAACAGATCTGGTGACATTACACATCCCTATCACACATCTCTCTATAAAGCTGATATGGATGTACTTCAATATCAGTCTTTATAGCAGCTTGTGGTTTCCAATATATGCGTCAGGTATCATCTCATCAATTTGAACAACTGTAAGAATCTTCATCATGTTGACATGTCTTACTTTCTGAAAATTTAAAATATAGCATCGAAAGCCCATTGAATTTGCGTTATTCAAAGTGAAAAAGCGTCCCATATCACGAAATGGAACGTTGCTAGACTAGCAAATCCATTACGAGAAAAGTCGGTATCGAAAGCTCATCGAGTGAGCGTTGTCAAAGGTGGAAAAGCGTCCCATTGGCACAAAATGGAATATTGCTTGGCTAGCAAATCCATTACGAGGAAATCCTTAGCGAAAGCTCGACGTGTGGATGTCATCTGCATACTGGTTCCTCCTGGTCTTCGGAGGAGCAGTCTGTGGTGAACGGGGGCCCCAATATACGGAAGTGAGGCTAAGCAGCCATGTGCAGGACGTGACGATTCCTTGGGTGAGCCCAGGACGAGAGCGCTATGTATCAGCTCTGCATGTATGAAAGCCTCCTTGGATGGCGGGGAATGCCCATGGTCTGCCCATGCCTTCCCTTGAGAACTGCAGGGATGTCTTTGGCCGTTCTAACTTGACCAGTTGGTATGTAGGTGACAACACAACAGTGAGATTCGGAAGTCCTTTAAAACACCCGGGAAGGTTAACCTGGTCAACAAATGCCCGCAGAAGTCGGATGTGTCGGCCAAACGGCGCAAGTATCGCAGTTCTGATATAAATAGGCACAACGCAATTACGTCCGAGTGAGAGTAGAATGCCTTTTGGGGTCGTCTGGGTTGTCAGGCATTGGTAGTACCTTTGGTAATGATGGCTGAAATGCACTTTTCAGGGACCATTCCCCACCGCTCGGATAACAGAACGCTGTTCCACTTTGGTGAATGTCAAAAGTTGGATGACCATCTTTAAACTGTCCTTATGACGTCATCGTATTAGTCTGTGCCGCGATGTTACGTTCTCAACACTCTTTACATTCTTAATAACAATATATACAGATTACAAGACAATGACATGGTTATTGCAATTTCTATCTTACTGTTAAGGTTTTCATGTGAATCCCCCATCGTGTATATCCATTCATCCATCCATCATGTGCCACGCCGATAAGCGTAGGCGGTCATGTTTCGCTATCTCACTCGATCACGAAGAGTCGTGTATCAATTCCGTATTTATATCTCGACCATGCCACGTGGTCAAGCCATCCAGATATTTGCTTCTCGGTCTTCCTCCTGGTCTCTTTCCTTCGGTCTTGCCAGTTGTCATCAAGTTCTCCAATTCATTTCTTCTCATAACATGCCCAAAATAATTTGACTGTCTGCGTCTAATGTCTCTAATCAGTTTACGATCGTCATTTGTTTCTTGAAGGACTTGTTCATTGGTTTTTCTTGCTGTTCATGGTATTCCTCAGAAACCACATTTCCACAGCCATCAAATGTTATTCAGCATGTCTGCTCATTTTCCACTCTTCACATCCATACAAACGTACAGGTTCTATGTAGCATTTCAACACTCTTTTTCTCGCTTTAATTGATATAATTTTATTGTTCAGTATATTTTCATCTTGCAAAAAGCTACCTTCGCAATGGCAATTCTTGTTTTAATCTCTTCAAGGCATGTCCCATCAGATGTTATGACTGTGCCGAGATAACTGTATCGATTCACTTGCTTCAGAATATGTCCATTTACTCGTATATCACATTGTGGTATTTCCTTCTTCCCAGTGACGACCATAATCAGTGTCTTCTTACAATTCAATTCTTACCCTAGGTGTTCACTGTGTGCAACAATCGCATCTTCTAAATGTTGCAGGTCCTGTTCATTGTTTGCAATCAAGACTGTATCATTTGCATATTTAATGTTATTGATGTATCATCCCCAAATGATGATTCCTTCAATATCTTCTATATATATGAAAATATTTTCGCTGTACAGGGAAAAAAGATCTGGAGAAATTACGCATCTCTGTCTCACACCTCTCTTAACAGGTTAATATTGACCTACATCATTATCAATTCTGATGGCAGCTTGTTATTTCCAATGTATGTTTTTTACAAGTCTTAGGTCTTTTCCATCAATTTGTAGATCTTCCAGCATCCTTATCATGTTGACATGTCTCACTTTATCGAAAGCCTTTGTGTAGTCAATAAAGCAAAGATGTAGATCTTTGTTTACTTTTACAGAACTGCCATGTAGTTTTTCAATTCTGTTATGGCAGGTTTGACTCGTTCTATCTAGGTTTAGATTCCTCCATATAACAATGTGAACTGAATAATTGAACTGGTAAAATGGCCATACACAACGCCGACAAGTAGGCCCAATTTAAAGTCTGTATTAATTCTAGAGGCAGTATCTGGACTACTTACAACATGCAGGAAATCCATGTGATCTTCTTTATGGCATTTACATTGTATCTTTCATTCAGTTCCTCATTAATCAGCCTAAATTATGGTCAAGCATGTCGTTGCCCTATGCCATATACCTACAGTCCACACTTAAATGATATATTCCTAATTAACCTACTCACGCCACAGAAGTTTGTTGCATTATTCGTTGGGTGACCTCTCTGTGATCATTTGACTTGGATACCGGCCCATCAAACCATATTTCATTCTTCTGCTGTTGATCCTGTTTCGTGCCTAATCTCTCTCTGTGTTAGTTTTCAATGTAAATCTTCGATTAGTTCTTCATTCTATCCTTGAATTATGTCTTCCAGATGCTAATCATTTTCCCAGTTCGCTTCTCATGATCGCGCTCTGATGATATTCGTGCCACCCTTCCTTTATCTCTGTCGTCGTCTGTCTGTCCCTCTCTGACGTCTTGTTTCCAAGTTCCCCCGTGTGCGTTCACTGTCCGCGCCGCACGTGTCGTTGTTTTCAACTTTCCAATCCTTGTTGTCAGTATGCGACACATGGCATATGCCCCCCGCAAATTGAAAATGTTGTAGACATTTTACCCTACTACCTCAGTCTTCCAGCCTTTGACATGAGTCACAGTAGTCGAACACATCTGTCATATTGGGTCTATGGTCGCACATTTCCGTCTACATTATCCACTAAAGGTCGCACATATCCGTCTATTGACTTGGTCGCACATCCCCGTCCATGTTTGGCTGTAATAAACTTATCCACTATCTTTATAACCCATTCCCTTGTGAATAGTTGAATTGCCATGAACATCGTCACAAAACACAACTTATAAATCGGACACATTTTCTATCTACCCCGTAGACAATGTGTGGCTCTAAACTCCTTTATATTTCAGAGAAATGAAGTACAGCATCACTAAGATCCAATGTCTCTCCCGACATCCTTAGTAGCTCCTTAAATGTGTGTGTTCACCACATCCAGCTTCCACTGAAATCATTGGTAATTTAATCGCTCTTGCCTTCCCTTAGACTGTGCATCTTCATAGTCGACCTTACTATAATCCAATGTGATTTTGACCTGACTACAGTTGTCGTAAAGAACCCTGTGCTTCGACTGTTTCAGTGTAGTGTCTTCATTTGGGGTCTGCCACCATAACATATGTGCATATTCTTGCTGGCTCTTTATAACGTTGTTTCTGTATATTCTTCGTTGACATCTGTGGCTCATGAATATGGCTGCCTAATATGTACCTGTAATATTCTGTCCTACTCTATCAACATAATAATAGCATTGCTAACTCAAGTACTTAAATAGCTAATATTCCATTTATTCCCACTCATCCTGTTCATCAAACAATTTAAAACATATACATGTTAAAGCCATGCATAACAATACAATAACGTATGCAATAATATCATTGAAATGAAATCATTGAATATTTAAATAAAGAAATCATAACTCAAATTATCTTTTCAAGTAATCCTGTACTATATTTCTATGACGTCTCAATGTTCTACCCTGTCTTGATGTCCAGACAATAGCCTACCTATAATGTTCTATCCTGTCTTGATATCCAGATAATAGCTTACCTATAATGACTTGTCGTATTAAACCTGTGGAATTTGTGCCTGATGTGAACATATTATGTGTAGCGTCATGACAAAAAGAAAAATAATCATTGCATATGACAACTCAATATTGAAATAAACGAAATAATTCTAAAATCTTGTACTGAATTGTTCTTTTCTTTTGTTTGTCTTTTCCAATTGTTTTGTCATGACTTTTTTTTAACTGTCCCCTTGCCTTCTACAAATCCACAGTGTTCTTCCCCTTTTTCAGGTTGTATTTTCTTCCTAACTCTTTGCATGATAATACTTAGCAAAATCTTCGTGATGTGACTCATTATACTAATTGTTCGATGTTGATCACATTCCAAGGCTCCTGATTTCTTTGGAATTTCTTTGGAATATATATAAATACATAATTCAAGAGATGTGCGTGCGTGCGTGCGTGCGTGTGTGTGTGTGTGTGTGTGTGTGTGTGTGTGTGTGTGCAGTCACATATTCAAGGTCACGATAGGCCAGTTCCCTTCGCTTTTGATGCTCAGACATTGTGATATTGACTGGTGCCCATGTTTTCATACAGCCGGGGCATCCGTAGGGCCGAGAAAATAAAAATAATCCTTCCTCGGCTGGTGATTAAACTCGGACCACTTCCTGGGCAGGCTAGAGGTATATGAATGTATAGTTTCAGTATTTCATCTTTTCTACATTTCTGCTAACTCTATTGTGTACTACTTCTACATGTTAAAGCAAAGACAGCTATTCCCCTGGATACCAGTCTTCATTTTTGCCTTCGCCGGCGTGACTAACACCACAAAGAAAAGATTTAATGCGGATCACCAGGTGCCACAAGTTGGTAATTACTTAGGGGACTTCCGTTTATGGTTTTCTTGAATAGCACTTTGTCAGACTGAAGTTTATGATGACTGTTGATTTAAATATCACCGAGAACAAGAAAGATCCTGACAGCAAAGGTATATAACACAATAAAATGAAAGGAAATGGTACGCAACGATCCTGCGGAGAAACAACATGCACAAACATTACTAGGAATGTGGGACAACTGAAGAGAAATCATCATTATCATGTCCCATGAAGATAATCATCAGTTTAGTACTCTTTTTGTGACACATCATCATCATCACGATCTTCCAGAGGAATAATTGGCGTTCCAGCGCCTGATGGGTGGCACTGGATAGTCTCATTCCGTGTGAATGTACAATATCTTTGATTTCGTCAATTCATTTTCTTCTCGGGCGTCCTTTTGCTCTCGTCGCAGATGATCTTTGATGTAAGGCCAGTTCTAGTAGTTGATGATTGTGCTTTCTAACGAGAAGGCCAAACCATTTGATCTTCTGTTTTTCGATAGATGTGGCACAAAGTGTTGATCCCCTGTCTGTCTGATAACAACATTTCTTATTCGGTCTCAGACTGCTAAGTTTCAGCTCTTTTCAGGTGTTGATTTTGCGTAAGTGTGATTTGGATAATGTCCTAGTTTGAGATTGGTAGCATAAGGTTGGTGTGAATATGCTGCTTATTATTTGTCGTTTTGCGGACAAAGGTATATTTGGGTGTTTCAGTAAGGGTGATAGTTGATATGGAAGTGCACTTGCTTTTTGACATCTGATTTCGGTTTCTCTATCCAATCTGCCATCTTCTGTGATCACACTTCCAAGATATTTTAATTCTTTAACTTGTTTCGGAGATGTGCCATTTAACTTTATAGTTAGTGGACCAGAAGATCTTCTAACTTCCATTACTTCGATTTTGGATATATTTAATCTCATATTGTTTCTGCTGCATGTTAAACTCACATTATGATTTTGCAGTCTGCCCTCGTCGCTATAAAACAGCTACTGATCGTCGTCACATAGAAGTTCAGTTGTTGTATGTGAATCTGTTGTTTCATCTAAAGTGTTCAAAATGTTCTGAATCTGTTGTGTCAAGGCTTGCTTTTGTGTGTGTGTGGATATTATGTCTATGTAGATATTAAATAGAAGAGGAGAGAGCACACATTCATGTATAACTCCCGCATTAACTTTAAACATATCGGATATACCTTCTTGTGTTCTTACTGCACGTTGGCTCCAGTGGTACGTGGCTATAATGTTTTCTAGCAATTGTCCTTGTATCCCGTAGTCTTCAAGGATGGTCCATAATTTGTTTCTGTCTACTCGATCGAACGCCTTTTCCTGATTTACAAACACAATATTCTGCTGGTCACTATATTCGATTTCCCCCCCCCCCCCCCCCAACATATTTGTCTAAGTGAGAATAGTGCATCAGTGCAACTATTCACTTTCCTGAAACCAAACTGTACTTTGCTGTACTGTTGTCCAACTACGGGTCTGAGCTCTTTGTTACAATAGTTGTGCGTACATTTACCCTATATGACTCAGCAGTGATATACCTAACTGTATGTTTCGCACTCTCTCACATTGCCTTTCTTGTTCCATATTGGTACTATTACTGCCTGTTGCCAATCGTCTGGGACTTTTCTTTCTTCCGACGCTATATTCCAGGGCTTATATAAGTATTCTCAGCCATTTCACTCCTGTTCTCCCACATATCTGAATAGCTTTTGTGGTTATTCCATCTGGACCCGGTGCTTTATTTTTAGGACTTTTCTGTATAACTGATTTGAATAAAAAATATAATATAAGGGGCCGTTAATTTGAAACCCTTTCTAAAGGCTTTATCACAAAAGCATGAAAGAAACATTAACAGGTGTGGTAGAATTAAACAAAGCATTCACTTTGAATGAATTATGCACCATGGGTTGGTCAGAAGAAGGCGCCGTAGGCATTCAGGCAAGCATCCTATTGCTTAGGTAGGCGGCGAATGCCGTCCACAAAAAAAATATGATTGTGGTTGCTCACTGAACCAAGTGTTTACCGAGTTCATTGGATGTTGCAGAATTTCCCACTTCTTCCTTGCTAATGCTTCCTGCACAATCTTTGCGACATGCGGGCGAGCATTATCGTGCAACAAAATGACACTCGAGATAGCATGCCGGGTCGTTTATTCTTGATCGCTTTTTGCAGCTTGTCTAGTGTTTGCAAGTAGTGGGTAGAGTTGATGTTGACAACAGGTTCTTTAATGTCGGCCAACAACAGCCTTTCATGGTAAAAACAGAATGCGTCCAGTATAACCTTACTATCGGAAACCCGTAATTTGAATTTTTTGGCTTTTGATGATCCAGCATGCTTCCATTGCATGCTCTCTCTTTTGCTGCTCAGCTCAAAGTGGTGACACCATGATTCATCGCCTGCCACTATGTGGAAGAGAAATGCATCACCCTCCACTCTGTAACGCAGCAAGTGGTTCATACACCATCCCATGCGTTCCTCTTTTTGGTGGTCGGTCAACATTCGTAGTACCCACTGTGAACACACCTTCCGATATTACAGTTTCTTACGAACGACCTTTTGAATTGTACCAATTGACACATCAAATTCTTTTGCTAGCGAACGTATGCTTCGACAACGGTTCATTTGTACTGCTGCATCAATTTTGGCGATGGTTTTTTTCTGTTGCAACAATATGCGCTTGACCCGGCCGTCGAAGATCTGTCGTGAACTGACGTCCTTTCCGAAACATTCGTGCCCAGTCAGTCATTGTTGTCTTCGACACACATGGGTTACTGTACGCTGCTTGCATTCTTCGATGAATGTCCACTGGTCGACATCCTTCAAATGAAAGAAACTGAGTCACCGCTCTTTGAGCTTCTTTGGATTTGATTTTGATTCAACCCGGCCATTTTCTCAACGGTCAGAAACAGAACCTATGCATCATTAGACGATAAGCACGTGCTCTTGTATTTATTGGTCAGTACTTATCACATGACTATGACATGATCATGTTCAACGTACGCAATTACGCGCGGTGCGGCACGAACGGATTTCAAATGAACGCCTCTTAAATAATATTTAATTATAAATAATGACCAACTAATTTGAATAACGAATACACAAACCATAGATTGTACGATTTATTACCTGGCATATTTCACTGCATCTCGTCAGGTTCATACCGCAGAAGTCACACAACATAGAATAAAATAACTAGATACATCTTTCTAGCTGAAATATACTCATGCGTCAGTGAAAACAATAGGTGAACGCATTAGAGACAAAAAAATAAAACTAGGTGTACCAACATGTATTCTGGAGAGGCTACTATTACTATGTACTGCCAATATAAAATTCAATTTTCTCAATAAGTCTTACCGCCAAATTGACGGAGTGACCATGTGGAGTCCTCTTTGTCCTATTGTAGTGGACATCTTCATGGCACATTTAGAAGAAAAGAGATCCTCAGATATTAAAAACTTGGTCTTCTAACGTTGTTATGTGGACGATATATTAATTATCACCACTTAGTTAGTTAGTTAGTTAGTCGTGGTTCCAACTTATCACCACAGATGCTACAAGCAACATCGTTCCAGGTCATAATGAACATGGCGCATAAAAACATTTCTTTATCTATGGATCTCGAAACAACGAAGCTTTGCCGTTCCTGGATATCCTAATGAGACGTAGAGCAGACGGCACAATTCAAAAATCGGTGTACCGCAGAGAAACATGGACTGGCCAGTACGTAAATTTTCATAGTACTTGTCCAGTACAAACGCGGCTTAGTACGGACCCTGTTTGACCGTGCTAGAAAGATAATCACCCAGGATATACTGACAGAGGAAATTGAAACTCTGAAGAATGTCTTACACCTGAATGGGTATCCATTCCATAAAGCGCCACTTCCAACAGCCGAAACCAAAACCAGACGTAACTACAAATCCCTACGCTCTAAGTATTTATCCAGCTAACCTTTTGAGGTGTTGATGTAATGCAACGTCTACAGGACCGGCTCATTACAGCATTCGGCCGAACATTCTGTGCTGCAACTCCAGTTATTAGGTACAGAACCACACCTATTCCCACCCCAGCAGTAAAAGAATCTACCCCTCTGTACGCCAAATCTAATTGCATTTACCATTTGTGCGAGTCTACCTACATCGGCAGAACAGAGCGGCAGTTACAAAGCAGGGTTGTTGAACACATATCCAGCTGGATTGACAAGATACTACACATAGGCTAAGGGATCATGGGAAGGCTGATACACCACACTTACAAATTTCCGGCGTCGTCCATTGTAGGTAATCTCTTGGAAACCAGTCATGTAATTGATAGAGACAGAGATTTTCGCGTGTTGTTTGATACACAAAATAGTCGTTTGTTAAAGTTTGTAGAAGCCATAATGATTCATCTACGTAGGTCAGTTTTGTGCAAACAGAAAGACATGATAGTCAATTTAAAATTACCATGGTAAAATATTGATATCACTGTGCGAACATGTGTATATTTCACCTTGAAAGATGTATCTAGATATTTTACTCTATGTTCTGTGACTTACGGAGTATGTACCTGGCGAGATGCAGCGAAATATGCCAGGCAATAAATCGTACAATCTATGGTTTGTGATTACGTTATTCAAATTCACTGCGGGAAAACATTGTTTTGATCAAATAATTTGAATAACGAAGGCATAAGAAATATATTTCACGATTTATTGCCTGTCATATTTCGCAGCATCTCGTCAGGTACGTGCTGCAGAAATCACACAACATAAAGTAAAGTAACTAATTATTAAAACACATCACAAATGCCCTATGTTTCTATGATAGCAACCTTTGTCAGGTACACAACACATAAGGCTAATATTGTAGCACATATGGGATTTTTTCACGTGGACTTCTAGCAATAAAATGTCTCCTGGTCTCTGGATAGTGAGATCGGACGACCGATCTTATTTTGTTGCGCACGTAAAAAATCTCTTGGCAGTTGGAAATCGAAAAAGAATAGCCTAAAGGCGCTGCCCGGGCAAAATTTAGAGTTAAAAATCTACCCACAGTATTTCAGGATCCTCGCCGTTGCTACGGAGTTCGTGCACTGAGCTGAGTTTCTTCAAACTCAGGTTTGAGTTAGGAGGAGAACGGAGCACTTATGGGTTACACCTGTGTGCCGTGTTGTGTTGATCCATCGACTAAACTAAACTAAACTTCAGGTTGTAATCATGTGCAGTAGTTGAAGTGTGGAGATGGTAAACTGGTCAGATATAACTAAATATGGACGTTTGGAGGGACACGACATGATAAGACAAATATGGGTGGCCAAGAACTACAATACAGCCATCAAGAGAAACATAGTTAAACTGTGGCAGCAACAACAGTATTGATTCCAGCTGGACGGATGCATCCCATTTAAGTAGCTCTCTATTCTCACTGGCAGAACTATCCAAATCTAATGGATTTACGGCAGTGACACACACATCATCAACTGCCTTATTATCAAGGGAATGGGCATGATTAAAAAGGTTTGTCTAAGTGTTGTATGAAGTCCCTCAGATGTTTCCTGACTCAGGTGCAAGACACCTTCCAGTCTGTCCAATATTCTTCATGTCACACTTCTTGTCCATATTTGTGTATTGAAATATAGATTGGGAAATATACAGAACAACGACCGTGTTTCGTACAAATTGCCCTTGGGAAATACGAATGATTTTTCCTGGACAAGGTACTTGCAAGAAAAATACACTGTTTAGTGACAGTTGATGCATTCGAAAAATGAGACAAATGCAGAATGGCGACGTTGGAAACACAGGTCACGGAACGTGTTATAACACATTACCATTGTCGCTTGATCTGATCTTAGAATGGACACATGACTTAAAAACATATGTTGATGATCATAAAATGTGGATGTAATGTGATGAATGGTTTGGGTTGGTCATAAGGAGATCACTGCGGGATCTTGAAAGGCATATGTGTGACATGTGCGATATTTTTGTGGTTCAAATCATGTTACGTTCATAGAAAAGTCCATATTTAGTTATACTTTTCCCGATTTGGCATTTGTATTATTCATTTTATCATAAATTACTGTAAATTATTACTATACGCGGAAGTCGCACTCGTCCAGGAAACTTTTATTGTTTATTTATTATGTGTTATCTTATATATAAATTGCGATCTCCGTCTGTCTGTCTGTCTGTCTGTCTGTCTGTATGTCCGTATGTCCTTTGTGCGCTCGCGAACGGCCCATCCGATTGAGATGAAATTTTCTACACGTCTTCCTTTCATTCCAGTGCAGCCCACTGTCATATTTTTTTAGTGTGAAATCGGCTGCTTACCCAATATTATTTCATTTTTCACTTTTCATTATAATTTAATATATCTCAGGGGACTTAACTCTGTAAAAGTTATTTCAAGGGGCATAACTTTTCTGTATAACTTATAGTCATATTGTGGCATCGTTTTCAAAGATTTATAAACTCTTTGTCCATAGTTATGTACCGGCATATGAGTTATAATAAATAATGATACAATCTGTAAGGCATTTTCAAAGTTTTCATAAAAATAATGCACAATGCATAACATTGTAACTCATCTTTTTATGCTTAAGAAGTTACTGTAGTCATGCAGGTGATTAGAAAGAGTTTTCATTAAAAATAATGGATGGTGTGTGGAAGGACATTCTTTTAAGTTACTTTTTTTGTTGTATGAATTTAATGAGACGCTACCTTCCAGGAGCTGGGCAAAGCCACGCCGGGTCAGATAGATAGACAGACCCACCTTTTCGCTGCAGTTGTCTACAGGCATATGCGTTAAAATCCTCCTCCTCCTCTCCCCTCCTCCTCCTACCCTCTTCCTCTTCCTCTCCCCCTCCTCCCTCTCCCTCCTCCTCCCTCTTTCTCCTCCTCCTCCTTCCTCCCTCCTCCTCCCTCTTCCTCCTACCTCCTCGCCCTCCTCCCTCCTCCTAATCACTCCCCTTCCTTCCTCCTCCCTTCTCCTCCTCTCTCCTCCCAATCCCTCCTCCTCCCTCCTTCTAATTCTACGTCCTCCCCCTTATCCCTCCTCCCCTTCTCCTCCCTCCCCCTCCTACCTCCTCCCCCTCCTCCTCCCTTCTCCTCCTCCCTCCTCATCCTCTCTCCTCTTCCCTCCTCCTACCTCTACCTCCTCCCTCCTCCTCCCTCCACATCCCTCCTCCTCCTCCCTCTTCCTCCTCCTCCTACCTCCTCCTCCCTCCTCCTCCTTCTCCGTCCTCCTTCTCCCTCTTCCTCCTCCCTCCTCCTAATCACTCCTCTTCCTTCCTCCTCCATTCTCCTCCTCTCTCCTCCTACTCCCTCCTCCTCCTCCTACGTCCTCCCCCTCATCCCTCCTCCTCCTCCTACCTCCTCCTCTCTCCATCTCCCTCCTCCTCCTCATCCCTCTTCCTCCTCCTCCCTCCTCATCCTTCCCCTCCTTCTCCTCCCTCATCCTTCTCCCCCTTCCTCCTCCCTCCTCCACTCTCCGCCTCCTCCCTCCACCTCCTCCCTCCGCCTCCTCCCTCCTCCTCCTCTCTCCTCCTCCTCCCTCCTCCTCCATCTCCCTCCTCCTCCTCCCCCTGCGTTCTTCTCCTTCCTCCTCCCTCCTCCTCCCCCTCCCTCTTCCTCCTCCTACCCTCCTCCTCCTCCTCGCTCCTCCTGCCTCCTCCTGCCTCCTCCTTCCTCCTCCCTCCTCCTCCCTTCTCCTACCTCCTCTCTCCTCCTCCTAATCACTCCTCCTCCCTCCTATTCCTCCCTACTCCTCCTCCTCCTTCCTCCTCCCTCCTCCTCCTCTCTCCGCCTATCTCTTCCTCCCTCCTAACTCCTCCCTCCTCCACCTCCCTCTTCCTCCTCCCAGCTCCTACTCCTCCTTTTCCTTCTATTGCTGATGTTGCTGCCGCTGCTCCATTTACCCAAGTTAATTGTTGGGGAAGATGTAAAGACCTTTCAAGTGCTCTTTCTAATGCTTTTTGTAAGTTGGTCTTCGTTTATCTAAGGTTGTTACTAACTGCAACCAATAAATGATTAGACAGACAGGCAGACAGACAGACAGACAGACAGAGAGGGAGGGACGGACAGACAGACAGACAGACAGACAGATAGACAAACAGACAGACAGACAGACAGACAGACAGACAGACAGACAGAGTCGGGAACGGGAACTTATATGACTACTTATATGAATTAAATGAGATGCTCGCCATCAGGGGCTGGGCGAAGCCGGGCCGGATCAGACAGACAGACAGACAGACATATAGACAGACAGACAGACAGATAGATAGTAGGGAACGGGAACGGGAGCTTATATGACTACTTATATGAATTAAATGAGATGGGCGATGCCGGGCCGGGTCAGACAGACAGACAGACAGACAGACAGACAGACAGACAGACAGACAGACAGACAGACAGACAGACAGTCGGTAACGGGAACGAGAACTTATATGACTACTTATATGAATTAAATGAGATGCTCCCCACCAGGGACTGGGCGAAGCCGGGCCGGATCAGCTAGTAATTTATAAACTCATATTTTAGTTGTTTCGAAACGGCGGGTCTATGTTTCGTATATCAATGCATTTATTATTACTTTATTTAGTCGTGATTATACTATTTGTATGCATTTTGACCCGGTGGTTTATGTTCGTCCTGCCCTAGGTCCCTTCAAGAAATGCACGTGTATTTGTGTTTGCTGTTTCTTGGCAGGATCCAGACATACCTTTGTAGTTATTATAAATAGTGTAAGCCGCAAAGACGTCCAAGGCGTTAACTGTTTCTATGACAATGCAATAACAATCAGTTGATTATTGTTTACACTGATCAACTATCATTTTCATTTATTTCTTCACAAACGTAAATGATGTATGAGTTAACAAGCAAACAAAGGATCATTTCATAGATATAGATTGAGTTAAAGAAAACACATCATGCTTTATTACTTACAACAATCAACACAGAGCAGGGTCCTAGGTATATCATGGCATTTAAACAAGACACCAGGGACGATTCAATATTTAAGAAGCAGTGGTTCGATATTATAGAAACAGAAGCTACGTTGCAATGTTTATAGAAGCCACGAAACACAGCATAAAAGCAAAGTCTCAATACAATAGCAGCAAAGATTAAATAAATATATGACAGAACACACGAATCAATGTTATGGACGAAAACATCCAACATCATAGAAACCAAAACAGCATATTACAGAAGACCGATTTCAGTATTTACAAGTAACTTTTCAATTTTATGCAAGCACAGATTCAATATTATAGAAACAAAGATTAAATAATTAAAAATTAAATAATTAAGATTGAAATATTTAATGCCCCTTTCAGTATTACAGACGCCGCGAAAAAGAGATCTCCAGCCACTTCACATTCTTCGTGGGGGGATGCGTGGGGGATGTGTATGTCGGTGGGGGAATGTGTGTGGGTGGGGGATGTATGTGTGATTGGCGAATGTGTGTGTGTGTGGATGGGAAGATGTTAGGGTATGGGTGGGTGATGTGTGAGTGGGTGAGGGATGTGCGTGTGGGTTGGTGCGGGATGTGTGTGTGGGAGTGGTATGTGTGTGTGGTTGGGGGTGTGTGGGTGGGTGGCTTCGTGGAACATGTGTGTGTGGGTGAGTTTGTGTGGGTTGGGGTACGTGTGAGTGGGTGGGGATGTGGGTGAGGGATGTGTTTGTGGGTGGTTGCGAGATGTCTGGGTTGGTGAGCGGATGTGTTAGTGGGTGAGGGATGTTTGTGTGGAATGGTGAGGGATTTTTGTGTGGGAGGGGTGATGTGTCACATAACATGATAATATGCATTGTTTATGCTTAAAACATTCATTTTACAATGTTTGTTTTTTTCTTATGTGAATGTATCATGCACTGTGGATGAACGAAAGATTAGTAGACATACCCCATCTTGGGGTATGTGTGAGTGGGTGGAAAGATGCGTCTGGATGGGTGAGGGATGTGTGTGTGTGGGTGGGTGCGAAATGTCTGGGTTGGTGGCGGGATCTGTGAGTGGGTGGAGGGATGAGTGGGGGGTGTGTGGTGAGTGGTGGATGTGTGATGGGTGGGGGATGTGTGGGTATGGGTGGGTGATGTGTGAGTAGGTGAGGGATGTGTGTGTGTGGGAGGGGGGATGTGTCACATAACATGAGAATATGCATTGTTTATGCTTACACCATTCATTTGACAATGTTTTATTTTCCTATGCGAAGGCATCATGCACTGTTGGTGAACGAAAGATGAGTGCACCCTCAAGCACCGACTGCATGACGCTATATTCAGAGAAAATGGTGACAGGCTAAAGAGGGGCAAATCATGGATGGGTCGGGCGGAAGATGTCGTCAGACAGGTCTGGAGTCTTACCAGTATCAACCCCGGCAAGGAATGGGTGCCGGTGCCTCCAGTTTTTAAGTGCACTTTCTCGTGCATTATCACACTTGACAGACGGTGCAGAGAGCAGAACCCTGCCGCTGTCAATGCAGAGGGTAACGCGCTCATCTATGAACACTCAGATAGCCCCGAAGTGCTCATCTATACAGATGGATCTGTTTTAAAGCAGCAGAGAAGTGCGTGGGCATTTACAGCCCGTTCAGCGAGCCGAACCGTTCAAGAATCCAGTGGTGCCCACTCTATGACCACGAGCAGCATGACGATGGAGGTTATGGCAGTTACACGGGTTTCCATATGGCTGGAATCACAGTATTATACCAATGTGTGTGTGTACTGAGCTATTCAATGAGCATGATTCAGAAGGTTGAAGCTGGATCTGTACGTAGACAGTGGACTGAGTCGCTGCGGAAGTCTGTTGTCCGTAAAGTCACTTTCATCTTCGTCCCGGGACATGCGGGAGTAGAGGGAAGTGAACGAGCTGATAAACTGGCTGGCTCTGCACCCCCTGTAGATAGCCAGCCCATGGATCGTGCCGATGTTATTAACGTCCTTAAAGATATGGCGAGAACAGAGGACTTTGACGTCAATGAATCCACATCGCTGTCCAGGATAAAAGACTTGGGAGTAAGAATCGGCAAGGCCAGACGCGAGAGGTATATGGAGAAAACGAGGTGCCTCGTCAACCAAGACAGAACTGGCACTATTAGCCACCGGACGCTGAGGCATATGCTGGGGGGAGGATTTCAGCACCTATGGACCTGTCCGGAGTGCAATTAAGATACCCCAGCTGATAACTGATAACTGATAACTGAAAGATGAGTGACTGAAAGGGCCCAATTTGTTACCCTTTGAAAATACAGATCAATTCAATTCCTAGGCATATACCCCTCCATTATTGTTCTCTCCACACTTTCATGACGTTTCAAGTGACCAAACTATTTCAATTTTCTCTGTTTTATCGTCCCTAATAGCCAACACTCTTCAATATTTACCTCCTGAAGTATGGATTCATTTGTTCTTTTCTTTACCCAAGATATTATTAGAACCCATCTATAACATTTATATTCAAAGGCATTTATGCGCTGTTCAGCTTGTTTAGTAAGTGTCCAGGTCTCACAGGCGTATGTTACAATGGGGAAAATGCATGCTCTTAAAAATCTAATTTTTGTAGTTGTGTCTGTCCCACTCCACTATTTATTCAGTTGTTTTAATCTTTGAAGAGCAATTGATAGTCGTCGTTTAATTTCTTTCTTTGTGTCACCATTGCTGGTAATAAATGACCGAAGATATTCAAAATTTTCCACCACCTCCAATCTTTCCTCATTAACATATGTATCCCTTTAAACACATAAATAATAAAGAACAAGTAATATTTTACATCATCTCGTAGAACACATGAACCCATCCAACCATGAACAGATCTAGTGTTACGCACCAACAGATGATTACAATGTATAAGTTATTGGGGGTTGACATGAAATGTCGAGGTCCTTTACTATAGGTCATTAAAGACCAAGTAATATAAATGGCTCTATGGCGAAGGCGTTACGAATTACATTCGTAATCTCTCAAGCCGCCCTTGAAACACAGCTGCGGGCGATTTGGAAGCAGGCTGTCTTACGTTATGTCCTTGTAAAGGTATGAGTTCCAGTCGGTCAGAAAGCAACGCAAATTACTGAACGTAAACTTCCCAGACATCACAAACAGCCACAAATTACTAGCGTTGATTGCGACGTCATGTAAAGGATAAGCAACTTATATTAACATGGTGATGAGTTATTACAAAGAAACAGTTAATATCAAAGTGCTTAGAACCAGTCTGAAACAAGTCAAAGTCTGAAACAAGATAATATATTTAAGTTTTTGGATACTTTACTAACATCAGATGGAATTAGATGTAGAATAGCATAAGCAAAGGCAGCATTTCACAAGATGATGACAATGTTCAGTAATTTATCATTGTCAGTCCAGGTAGCAACATATTACTCAAGAGCTAAATTGAGCCAATCCTGGTTATGGGAGTACATCATGGACAATTAGCAGACAAGTGAGGATCTATGTGGGCACTGCAGAGATGTGGTTTTATACAAGAATTATGAGAATAATATGCGCAGATTGAAAGAGAAAGAAATATACCTTGAAAGAAGTTACCCCACAAAAAGAAACGGATTACTCGCATTAGAAGACAGTCTACATTCTTTCGACATTTCATGAGAAAAGGAAAGCTGGAGTATGTCAACAACAACAACAACAACAACAACAACAACAACAACAACAACAACAACAACAACAACAACAAAACTTTATTTTGAAAGAGTTAAGAATTGGGCACGCATGCCCGTCTAACATTCTGCCCTTTTATCACTCTCTTTCATACATTTTACCATTCACACATCATGCCATATCAAATCAAATCAAATCAACTTTATTAGGGTTACAAATTGTACAAAACATACATCACCCCACCCACACCCACACCCCCCACCTACCCACACACACGCACACCAAGGGACACATACATACCCCACCAACCGACCCATCCCCCTTCCGCACATTCCCCACCCACACATTCTCCCCTCACCTGTTCCCCCAACCAAAACACACTCGCCACCCACAAAAATTCCCCCACGAACCCACACATCCCACGCCCACCCACATATACATCCTAACCCACACATCCTCTCCCCATCCACACCTCAAACCACCCATCCCCCAGCCACATCACCATGTCGTCACAACGAGAAGGCTAAATGGGAAGAAGGCAGTGGCGGCGAATACAGAAGATGCTGGGGAGTTTGACACCATGTCATGGAGTAACGTCGTAACAGGAATGACTGGTAGAACGAAAGACAGAAAGCTGTCGTCAAACATGATGACCAACGAAATACGGCATATACTATAAATAGAAGTGTTGTTATATAAATATATATCGTCACGCCTTTCACGCACATTCAGAACTGCGAGTGCTCACAAGACAAGTCACCTGAACAAGTCAAGAAGCCTGATACGGGGGAAAATGGCACGTTGCAAGAACACCAAAAGACACGTGGCATCCAAGATGTGCAGCGTGGGAGCCGACAAGAAGACGAGCGGAGAGAATCTACCTGCGAGCTGCAGCTAACAACAAGAACCTCAAGCTACCTCTAACGAAGCTACCACGAGGAAGGACGACGACAACACACCGCAAACAAGAGCCAAACCTACTGAGAAGCAGACAGAGGAGAAAGACACCAGAGTCTGAAACACCGACTCACCAACAATCAAATGAGTTGTCAAGCGTAACCAAGTGGAGCTATCAGACGAAGAAATCCTGAAGCAACTAAAAGAAGAGAATCTCCACATCCAATTCTTGAAGGCGGAGCGGCTCCTCACCTACTCCAAGATCCATACACCCTTGGCGGTGGTGACGACAGAGGGCAGCGAGATGCCGACTACAATATCAATCTACAAGAAAATACAACAGGCAGAGATATTCATCCTAAGAGTCAGTCAATGTTCCAAATGCCAGAGGGCAGACCACAGCATCTGCCGGTACTGCGCCAATCACCATGCCTTCAAGGAGTGTCCGCTGGACTGGCTGGACACGGACTTCCGAGTACCCAACAACAAAAGAAAGTGCGCCATCTGCCTGGGCAAGCATGGAGCAAGATACTTGGGCTGCCGTAACTCCAAAGACACAGAGACGTGTTAAAGTTCGCCATCACCACAAAGACTCCATATAAGGACGCAATGCGGAGGAACGGGACAGCTTCGGGTATATCACAAGCTGAAAGAGATCAACTGCAAAGCCAGATAGACGAGCTGAAGAAGCAAATCAAGGCACTACTGACGCCGACTCCGACCAGCGACAATGAAAAGCTGCTTGCCAAAATAAAGGAGATCCAGAGAAACATCAAGCAAGAAGTGGAACATATGACCGAGATGAAGAAGAAAAACGAAGAAATGCTACGAAACATTAAGGCAGAGAGAGAACTGCTAAAAGCCGAAATGGAATTAATCCAAAACAAACCATCAGAAGCCATGCAAGAGACCACAGAAAAGCCGCAAGATGAAACCCAACAAAATACCGAGCCGAACTGCAAGCTAAGACCAACAGCCCACCCACGACGCCCTAGAAATCTAAGAGGTAATCATTATTCCGCCAGATCTCTGAAGGCGACACAGAATAGTCATTCGAACCCACCCAGAGGAGTGCCTAGAATCGATAAAATTGGTGGACTCAGGCACCAGGAATTCAGAAGGCGCTGGGAAGAGAAAGAAACGAAGTAGCCCAAGAAGCTCAGGAGACTGGTAGAATACCCAGATAAGATACTATGACGGTGAGGACGGACCCAGCTACACGTACTAAAGAGAAAACGAAGAGATGATCCCATGGCTAACCGCAGAGGAAGAAATCGAAAGGCAACAGAAACTCAAAATCTAAAGTGAAAAGAGGCGCAATGAGGAAAATGAAAACATCGAAAAGCTTCCATAGACAATACACAAAAGAGGAGACAAGAAGACCAAATAAAAAGTCCTTATAAGGACTGCAACCAGTCAAGCCAGAGGAGCCTGGAGCATTCACTAACAAACGAAACCACCAGAGGAGACGGAAACAAAGGAC
>JACEFZ010000817.1:32500-60061 GCA_014155875.1 Cepaea nemoralis
TATTGATCTTTCTCATTACAGCAGTCGGTCGAACATTCCGTGCTGCAACTCCAGTTATTAGGTACAGAACCACATCTACTTCAACCCGGCAGTAAAAGAACCTGTTCCTCTGTATGCCAAATCCAATTGCATCGACCAATTCACATGTAGGTGCCAGTCTAACTACATCGGCAGAAGAGAGCGCAGTTGAACAACAGAGTTGCTGAACACATATCTCAATGCATTGACAAGATATTACACACAGGCGATAGGAGCCCAGGGATGCCGATACACCGGAAGCTTCCGGCTTCATCAATTGCTTGGCATGTGTTGGAATGCTGCCATGTGATTGATAGAAACAGTGCCTTTCGCATGTTGTTTAACATACAAAATAGTCGTTTGTTAAAATTTTCAGAAGCCATAATGAATAATCTACATAGGTCAGTTTTGAGCAAACGGAAAGACATGTTAGTCAGTTTAAAATTACCGTGGGAGACAATTGACATCACTGTGCGAACATGTATATATTTCAGCTTGAAGGACTTATCTTGTTATTTTACTTTATATTGTGTCAAATCTCAGTATGTACCTGACTAGATGCAGCGAAATATGCAAGGCAATAAATCGTGCAATCTATTGTTTATGTCTTTTTTATTGACATTCATTTTCTATTAGTGTTGGCAATGTATATATTGCATTGTCTGTACTCTTTCATTGCACAATTCCATATTGTTCTTCTCCAATTTCGATTTTTATTTTCATTCTTGTTCTTCTCATTATAATTCTGAGTAGAAACATAGTGACATGATTTATGAGGTTAATTGTACGAAAGTCCTCCCATTCAGTTGCTTTGGTATTTTTATTATAGCTATAAATAAAGACTTTAGCATATCATTCATTCATTCTATAGCACATCTTTTTGCCTCGCTCCCATAACAACCTTCCAGAAAGCCTCTCGATCATAAGCAAGATGTCCCGCTTCCGATAAACCCATTTGGAGATTATCTGCCACATCCTGCACCAATCTTCTATTTGGCCTTCCTCTTCCTCTCTTCCCAGGCATATATCTTTCATTATTGTTCTCTCCAAACTGTCGTGACGTTTCATGTGACCAAAATATTTCAATTTTTTTTTTAATCGTCTATAATAGCTAACCTTCTTCAATATTTTTAGAACTCGTCTATAACATGTATATTCAAAATATTTAGGCGCTGTTCAGCTTTGCTTAGTAAGTGTCCAGGTCTCACAGGCGTATGTCGCAATGGGAAAGTGGCATTCTGTTTTAAAAATCTAATCTTTGTAGTTCTATCTGTCCCACTCCACAATTTATTCAGTTGTTTTAATCTTTGAAGAGCAATAGATATTCATCTTTTAATTTCTCTCATTGTGTCACCATTGGTAATCAATGATCCAAGATATTCGAAATTTTCAAACACCTCAAATGTTTTACTCATTAACATATATTTCTTTCTCCATAATGGTTTTATATTGTATGCATTATCTTTGTTTTTGCTATGTTAAGATATAAGTTGTGACTTTTACTATTAAATTGCGTGTATATAGTAATACTAAACTGGATATGTAAATTTTGTAATGCTTAGTTATCAAACGTGTTTTTGGATGCCTGCAATTGGTTAGCGTTTACCGAAGGAACGATAATTAGTTCAAGCAGTGAAACGATTGATAAACATACTAATTTATTTGTATTACAGCGGAAAAAGTATAGTTAAATAAATATTACTGCAGAATTTTATAACATAGGTTTCGCGTATATTTAAAAATATTTAGTTGGGATTTATTACGTTGTCTGATAGTAAAAAGGTGTTGTAAGGAAAGATAATAGATACATAATTGGAACTTTAATAATTGGAAATATTAATTCATAATAAAAGATGTTGTTTGTGAATTATAATACGAATAGTTGGTAAGTAATGCATAGTTACAACGTATTTATTTTGCATTAATTTATTAATGGATCTTAAAACATATATAGTAAATAATCGGTAATATTATAGTAGAATTATATTAAAACATTAACTTATAAATTAGTAATATAAAAATAAATAGTATATGACTAGCAATATTAATATGATAGTTAACATGTTTTTAAATGTAATGATATGTGGTCTGCAAGGTGTGGAATGTGCCTGGCTCTGCAGCCAGCAGAGTTAGGATAGGCTAGCCTCTCCCAGGAGGGGTGAAGAGCGAAAATTAGTAGCCTGCCGATGACCCGCAGACTACACAAGTCAACCCCCACCTCCACGTGGTGCAGACCGGGCAACCATGACCGCGAGGTCATGGGCTAACGGGGCTATGGCTCGCCATAGGGGATGGACTCCCTGTGGTCAGATTAGTGTCCTAAACCTGCGACTGGCCTAGCAAGCCGGCAGGGGGTCTTCATACTGCTCGTAGAAAAAACTAAGAAGTATAAACGGACTGATCCAAACGGCTATCGACCCGGCAATGTTAATGGACTAGGAGATAGAACAGCGATTCAAAAAATAGGCACAATGAACGTCTGTGGTTTCAATAGTAAAGAAGAAGAGCTTATAGAAACAATGGAGAAGAGGAAAATTGGACATATGGGAATAGCGGACACCAGAGCAAAGGGGAAAGGATGCAAGGAGCTCCACCGCAGTTACACGTTTGTTTACTCTGAGTAGAACAGCAAGAAAAAGCAAGACACGGTGTGGGAATAGTCATCGAACCACGGCTAGCAAGAGGAATACTAGAAATAAAATATATATCAGAAAGAATCAAAACAGTGAGAATAAAAGAACGAACAATTTCAACATATGTACAGATATAACCACCATGTAATGCAAACAATAATGAGCGAGAATGCGAGGACTTCTACGAAGACATACATGACGTGCTAAATAAAATAGATAAGCAGGACAACATCATAGTTATGGGAGACTTCAATGCAAGACTAGGACATAACAGAGTGGGCATAGAAAAACATCTGTGAGCATTTGGAGACCAGCAAAATGAAAGGAATGATAACGGAAGTAGACTGATAGGGATTTGCAGCCAACACGACCTCTATATAACAAACACATTCTATAAACATAAAGATTCACAAGTATACACCTGGTATAAATGGAACGATTTAGATACTAAAAGCCAAATTGATTTTATATTAACAAGAAATAACAGAAAGAGAAATATATTAGATGCAAGGGCAGTGCCCAATTTCAGTATAAACACAGATCATAAAGCAGTCGTTGCCACAATAAGAACCATCAGAAGAAGAAAACAAAGAGCAGGAAAATACAGGCCATGCGAATCAGTAAACTTAAAAAACCTTAAAGACGAGGCAGTAAGGGAAAATTATGAGAAAGAATTAGCTGAACTCTTCGTAAAATTACCTACAGAAAGAAAAACAGTGGAAGAAGAATGGGAGATGTTCAAATCAAGCATTTTAAATACTGCAAAAATAACATGCGGAACCACGAAAAAACGCAAAACAAGGATACAGAAAATAACAAGTTGGTGGAACGCAGAAGTAAAGAAAGCGGTAAAAGAAAAAAGGAAAAATACAAAAAGTGGTTGAAGAGCAAACAGGAATATGATCACAGAGAATATAGAATAGCGAGAAGACATGTGAGTAGAATAGTAAAGAGGGAAAAACAAAAAGACTGGGAAGAGTATGGAGAAACCCTTAAAAAAAACTACAAGGAGGCAACTAGAAACTTCTACAAAAAGATAAGTGCAATGCGAACCAGAGGAGAACCCTTTGACCCAACTAAAATAATTAACAGTGAAAATGGAGAACCAATAAGTGAACAAAAACAGATCCTAATAAGATGGAAGCAGTATTTCGACCTCTTCCTCTGTTTCCATCTGGTCTGTACATCATTGCTTGTTGTGGCATGCTGTTGACTGATAACCTACTTGCATAGCCAAAACATTTGACTTGCTGCTTTCTAATAAAATCTAGTGCTGTTTTAACCCCCACTTTAGTCCTGATTTCTTCATTTCTGATCTTATCTCTTCTTGATACGTTGAGTATTCTTCTCAGGAACCTCATTTCTGTTGTTGTGATTTTTCTTTTCTCTTTTTCTGTCATTGTCCAGGTTTGGCATTGGTAGCACAGAGTTGGTAGGAAGATTGTGTTGTAAAGTACTTTCTTAGTAGTTATTGATACATGTTTGTTCTTTAATATTGGTGCCATTTGTCCAATGAGTTGATTTGACTTATTGCACCTATTTTCGATCTCGTCTTCTGATCTGCCATTTGATGATATTATACTTCCTAGGTTCTTGAAACGCTTTACTTGTTTCAAGGGATGTTCGTTTAGGTGAATTGTTGCTGTTTGTTCTTCTTTATTTATATCATTATTTGCTATCATTATCTCTGTTTTGCTTGTGCTAATTTTCATGTTATGTTCCCTACACATTTCGTTTAGACTATTCATGTGGTCTTGTAATTCAGCTTCTGATTTTGCTATTAGTGCTAGGTCGTCAGCAAACAGGAGTTCTCTAATGGTTAGATTTGCAGATGGTTCTTCTTCTGTGTTCTCGTCATGCGGTATTCTTGCTGTCTCTGCTTGGCTGGTTTCTTTACATATGTTGTCTATATATGTTATGAACAAGAGAGGGGACAGGACACAACCTTGTCGTAATCCAGATCTTATGGTGAAGGGTTCTAGGTGTCCTCCAGTTGCTCTCACTATGCATTCACTGTTGTTGTATAAACTTCTACATAGGTTTGTTAGATGTGTACTCACTCCATATTGTTTAAGGATTTCCCACAGCTTGTTTCTATCTACCCTATCAAATGCCTTTTCTTGGTCGACAAAGGCTAAGTAGAGTGTTTCATTGAATTCGATTGATTTTTTTATAAGTTGTCTAAGAGCAAAAATGGCGTCTGTGCATCCTTTGTTTTTCCTAAATCCAAGTTGCGTTTCGCTTAGCTGGGGTTCTAAAGTAGTTCGTAATCTTTTTTCAAGAAATTTTGCAAAATTATTTTCCCAGTATGACTCAACAGTGAAATGCCTCTGTATTGTGTGCAGTCTCTTTTGCTGCCTTTGTTTTTCCATATTGGGATAATTATGGCGTTTCCCCAGTCTCGTGGTGTCTGTTGTTCTACCCAAACATGGTTGAATAGTCTATGTAGCCAAGATGTTCCTACTTCTCTTGCTGCTTTAATTAGTTCATTTGGTATTTCATCCTGTCCCGGTGATTTGTTCAATGGGGTTAATTTGATGGCTTCTATAATTTCTTCTTTTAGTATGTCTGGTTCTAGTTCTTCGGTGACATCTGTGTAGGTCTCTTGAATTCCTGTGACATCTGTTGGTATGTTGAGAAGTTGTTCGAAATACTGCTTCCATCTTATTAGGATCTGTTTTTGTTCACTTATTGGTTCTCCATTTTCACTGTTAATTATTTCAGTTGGGTCAAAGGGTTCTCCTCTGGTTCGCATTGCACTTATCTTTTTGTAGACGTTTCTAGTTGCCTCCTTGTAGTTTTTATTTAGGGTTTCTCCATACTCTTCCCAGTCTTTTTGTTTTTCCCTCTTTACTATTCTACTCACATGTCTTCTCGCTATTCTATATTCTCTGTGATCATATTCCTGTTTGCTCTTCAACCACTTTTTGTATTTTTCCTTTTTTCTTTTACCGCTTTCTTTACTTCTGCGTTCCACCAACTTGTAATTTTCCTTATCCTTGTTTTGCGTTTTTTCGTGGTTCCGCATGTTATTTTTGCAGTATTTAAAATGCTTGATTTGAACACCTCCCATTCTTCTTCCACTGTTTTTCTTTCTGTAGGTAATTTTACGAAGAGTTCAGCTAATTCTTTCTCATAATTTTCCCTTACTGCCTCGTCTTTAAGGTTTTTTAAGTTTACTGATTCGCATGGCCTGTATTTTCCTGCTCTTTGTTTTCTTCTTCTGATGGTTCTTATTGTGGCAACGACTGCTTTATGATCTGTGTTTATACTGAAATTGGGCACTGCCCTTGCATCTAATATATTTCTCTTTCTGTTATTTCTTGTTAATATAAAATCAATTTGGCTTTTAGTATCTAAATCGTTCCATTTATACCAGGTGTATACTTGTGAATCTTTATGTTTATAGAATGTGTTTGTTATATATTTCCCCGCATGACGAGAACACAGAAGAAGAACCATCTGCAAATCTAACCATTAGAGAACTCCTGTTTGCTGACGACCAAGCACTAATAGCAAAATTAGAAGCTGAATTACAAGACCACATGAATAGTCTAAACGAAATGTGTAGGGAACATAACATGAAAATTAGCACAAGCAAAACAGAGATAATGATAGCAAATAATGATATAAATAAAGAAGAACAAACAGCAACAATTCACCTAAACGAACATCCCTTGAAACAAGTAAAGAGTTTCAAGTACATAGGAAGTATAATATCATCAAATGGCAGATCAGAAGACGAGATCGAAAATAGGTGCAATAAGTCAAATCAACTCATTGGACAAATGGCACCAATATTAAAGAACAAACATGTATCAATAACTACTAAGAAAGTACTTTACAACACAATCTTCCTACCAACTCTGTGCTACCAATACCAAACCTGGACAATGACAGAAAAAGAGAAAAGAAAAATCACAACAACAGAAATCTTCTTCTTTGCGTTCATCCGGAGTGATTTTTTCAGATGTGATTGCGGTGTGTCTGGTTAGGCACCCTCGGGTCGAAACCCTCAGGCCAACACATCCGACTTTTAGCGTTCATTTTTGACCAGGTTAGCAATCCTGGGAGACTCTCACTTTTGTGGTACCGTCCACATCTCAGCTGGTCAAGTTGGAACAGTCGAAGACTACACGGTCATCCCTCAAGTGAAGGCAGGGACAGTCCATAGCATTTTCCGCCATCCTGGGTGGCTTCCATAATTGCAGAGCCGGCACATAACGCTCTGGTGCTGGGTTTACCGAGGGAATCGTCACGTCCTGCTCATGGCTGTTTTAATTCCTCACTTCAATATATTGGGCATTTCGCTCGCCCTGGGCCGTTCCTGCACAAACCAGTTGGTTTCTACTAAGCGAGTTTTCGGACATGTGCTTGTCCCTGTACCCATCAGAGCTGTTCCAGGCACGGCGGACATTCGGAAAACTACCTAGTCAGAGCTGTTCCGAACAAGAGCGGCATTCGGAAACTAGGTAGTCAGAGCTGTTCCTAGCACGAGAGACATTCGGACGAGACATTTCACTCGGACGTAATTGCGTAGTGTCAATTTTTAGTTTGCCACCCGTAGGACGACACTTCCGACTTCCGGCGGGCATTTTTTAATGAGGTTAACCTTCCTCTGATTTCGAGGCACGTTAGACTGTTGTGATGTCGCCCACATCTCAGCTGGTCAAGATAGAACGACCAACGACATCGCGGTCGGCCCTCAATGGAAGGCAGGGGCAGACAATGGACAGTCCCTCGCTATCCAAGGAGGCTTCCATAATTGCAGAGCCGGCACATATTGCTTCGAGACTGGGCTCACCCGAGGAGTTGCACGTCCTGCTCATGGCTGCTTTAGTTCCTCACTTCCATGTATTGGGTATCTCGCTTGCCACTGGTCGCTCAAGTGAGCTCCAGGGGCGGTCAGAATGCGGGCGACATCCACTCGGTAAGCTTTTGCTTTTGACTTTGGACCACGCAATAGGTTCGCTCGCCGTGCGTTCCATTTCGCGTTATTGGGACGTTTCTCCACTTTTATCTACACTCTCTATGAGTTTGATACAGATAGTTTTCGTAACCATTTCCTTCGACTGGGGCATTTTACTGACTTTTTGTACTCGCTCACGAGGTAGGCTACATGTGCTGCCGGCTCAGCACCTTACCTTCGTGCAGCAGTCAGTGAGGAAACGGCCAGGCCATCTCATCCGGGAATCAAACATATCCCTCAGCTGAGAGCCTTCAAACAAGTGTCAGAACTAGGCATGTAGCTTGCTCAGTATCTCGATTCCAATTTTTCGGTAGGTGGATATCGGCCCGACTCTCAGATCCGAGGGTCTGTGGCTTAGAGGCGTTCAGCCTAAACCCTCGACAGAGAGCCTTAGAGTATTGTCCGAAACAAGAACTGCCTTCATGCGCCTGATTTAAACTTTTGACTGCTATCCTCAGTCTCCTGCAGAGCAGCAGGTTGTGTCTCTCTTAGTCTGGTCCCTATCCCATACGCTGTCCGATATGTAGTTTTCACCCATCGGCAAGCACATGGGGTCAACGGGACACTCAAGCTCCCCCACCACGGCAAGGTGGAGACACATCGGGGGAGCAACAACAGAAATGAGGTTCCTGAGAAGAATACTCAAAGTATCAAGAAGAGATAAGATCAGAAATGAAGAAATCAGGACTAAAGTGGGGGTTAAAGCAGCACTAGATTTTATTAGAAAGCAGCAAGTCAAATGTTTTGGCCATGCAAGTAGGTTACCAGTCAACAGCATGCCACAACAAGCAATGATGTACAGACCAGATGGAAACAAAGGAAGAGGCCGACCATGTAAACGTTGGACGGAGGAAATAGCAGAATCCATGGGAATGTCGATATACGAAGCCCTTAACCGGGCACTCTCACGAAGTTTATACTTCACCTCGACACCGCAAGTTACAAGAGGAACATGATGAGATGAGATGAGATATGTGGTTATTGATTCTTTAGTAGATTATATAGTTTATTTAAGAAGCTTTGTTGGTTATAGCTGCCGAACTAATGTAAACAGACAACTTAATCATTAGAATAATTACAGAATATAACTTACAGTGAACTAACAGTAAACATACAGTTTTTTATAATTATTATTTACAACAAATTAGAGAATTCAATTTATTATTAATAGTTTATAAAATCCTAGAAGTTAGATATCTTCTTCTTCTTCTTCTTCTTCTTCTTCTTCTTCTTCTTCTTCTTCTTCTTCTTCTTCTTCTTCTTCTGCTTCTTCAGCGGTTCGAGCCATTGAGGTTCTTTGCTGCAGATACAGTCCGTCTCCATTCGTCTCTCTGGTTGACCTTCTCTTGCCAGTCGTTGATTCCAAGTGCTTGTAGGTCTGTATATATATATTATCTCTCCACCGTCTTCTTGGTCTACCTCGGGGTCTACGGTCATTTATTTCCTGAGTGTAAGCGAGTTTTGTTTCCCTATTATCTTCCATTCTTTGTATATGCCCCAGCCACTGTAGTCTATTAGCCTTCATGATACCAGTGATTAGCGGTGACTTAAAGAGATCATAAATGTCTTTGTTACTTCTTCTTTTCCACTCTCCACTTTGTGTATCCCTAATGGGTCCAATGATGCGTCTTAACACTTTGTTCTCAAAGGTTTGTAACAAGGCTTCGTCTCTTTTCGTTGTACTCCAGGTTTCAGAGCCATACAGCACAACTGGTCTGATCAGTGTGTTGTATATTGTGATTTTGGTGTTACGAGATAACGCATTTGATTTTAGAAGATGTTGTAGTGCATAGCATATCTTATTTCCAGAATTGATTCTAGTTTGTGTTTCTTCCCTTATGATGTTGGAGCAGTTGAAGATTGTACCCAGGTATTTGTATGTTTCCGTTCTTTTAATGATCATATTATCTATTTGTATGTGGCAGTGCAGTGATGTCGGTTCTTGACTCAACTCAACTCAACTCAACTTGTGCATGGACATCTTTCAGCATATGTCTTGTTGATGCTTGCTCTACACTACTTTACACATTACATAAACTCGAACACAAGTTTTATTATTAAAAATAAATATTATTTTTTTGAATCAATACGTTAGTAATAAATAATACATAGTTAGTAATCTGAACATAAGATTTGAGAGTTATTAGAAATTATTGTGCATTATATTATTATATTATTAGGGGAATTTGAATGGCATCAATAATTTAAGGAAATTATGTCATTAGGATAATTTATTTTGTATGGGTTTTATTGTTGATATATTAGCACTAATATAGAACCTGGAGTGTAAGTATAAACTTTATTAATGCATTGATTTATTGATTATTTAAACTTGACATTAATATCTAAGTTTAATGTTTCCGAAGTTATGCATGATTTTTGCATGATATTTATTTTACATTTGTTGTTACAGAATTAACTATTTGTTTCTGTTTGTTTTTTTAATTATTACCATTGGATAGTTATTATTGATGTCCGGTGATGAATACTGTGAATAATATAGTGAAAAGAATACATTTTCACAGATATTAGAAAATGACTTAGGAATTGAATAAATATGTTGCATTTATTGATGAGTTATAAATATTGATTATTACTGTTAGGTATATTTATTAATGATATTTATTGATGGACATTGGTAATATATTATTTAAAAAGGGAGTTTTTTTTAAAATATATTATGTTAATTATTATTTTATTTATTATTTAGTTGGAACAGCAGTCGGTGAGAACAGGATCGCAAATGATGCAAACAGCAACTATATGCAGAGTAAGCTGAGTCCATAATATCATAGTGAAATGGAAACAGTGGTCAATGGTAAAACAAAAAGGCAAAGTACATACTACAATGCTTAAAGAACGGGGAAAGTAAGACACTCCCAGAATGTAGAACGAACGAACGAACGAACGAAAGGACTTTATTTTCACAGAGAAACAAATTGGGCACGCAGGCCCGTCTTACATTCGGCCCTTCCAATCTCTCATCTTTCGTTCATCAATAGTGCATAGGAAAAACATTGTCAAATGAATTTTGTACGCATAAACAATGCATATTACCATGTTATGAGACACATCCACTACCCACCCACACATCCCCCATTCACCCACACATCCTCCACCCAACCACACACACACCCCAGGCACACATACATTCCCCCACCCATCCACCACATCCCCACACCTACATATCTCCCCACCCACACACACTCCCACCAATCACACATCCTATCCACCCACACCCCAAGCACACATACTTTCCCCAACCCACACAACCCCCACCCACACACATCTCCCCACCCACTCACATATCCTCCACCCGTCTCAGAGAAAGCCTATAGAATACCTACGTAGAATATAAGTAAGGAACGTGCATGGAGGATGTCCATGAACGTGTATGGTGGATTTGAGATGTCCATTGCATCCATAGCGATTCGATCTCCAGTATAAAACATAGGTAAGGGACGTGTATGGAGGATGGTAGGAGGTACGTCCATTACCCATATCGAGAAGACCTCAGTCCTCTGAATTGTTAAGGAGGCTGAGGCTACACGCCTTTTATGTGCTGCTTTTTTGCCCACTGTACTAGTTGCAACCTCTTTCATTCTGTTCCCCTAGTCCATACTTGCCTACAATGCATCCGTCCTGTTGATTTCCAACTTTAGCATTCAAGTCACCCATTATGATATTTACTTCAGAATTCTTGCATTTCTTGAAGGCTTTCTCTAAATCACTATAAAATTCATCAATGCTGTCATCACTACTGTCTGCTGTTGGTGCATAAACTTGTATGGCATTGACATCAAAGGGTCTTCCACTCAACTTCACCAGTAACACTCTGTCTGATACAGTCCAATATCCTTTGATCGATTTTGCTATCTCTGTATCCATTATAATTGCTACTCCTCACTGTTGTTTCTCTCCACCAGAATAGATTATTCTATATAACTCATGTTATACATTATTATGTTATAATGCCCATTCCTGTCCATCTGGTCTCACATACACCTAACAGGTTAATATTTAATCTTCTCATTTCATTCTTAATGTTATCAAATTTTCCATCCTCACTCATAGTTCTTACATTCCAAGTTCCTACTTTCAATGTTGATATTCTTTTGCACTCAGTCGCCTGATGACGGTCTGGAGTCACCTGGTGCACATGACTACCCCTACCGGGCGAGGCTGCTCCTATGGAGCACCCATTTGCGCCTTTTCTCTGATTATCGATAAGACTGCAGTACATGATATTCTTGGCATCTGTAAAGAAGGTAGTTTGCCATTGCTTTCCTTCCTGGCAGTGACCATACTGGTCGATGACGTAGCCATTGTCTCACAAAAAAGAAATCTTCTGCCTACCGTCGTGAAGCTGGAGAACATAACCTACAACTATTTGTTGGCTGCTCTTCAACTTCATCCACCACCTGCACACATGGCTTCACGTAACCCTGATCGTGGAGCTAAACGGGTACTCCACCTTGCCCAAGGGTGTCCCGTAGGCTAGCGGAGGGAAGGAGGCATCTTACCTCTCCTTTGATAGGGAATACCCCTATCCCGCAGCCATCAATACTGCACGACTCAGCAACATTAGATAATGGTATGACACTTGTTGTTAGCTATGTGGAATATACTGATCTACCAAAAGGGGACTGGCTGTTATACTAGGGTTTTTTTAATTGTTATTATTTCTATTATTAAGGGGGTAGATAATCCGTACTGAGATAGTGTTCGAATAATTTGCGAATATATATACAGTATAGGGATTGGTGATGTCTTTAATTTCTTGTGGAAGATTGTTCCACAGCTCAGCTGCAGAGTACGTTAAGCTTGTTTTGTATAAGTCAATCCTAGGCTTCGGAATATGTAATATATTTAATCTTTTACTGTCTCTAGCATTATATTTAAACAATGGCCAAAGGTAATTTGGGGCATTCCGATGTAGCATTTTGTGAATTAGGTTAGCCATATTGAAAAGCAGGCGTTTGCGGAGTGGTAGTAACTGAGGGCGTTTATGCAGGCTAGGATTGTCAGATATATCTTTGCTATAAATTAAACTCATGGCCCGTTTCTTGAGTGAGTAAAGTCGCTTGGTGTTTGAATTAGAACAACGGACCCAAATTGTAGAGATATGAATAAAATTTGGTGGAACTGCGGTAAAGCTGTGAAAATGTAAACAATATAAAATGACACAAAGTAGTGCAGCTTTACATAACAGAATTACGACACATACAGGACGTTGCGGCGATTCGCCTTCATCAGCAAACAAACACGTACACACGTTGCAGAGCAGTAGTCAAAATGTGTCTGTATGTGAGAAGTATAGAATATTTTCCTCGTGTCCTCATCAAGGAAATTTTTAATTTTGGCGAGTTGGTAGACTTTTTTCGCTGTTTGTTTAATGAGCGCTTGAACGTAGGAATTAAAGGTTAGGTTTCTATAAATGATTAGCCCTAATGTTTTGTGCTCAATTACACTTTCTACTGGCATGTTATCGATGTAAAGTTGAATAATGATAACTGATAATGAAGTAGGTCAATACCAGCCTATTAAGAAGGATGTGAGGCAGGGATGTGTAATGTCTCAAGATCTTTTTCCCTGTACAGTGAAAAGTATTTTCAGAAATGTTGACGATATGAAAGGAATCATCATTGGGGGACATAACATCAACAACATTAGATATGCAGATGATAAAGCATTGATTGTAGTATCTACAATATTTAGTAGATGCTATTGTTGCACACAGAAAACACCTTAGGTTAGAATTAAATTGTAAGAAGACACTGATTATGGTTATCTCTAAGAAGAAGGAAATACAACAATGTAATAATATACGAGTAAATGAGAATATTCTTAACCGAGTGAACCGGTACAACTATCTCGGAACAGTTATAACATATGATGGGGGAGGGGGCGGGGGGGGGGGTGGCGGCCTTGAAGAGATTATAACAAGAATCTCTATGGCGGAGGTAGCCATTGGCAAAATGGAAAACATACTGACCAAACCAAAACACAAAAAAGATGTCACTGCAACGAGGAAAAGTATGTTGATATGCTACATAGAACCTGTAATTTTGTATGAATGTGAAACATATACAATTAGTAGACAAGCCGAAAAACATCTAATGACTGTGGAAATGTGATTTCTGAGGAAAATGCAAAGAATAGCATGGCCTATACAAAAAACCGATAAGTAAACAGCAGATAGAAACAGCAAACTGATTAGAGAATCTAGACATCTGTAGTAAACATTGTTTGGACACGTTATGAGAAGAAAGGGGAGGCAGAGAAGTAAATATCTAGATGGCGTAACCACGTGGCATGGTAGAGACAAGAATACGGGGCTGATCCACGACTCTGGTGATCGTGTAAGATAGCAAACATTACCTGTCACGCTTATCGGCATGACACATGATAATGATAACATAAAAACTAACCTCACCATACAGCTAAACTCAGTATACATTGCCGAACGCACTATACAGACATTAATCTCACTATACTTTAACCAATCTCATTATACACAACAAAAACAAGTCTCAATATACGAGAATAATACAATAACTAACCTCAATAGTCTCACTGTCAGAATATATTAATAAGTTACATGATGGTGGTGGGACATTAAAAACAAACAATTACGATCAATTTAAAGGACCACCAATAATGAAAGCAAAAGCTGAAGTTGTTATACAACGTATAAGAAAAGGCGAACCCGCAGGGTTAGATAGCTTCCGTGTCAAAGAAGCTGTTGGCGAACTGGTTAGATAAATGATAACAAAATAGTTGTATGATACCATCCAGGTATTTACTTCTCGGTCTTCCCCTTGGTCTCTTCCCTTCGATCACTAAGTTCTCCAAGTCATTTCTTCTCATAACAATTTGACTGTCTACGCCTAATGTCTCTAATCAGTTTACAATCTTTATTTGTTTCATGAAGAATTTAGGCCCCTATTCATTGGTTTTTCTGTCTGTCCATGGTATTCTTTGCATTTTCCTCATAAACCACATTTCCACAGCCATCAGATGTTTTTCGGCTTGACTGCTCATTGTCCACGCTTCACATCCATCCAAAAGTGCAGGTTCTATGTAGCACTTCAACAATCTTTTTCTTGTTTCAATTGATATCATTTTATTGGTCAGTATGTTTTTCATCTTACAAAAGGCTACCTTCGCAATGGCAATTCTTGTTCTAATCTGTTCAAGGCATCTCCCGTCAGATGTTTTGACTGTTCCGAGATAATTGTACCAATTCTCTTGTTTAAGAATATGCCCATTTACTCGTATATCACATTGTGGTATTTCCTTCTTCCCAGTGACGACCGTAATCTGTGTCTTCTTACTTTCTAACCCTAGTTGTTCACTGTGTGCAACAACCGCACCTACTAAATATTGCAGGTCCTGTTCATTGTCTGCAATAAAGATTGGATCATTTGCATAATAAATGTTATTGATGTATCGTCCTCTATTGTTGATTTCTCTCATATCTTCTATATTTCTGAAAATATTTTCACTGCACAGGGAAAAAAGTTCTGGAGACATTACACATCCCTGTCTCACACCTCTCTTAATTGACTGATAGTGACCTACTTCATTAACAATTCTTATGGCAGCTTGTTGTTTCCAATATAAGTTTCTTGCAAGTCTAAGGTCTTTTCCATCAATTTGTAGATCTACAAGCATCCTTATCATGTTGACATGTCTCACATTATCGAAAGCCTTTGAGTAGTCAATAAAGCAAAGATATAGATCTTTGTTTACTTCTATTGAAGGTTAAATTACTGTTCTCAGTATATACACAGCATTTATTGTGCCCTTGCCTTCTACAAACCCACATTGTACTCCTTTTATTTCGGGTTGTATTTTCTTCCTAACTCTTTGCATGATAATTCTCAGCAGAATCTTCTTGATGTGGCTCATTATACGATTTTGTTCGATGTTGATCGCATTCCAAGGCTCCTGATTTCTTCGGGATCGCAATAAATATAGAATTACATAATTCAGGCGGTATATCCCCAGTATCGTATATTCCATATTCTTCTAAGGCATTGATCATTTCTATTGTGATGTTATCTGATGTTATCTGTACCCGGGGTCTTGCCAATTTTCATATGGTTAAGAGCATTCTGAACTTCCATCTTCAAAATTGATGATCCTTCATTATTATTCCGATGATCATATTGTTCGTCTTTTGTATCATCATAAAGGTCTTTCACATAATCTGACCATGCATGTAAAATCTTATCTTTTTCTATTATGATTTTGTCACCTTTGGTTTTTCTGCAACCCGTTGATGTGTGTGTTCTTTTGTTAGTAATGCCCTTAATTCTTTTGTGCATTAATTTGGTATTCCGGGTGTTGTGTTGATTTTCAATTTCCTTGCAATTTTCCTCAAGCCATGTTCCTGTTGCCTCTTTGAAAAAAGCTTCCTAATTTTACTGTGAATCTCTTCATATTTTTCTTTGTTATTTTTGTTATTTCTTCTTACTTCCATGAGTTTTAAGATGTCTCCCGTCATCCATTTCTTGCGTCCTATTATCTTTAGTTTTGGGATAGTTGTTTCTGCAGCTTGGTTGACTGATTTCTTTAATATTTCCCATTGGTCGCTGACGTCTTGAAATAATATTTTCATATCGGAAAATGCATCGAATCTGTTCTTTACCTCTACGTTGAATTTATCTTTTATTTCCTCACTTTTCAGCACCTGTAGATCAAAGCTCACCACACTATATAACAACACACCACACTATATAACAACTCATCACACTATATAACAACTCACCACACTGCATAACAACTCACCACACTATATAACAACTCGCCACACTATATAACACGTCACCACACTATATAACAAGTCACCACATTATATATCAACTCACAACACAATCAAACAATTAATTTCACTATATATATATATATATATATCAACTCACCACACTATCAGACAATTAATCTCACTATCCAACAGTTTACATCACGATGTAATAACACACCACATTATCCAACATTTAACTACACTATAAAAACCTCATCAGCCTAGACAATACATAAGCTTACTTTATAGTAACTCACCACATTACCCAAAAACTAACCTCACTATGTCAGAGATGATATAAACAGGGAGCAAAATGATGCCCTAAATATTGGTAGTCATGAAATACCAGAAATTCGATATGCTAATGATGCAGTATTACTATCCACATCACAGAATAGTTTAGAACAACTAATAACCTCAACCCAAAAGAATAATGAAAATCACAACTTATATCTTAACATTTCGATTAGCTAGGGTAATTACCTACAAACAATAGTGACATAATAAAAGAAATTAAAAGGCGAGTATCTATTGCTCTTCAAAATCTAAAACAAACAACTAAATAAATTGTGGAGTGGGATAGGTAAATCTACACAAATTAGATTTTTAAGAGCATGCATCTTTCCCATTGCAACATACGCCTGTGAGATTTGAACACTTACTAAACAAGCTGAACAGCGTATAAAAGCCTTTGCATATAAATATTATTGACGAGTCTAAGAATATCGAGGATATAGAAAAAAAAATAAATGCATACATACGACAAGAGCTGAATATTGAAGAAGGTTGGCTAATAAAGACGATAAAACAAACCAAATTGAAATATTTTGGTCACCTGGAACGTCATGAAAGTTTGGAGAGAACAATTATGGAGGGGTATGTGCCTGGGAAGAGAGGAAAAGGACGATCAAAGAGAATATGGGTGCAGGATGAGGTAGATGATCTCAAGACAGTTACATCGGACACGAAACAACTTACTTATGACCGAAAGGTTTTCCGGAAATTTGTTGGAAGCGAGGTTCTGCAAGGAAATGCTACTGAAAGAATAAATGAAACTCACAATATAACACGTAAACACAATATCTAACAATTAACCTCACTGTATAATACCCCACCACACTAGACACCAACTGATCGCACTATCCAGCAACTACATCACTATATAACAACTAAATACACTATCCAACAACTACATCACTATATAACAACTAAATACACAATCCAACAACAACTTCACTATATAACAACTAAATACACTATCCAGCAACTACATCACTATATAACAACTAAATACACTATCCAACAACTACATCACTATATAACAACTAAATACACTATCCAACAACAACTTCACTATATAACAACTAAATACACTATCCAACAACTACATCACTATATAACAACTAAATACACTATCCAACAACAACTTCACTATATAACAACTAAATACACTATCCAGCAACTACATCACTATATAACAACTAAATACACTATCCAACAACTACATCACTATATAACAACTAAATACACAATCCAACAACAACTTCACTATATAACAACTAAATACACTATCCAACAACTACATCACTATATAACAACTAAATACACTATCCAACAACTACATCACTATATAACAACTAAATACACTATCCAACAACTACATCACTATATAACAACTAAATACACTATCCAACAACAACTTCACTATATAACAACTAAGTACACTATCCAACAACTACATCACTATATAACAACTAAATACACTATCCAACAACTACATCACTATATAACAACTAAATACACTATCCAACAACTACATCACTATATAACAACTAAATACACTATCCAACAACAACTTCACTATATAACAACTAAATACACTATCCAACAACTACATCACTATATAACAACTAAATACACTATCCAACAACTACATCACTATATAACAACTAAATACACTATCCAACAACTACATCACTATATAACAACTAAATACACTATCCAACAACTACATCACTATATAACAACTAAATACACTATCCAACAACGAACTTCACTATAAACAGCTCAAAACACTATCCAACAACTAATCTCACTATATAACACCACACCACACTATACAACAACTGTTCGCACTATCCAACAACTAATCTCAATATATAACACCCTACCACACTAGACAACTGATCGCACTATCCAACAACTAACCTCGCTATATAACAACCAAATACACTGTCCAACATTTAATCTCACTATATAACACCCGACCACACTATACAACAACTGTTCACACTATCCAACAAATAACGACACTGTATAATACCCCACCACTCTAGACAACAACTGATCGCACTATCCAACAACTAACCTCACTATACTACACCCCACCACACTAGACAACAACTGATCGCACTATCCAACAACTAACCTCACTATATAACACCCTACCATACTAGACAATAACTGATCGCACTATCCAACAACTAACCTCACTATATAACACTTCACCACACTAGACAACTGATCGCACTATCCAACAACTAACCTCACTATACTACACCCCACCACACTAGACAATAACTGATCGCACTATCCAACAACTAACCTCACTATATAACACCCTACCATACTAGACAATAACTGATCGCACTATCCAACAACTAACCTCACTATATAACACTTCACCACACTATACAACAACTGATCGCACTATCCAACAACTAACCTCACTATATAACACCCCACCACACTATACAACAACTAATCGCACTATCCAACAACTACCCTCACTATACAACACTTCACCACACTAGACAACTGATCGCACTATCCAACAACTACCCTCACTATATAACACCCCACCACACTAGACAATAACTGATCGCACTATGCAACAACTAACCTCACTATATAACACCCCACCACACTATACAATATTTGATCGCACTATCCAACAACTAGCCTCACTATATAACAACTAAATACACTATCCAACAACAAACTTCACTATAAACAACTCAAACCACTATACAATAACTGACATAACTATATAACAACCCAAATACTATCCAACAACTAACCACACCATATAGCAACTAAATACACTACACAACTTTTGTTATGCTGCAAATCCCCTACCGTCACTGTGGCTAAAGGCTTGCGAACGCGGTTTGTAAACCCGTATACCCGGCTTCGAAACACAGCGTTGGCTGGTTTTTTGGACAAAGGTATAGGAGCCGGTCGATCAGAAATCAATGGCAAACTACTGAACGTAAAATTTACCCAGGAATCACGAACAGCGAAAATGCTGGGGTTGACTGCTACGTCCTGTGAAGGACATGCAACTTAATTTTTTTAATATCCCCTACAGTACTTTGCAGTCAACACCAGCATTTTTCAGCTGCTGTTGATGTACTAGCAAAGTTTTGCGTTCAGTAGTTTGCCATTGATTTCTGAACAACCAGCTCACATACCCCCGTAAGTTACCAGCGCGGCGCGAACCACTGCCGATGCTCGCAGCTGCTGTTTTCCCTATGTGGATATACGGGATTACGAACAATCTCGTTAAAAGACCGGCCCAACAACTACATCGCTATATAACAATCCACAATACTACCCTACAACTAACCATGCTATATAGCAACTAAATGCACTATCCAATAGTTAACCTCACTATACCTTACCAAACTGGACAACAACTTATCGCACTATCCAACATCTAACCACATTATATAATAACTAAATATACAATCCGCCAGTTAACCTTACTATATAAAACCCTACCACACTAGACAACAACTGATCGCACTACACAACAACTAACCTCACTAACCAAGAAATAATATCTCTATATAACAACTCACCACAATATCCAACAACTAACCACACTAGATAACCACACTAGATAACCACACTATACAACAGTTAACACCAAGTAATGGTCTCTACCATAATTCATGGAGTTGCACGCCGAGCTGCCAATACATAGAGCTTGTAAATATAAAACAGCAATTTACGACAACACGCAGCACGGATTTCAAATATAAGTAATTTATAACACTCTGTTTCCACATAGCAAGGATGTCACGTAATAAATACAGAGGAAACGAAAACTATTATTATGTGTTGGCGTACTTGGCGGTTATATACCGCTTTTAAACATTAATTAACAGACTGATTTTTTTTTCTGCCCTCCCCCTGCTCCACACTCCAAGGACCGTCGGCTATATTGTGGCAAATCTGCCTATCCTTTGTCCTCATTATCCTGCTGTCTGGTGGCTGCTTCCTTTCTTTGCCGATAACTCTTCTCTCTGTATTTTGCTCTGTATTTCTTTTGTGTTGTGAATTACGAAGGAACGCCATTCTATGGTATGTTCACAAATTCGTCGACAGCTTTCTAGATTTACAAAGGTGCAACATTTTGTTCACGTGTGGCGTTGGTGATCATGCCTAATCACATCCTCTTTCTTGTTTGCTGCCAATCATGTCTGACAATGATCCGCCTCCGTGGAATGATATCAAACTGTACGGCCTCTTCTCTCTTGGTATCTCTAGCCCCATTTCCTTTCCATTTTCCCGTTGTGACGACATACTCCAGTTTTCCTCTACACATGACATGCTCAAAGAATGATGACTGTCTTCTTCTGATGTGAGTAACCAGTTCTCTTTTTGAGTTAACTTCATTCAAGATTTCATTGCTTTTTTTTTTGTATCCATCCACGGTGTCAGGGGCGTCACTAGGGGGGTGCGGGGGTGCGGGCCGCACCGGGTGACACCATCAAGGGGTGACACCAAAATAAAAAAAATTGCAAATTTGACAAAGCAGACATAGCTCTGTCTAGTCGGGTTTCATAACCGTTCATTGTTAAATACATGAGCAGGCTTAAATGAATAAGACTCAGAGCTCAGAGCTGCTCAGAGCCTCGGAGTCGAAGTAGAATCGTGGGTCATTTGCAAACGCGCCATTTAATGACGTGTGGAGTCACGTGGTTGCAGAAAATGACAGACGTTGTTTACAAGTTCGTTTTTTATGTAAATAATTATTTTTTCGAAATTTTATAATTTTATCAATATCACTAAAATATAAATATTTTAAAGTAAATTAATTAGGACAGGGCATAAATTTTAAAGGAGAAAAACAGCGGAAGGCTTCCACTTAAAAAAGTTAGTATTACTATACTATAGTATACTAGTAGTTTACTACTACAATAAATTAATAATTACGGCATACACACGTTTTTCTATCTGTCTGAAAAATATATATTTTAATTTTTTAATTAAATGTTTTAATTAAAAAGATGGAAATAGAAAAATAAATAACAGTTGTGTAATTTTTCGAACCAACGAGTCACTGTTGAGACTGCCACACGCAGATCCCCCCAATAATTGATGCGATTACTGACATTCGCCAGCAATTCGCAATATAAAATAATAAAATATATGTCATGAAATGACAGTCGTGCATTGGCGACAAAACTTCCTGATAAAAGTTAAGAAGAAGTGTTGCAACGAATACTGTTGACCGCCGGTTACATTTGTATATGAATCCATTAATTGTGCCTTGCAGCATTTGCCATCCGCATCGTATGCAGGTTGGTATGTTCAATACTCCATTAGCCAGTAAAAAAGTTACAATCCACTCAAACTTGTTACAATGAAATAAAAAAGTTGTAACTTCCATGGACAATATTTTTAAAAAATTAATATTTTGTATGACAAGTTTTCTTTTTAGACGGTTCTTTTTAGTGTACATAATCATTTTTTAATTACATTTTAATTCTACGGTAAACAACGCAATTTAACCTAAATAACTATATTTATTAAATTATGAATAAATCATAAATGTTTGGATTATAATTATTTATACATATTTTATATATTTATATTATATCTTTTTGTTTAGTTGTATATTTTTAAGTCCCTAATTCATTATAGATTTATTATTTTAGAATATTCCATCATGCCACATGGAGTGCACAAATCAAAGAGGCCTAGTGAATGCGAGCAGCGAAAAGCAAAGAAGAAAAGATGTGAATCACTAAAATCACTACCTGGATTCATGCTTCAATATGTCAAGAGACCAAGTGATGGACAAGGTTCATCAAAAGACGTTCTTCCTCAATCTACAATTGATAAGGATTCCTCCCATGCTGACAGCATGCATTCTTCAAAAGAGCAACTAGAGCCAGAAATGGAAGAGAATCACGAGATTGATGCAGAAATACATAATGAAATAGCAGTGGATGAAGCTGAAACAGAAATGCATGCTGAAAATGATTCTCGTCATGATACTGTAAATGTGATGAGTCAAGTGGATGAGAAAAATTGGAATATTTTATCTGATGCTTCTTTCTGGAATGCACCAGTTCCAGATCATTTTCGAGTTGAAATTATCAAAAGAGGAAGTTGTTCTTTTCAGAACAAGGGTGGGCCTTTCAGTACTGTGACAAGGCAAGGTGCAAAGACTAAAGGAGATGTGCGCCAGCTGTCAAAAGAATGGTTCTACAAGACGATGCCAAATGGTGAGAAAATACTGCGGTCATGGATGGTTACTCGCTCGTCAGTGAGAAATTATACTGCTTTTGCTGCAGACTCTTTGCTGTTAATGTAACAGAACAAACATCAAAATTTGTCACTGGGTTTCAGCTGTGGTGGAAGCTGAGCCCAAAATTACATAATCATGAGATATCGGATGACCATCTAGGTTGCCTTGAAAAATGGAAAACATTGGCAGCAGGCCTTAAGCTGCACAAAACAATTGATGCCGACAGTGTTGCTGTAATGGATAGGGATAAAAAAAATGGAGGAATATCTTGCACAGGTTGCTTGATATCACATTGTTTCTTGCAAAGCAAAATCTGGCATTTCGTGGCCATAAGGAAGATGCATCTTCGTTGAATAAAGGAAACTTTCTTGAGATGGTTGAGATGCTTTCTAAATATGACCCTGTGTTGAAAGAGCACCTAATGAGATTAAAGCGAACTACATCTGTAACAGTAAAAGCATCCGTATCTTATCTTTCACCAGAAACTCAGAATGAATTTATAACTGTTCTGGCAAATCATGTGAAGGAAATTCTTGTAAATGATATAAAGGCTGCAAGGTATTTTGGAATTATGTTCGACAGCACACCTGACATATCACACACTGACCAGATGTCTGAGGTGATCATTTATGTGAAAATCCACAATGGGGAAGTTGAAGTGAGAGAAGTGTTTCTAGGATTTTTCCCTTTAAAGGGGAAAAAAGCTGATGACCTCAGTTCAGACATTTTAAAAAATCTAGAAAGTGATGGACTTGACATAATGATGTGCAGAGCTCAAGGTTATGATAATGCTGCCACAATGTCTGGAATTCATGGAGGTGTTCAAGCCATTCTGAAAAGAAAGAATAAGAAAGCTATTTTTTAACGGATGCGTGGACCATTCGCTTAACTTGTGTGATCAACACTCTTTTGCTGAAAATGCTTTATGTGTAACATTTTTTGGAACTCTTGAGAGAATGTATTCCTTCTTTGCTGCTTCCACCCATCTATGGGATGTTTTAATTGAAAACACTGCAATGTCGATTAAAAGGCTATCAACAACACGCTGGAGTGCACATCATGCTGCTGTTAAACCGGTGAAAGATAAGTTTGATGAATGTGTGGCGACGATTGAAGCTCTATGTGATCCTCGTGAAAATGTGGAAACAAAAGGTGCAGCACAAGGTCTTTTACCTGCTGTCTGTGATTTCACGTTTCTTTGCTACCTTTACTTTTGGGCTGCTGTACTTGAGGAAGTTAATTTGACACAGCAGTATCTGCAGACTTAAGGCTTAACTCTTGACAAAGTAGTGACCAAGTAAGAGGCATTAAGACTTTTTCTGCAGGAGAAGCGCAGTCACTTAGTGGAGCATGCAATTGAACAGGCACTTTTAAAAGCAGACCAATTTGGAATAACAGTAGAGAGAAGATTAAGGTTCAAGAAGAGAATGGCAGGGGAACAACTCAGAGATGCTGGACTCACTATGCAAGAAGAAAACAATAGGGCGATGCTGGAGTGTATTGATCGTTTTCATTCTGAACTCCAGACCAGATCAACAGCGATCAAGGAAGTAGCAAATATGTTTGAGGCTGTTCAAGCCAAGAGTCTTCTATCAGCAACTGAAGAAGAGTTGCTGGTGTCAGTTCCAAAATTGACCACTTTCTATGATGAGCTATCCGAAGTAGAGCTTTTAAAAGAAATACCAAGGCTGAGAAGACACCTGGGCTTTTGAGCTGCTGTACTTGAGGAAGTTAATTTGACACAGCAGTATCTGCAGACTTAAGGCTTAACTCTTGACAAAGTAGTGACCAAGTAAGAGGCATTAAGACTTTTTCTGCAGGAGAAGCGCAGTCACTTAGTGGAGCATGCAATTGAACAGGCACTTTTAAAAGCAGACCAATTTGGAATAACAGTAGAGAGAAGATTAAGGTTCAAGAAGAGAATGGCAGGGGAACAACTCAGAGATGCTGGACTCACTATGCAAGAAGAAAACAATAGGGCGATGCTGGAGTGTATTGATCGTTTTCATTCTGAACTCCAGACCAGATCAACAGCGATCAAGGAAGTAGCAAATATGTGTGAGGCTGTTCAAGCCAAGAGTCTTCTATCAGCAACTGAAGAAGAGTTGCTGGTGTCAGTTCCAAAATTGACCACTTTCTATGATGAGCTATCCGAAGTAGAGCTTTTAAAAGAAATACCAAGGCTGAGAAGACACCTGGGCTTTTGGGCTGCTGTACTTGAGGAAGTTAATTTGACACAGCAGTATCTGCAGACTTAAGGCTTAACTCTTGACAAAGTAGTGACCAAGTAAGAGGCATTAAGACTTTTTCTGCAGGAGAAGCGCAGTCACTTAGTGGAGCATGCAATTGAACAGGCACTTTTAAAAGCAGACCAATTTGGAATAACAGTAGAGAGAAGATTAAGGTTCAAGAAGAGAATGGCAGGGGAACAACTCAGAGATGCTGGACTCACTATGCAAGAAGAAAACAATAGGGCGATGCTGGAGTGTATTGATCGTTTTCATTCTGAACTCCAGACCAGATCAACAGCGATCAAGGAAGTAGCAAATATGTTTGAGGCTGTTCAAGCCAAGAGTCTTCTATCAGCAACTGAAGAAGAGTTGCTGGTGTCAGTTCCAAAATTGACCACTTTCTATGATGAGCTATCCGAAGTAGAACTTTAAAAAGAAATACCAAGGCTGAGAAGACACCTGAAGGCAGCAGATATTGATATCCACAAAGCCAAAGACTGGTCAATATTTGATATTTTAAAATTCATAGTTGACTGGGATTTCCTTGAATCTCAATCAACTCAATCAATCAATCAATCATGTGCCATGCCGGAAAGCGTGGGCGGTCATGACTCGCCACTTCACTCGATCACCAGTGTCGTGGATCAGCTCAGTGTTCCTGTCTCCTCCATGCCACGTGGACAAGCCATCCAGGTATTTTCTTCTCGGTCTTCCTCTTGGTCTCTTCCCCTCGATCTTGCCAGTTGTCACTAAGTTCTCCAATCCATTTCTTCTCATAACATGTCCAAAAAATTTTGACTGTCTACGTCTAATTTCTCTAATCAGTTTACGATGTTCATTTGTCTCCTGTAGTACTTGGTCATTGGTTTTTCTGTCTGTCCATGGTATTCTTTGCATTTTCCTCAGAAACCACATTTCTGCAGCCATCAGATGCTTTTCAGCTTGACTGCTCATTGTCCAAGTTTCACATCCATACAAAAGAACAGGCTCTATGTATCCCCTCAACACTCTTTTTCTCGTTTCAATTGACATCTTTTTATTGGTCAGAATGTTTTTCATCTTGCTAAAGGCTACTTTCGCCATGGCGATTCTTGTTCTAATCTCTTCAAGGCATCTCCCATCAGATGTTATAACTGTTCCAAGATAATTGTACCGATTCACTTGTTGAAGAATATTTCCATTTACTTGTATATTACATTGTGGCACTTCTTCCTTCCTACTGACGACCATAACCTGAGTCTTTTTACAATTTAATTCTAACCCCAGTTGCTCACTGTGTACAACAACCGCATCTACTAATTGTTGCAGGTCCTGCGCATTGTCTGCAATTAATACTGTATCATCTGCATATCTAATGTTATTGATGTTTCGTCCTCCAATGCTGATTCCATTTATATCCTCTACATTTCTGAAAATATTTTCACTGTACAGGGAAAAAAGATCTGGAGACATCACACATCCCTGCCTAACACCTCTCTTAATTGGCTGATACTGTCCCACTTCTTTATCAATCCTTATTGCAGCTTGTTGTTTCCAATATATGTTTTTTATAAGTCTAATGTCTTTCCCATCAATTTGTAGATCTGCAAGCATATCCACCATGCTGACATGTCTAACGCTATCAAAAGCCTTTGTATAGTCAATAAAGCAAAGATGTATATCCTTGCTTACTTCTATAGCACGTTCAATAACTGTTCGCAGCATATACACAGCATTTACTGTACCCTTTCCTTCTACAAACCCGCATTGTTCTTCCCCTATTTCAGGTTGTATCTTCTTCCTCATTCTTTGCATGATAATTCTTAGCAAAATCTTTGTGATGTAACTCATTATACTAATTGTTCTATGTTGATCACATTCCAAGGTTCCTGATTTCTTTGGGATTGCAATAAATATAGTTACATAATTCAGAAGGTATATCTCCAGTATCATATAATGTGTTCAGCAGTCTGGTGACTTGATCTAGTCCAAATTCTTCTAAAGCTTTAATCATTTCTGTTGTGATGTTATCTGCACCGGGGGCCTTGCCAGCTTTCATATGCTTAAGAACATTTCGAACCTCCATCTCCAAGATTGGCGGTCCTTCATTACTAAATCTTATATCATACTGTTCGTCTCTGTTATCATCATATAGGTGTTTCACATAATCTGTCCATACCTATAGAATCTGGTCTTTTTCTATTATGATTATGCCATCTTCAGTTTTTAGACACCCTGTTGATGTACTTGTTCTTTTATTAGTAAGTTCCTGAATTCTTTTGTGCACTAATTTGGTGTTTTGACTGTTGTGTTGGCTTTCAATTTCTAAGCACTTTTCCTCAAACCATTTTCTTTTGCCTCCTTACATAATTTGT
>JACEFZ010000818.1:2500-27500 GCA_014155875.1 Cepaea nemoralis
GCCATATAACTAATCTGCCACAGTATACCACAACAAGCAATGATGTACGGACCAAATGGAACCAGAAGAAGAGGCCGACCACGTAAAAGATGGATAGAGGGAATAACAGAGTCCATGGGAATCTCGAAACATGAAGCCCATAAACGGGCTCTCTCCCGCTGTTTATGCTTCAGCTCGACACCACATGGTACAAGGGAAACAAGATAAGACGGGATGATGAAGAAGAGAGTGAAAGGTCTGCAACACAGTCGGGGTGGTGCTTTGGTACCGCGTCAGAACAAAAGCCTCTACACCAGTGGTTCTCAACCTTTTTTGACCAATGCACCCCTTCACCATATGTTCAGAATGTCATTCCCCCCTCCCCCTTTCGTATTTCCTCCCTACAATCCCCACCCCCTTTATACAGTATACGTAAAAATGAAGTTAATTTTAACAACACATACTAGAAAAAAGTCTAGACGTCTACGTAAAACGTGATTTGCAGGTCTACTTACGTTATAAATCGAATTTCAGGAGAGGGAGAAGTACAGAACCGTAAAGTATGGAGGGAAAAACAATATTAAATAATCGTTTCTTGTATAACGCGATCTTGACACAATCTTAATTTCTCTCCCCCCCCCCCCCCGGAAACCCTAAATCCCCCCCCCCCCCCCCATTTCCCACCGGTTGAGAGCCACTGCTCTACAATAACTTCAATCCGAAAGAAGCAAGCTTTTTTTCATCCCTCAATCCGATAGGCCGGTCTCTCTGGTCTAGAGGTTACACGACTTTCTCCGTAATTTCGTATACTCTCGTAAGTAACATGACGTTGCGCGAGAATCGGTAGCGGTTCTCTTCACGTCGGTAACTTACGAGGTATGTGAGCCGGTCGCTCAGAAAGCAATGGCAAACTACTGAGCGTAGTCTTGCCAAGAAATGAACAATCAGCTGAAAGATGCTGATGTTGACAGCGATGTCCTGTAAAGGATATGCGAACCAAAAAAAAAAAAAAAAAACAGTCCGATAGATTACATCCCATTTCCTTGCCTCACACGATCTGAACAGAAACACGTTGAACTTTATTTAGAATTAAAATTTACAATCTTCCAGGTGACTCACGACCAAACAAGCAACCAATTCAAACAGTTAAAAAGTGCTCCCAAACAGATCCATTTCTATGCTATTGTAAAAGTGTATTCGCAAGGAAAGTAATATTTACCTGAGATAGCAAAACCACTGAAGGCGGCACCTACACATAGGAGCACACAAGCCAGGATGTAATCATCTATAAATCCTATAGCCAGTGAGCAGGCGCCTTGAATTCCGAACCCTTCAAAACAAAAACAGTAATATTTAGATGAATTATGAAAAGTATATGCCTGCTCCATTATATAGTCTTCTTGCTGATGTAAGCAAACGCCGGATAGTATTCACGATGTGTATGCTAAGTGAAAACATCAAGTCGTCGTTGAGTTGGCACTGATTGGTGTCAAGAACAGACATCACAGCATACAGGACTCTCCCATATGTGCTCCGTCCTAATCTTTAACTAAAGTGTACCAGTTGTATTCTGGCTATGTGTCCGTTTGACCTTTCCTCATAGTACTGATTGTCGACCAGATCCCCTGGTCACTCCCTGCAGCTGCATTTTCTCCAGGCTGTGATGATTTATCTGTTCAACCACACTAGAGCCAGATCCCAAAGGGTCCACAGCTGCCTTATCGTGTACCAATTAAGGACGCAAAGGTGAAGACTCAGCCAATCTGTCTGCCTGCTTGTTCCCCATCACACCAGCATGTCCTGGAGAAAAGATCCAACAGATGCTCCCTATCTTTGATTTCTGAATTGAAGCATGCCGCTCTACCCGAAACATACCCGCCGTCACCCTTCTCAGCAAGTTGTGTGATTCCCTTACACATCATACCACATGTCTGTGCTGTTTATAGGTAGCTGTAAATGTTCAAATAGACTGAAACATGATGAGACTCAGTTTGAATAACCATGAGGTTTGCGTTTTCTGTTTGTTATTCATTTTAGGTTGATTACCTTTTACGACTACTACTTTCTTTAGAAGTGAAACCAAAATTGTCAACAGAAGCTGTTTGTTCTGCATAAATACTCACCTGAGCACTGGGCCAGTTTCCTGCTGTATGTTACACTGAGCACCTCTTTCTTCACTAGAAAGTCAAACATATAAGCTCCGCCAAGCATGAAAATCACCATGAATACCTGAGGCACGCCCGACAATAGCCCGTTCTACAGAAGACAAAATGTGTATCATTCTCGCTGAGATATGAATTGATGTGAATACATGCCATCTTTACAGTAACATATGCTGAAAGGAAAATAGGAGGTGTGCATATAAAGTAATGAGACTGTGTTGTAACGTTGTAAAATTAATAATTAAACTCTAAGTCACACGTAGACTGACCATAACAATTCAGATTGTTGCCAGTATTAAGAAAAGAAAAACCCTAACCTACACAGTTAGCGGCGACTGCGCTAGCCAGGCGGCCTTAATTCCTCAGGCTCAAGATCCCCCTGCCCTACAAGGAAAGGTATTATAGACAGTAAAATAACAGTTGTTTTTGTGTGTGGACAATGACAGCCAGTATTAAGAGCCCATAGAACAACATTAAGGCGGGTTGGGGGGGGGGGGAGGTAGGGAAAGGGTGATAGTAAAACCTCTTAGACCAATACATTTTCCTTCTCATAAACATGTGGGTGTGAATCATGGGCCATTTCACATGTAGTAAAGAACGAATTGAGACTTTTGAACTTAAATACTACCGAACAATTCTCATAGTCCGTGCACCAAATACAAGAAAATACTGGCATTTAACAATGGCACCATGTTTAGGAAATTGATATACTTTGGCCATAATAAACGACATAGTGGTTTTGAAAAGATCTATGAAGGCAGCCATGGGTACTGAGAGAAGAGACAGAGGGTCGGCTTTTGTCTTGAACACTTAGGAACTCCTCTGTTGTGAAATCTTCTCCAGGCACTCCTGTCTCACAACATGATCAAGCAACAACGATTGTATAATCTTGATGTACTCGTAGCTAAACATCTGTCTATGTGAACCAGCCTCACGCAGTGCTCTTAGCTGTCCATGTAACTTGTAGGACTCTACGAATAGATGCCGTCTATGTGGTCTGTAGTTTCTCTCTGCTGTAGTTAGTCAGTGTCCATGATTCGCAAGCATCCAGTGGTTTGGGCAGTATGTAACATATATCATAAGCTGTATCTATGTTGTGTTCATTTAAGTAGGAGTTCCTATCTCTGCTGTGTGATCAGCATTAGCTCGTTGTTTAAACTGCGAGACATAAGGAAGTCATCGGGAAATTCCAGAAGAAGAAACTGAGAAAAAAAAAAAAACAACCGTTGAAAAGTAGATTGCTTCGTATAAGTATATTATTATGACGTGTGTGCGTGTGAGACAGGACAGGACAGACAGACAGACAGACAGACAGACAGACAGACAGACAGGGCGGGCGGGCGGCTGGGCGGGCGGGCGGACGGACAGACGGACGGACCGATCGATCGATCGATAGATAGATAGATAGATAGATAGATAGATAGATAGATAGATAGATAGATAGATAGATAGATAGATAGATACAGATAGATAGATAGATAGATAGATAGAGGAAGAGAGAGAGGGGGAGAGACAGACAGAGACAGACACAGACACAGAGAGAGACACAGAGAGAAAAGAGAGAGGGCCTGAGAGAGAGCGAGAGAGAGAGAGAGAGAGAGAGAGAGGAGAGAGAGAGAGAGAGAGAGAGAGAGAGAGAGAGAGAGAGAGAGAGAGAGAGACAGACAGAGAGAGAGAGAGAGAAACTTCAACCAGTAATTTTTTAATATGCAAATACATATATTCATCGACTCATTCACACACAAAACCACACAGCCACCAAAATACACAACCCCACACACACACCCACACAACCACATACCTATACATCTATATATCTGTATATATCTGCGTACCTATGTACGTGAGCAAGTACAAACATACACATTCGTACGCACACAGGTGCATGTATACATGCCTGCCTACCAATTTAACTATCTGCCTACGTTAGTACGTACGTTTGTACGTACAAACGAAGGTACGTACATAACTCCGTACGTGAGTATATATGAGTATATACATACCTTCGCACGCGCGCGCGAACACACACACACACACACACACACACACACACACACATATATATATATATGTATCATGTGCCATGCCGGAAAGCGTGGGCGGTCATGACTCGCCATTTCACTCGATCACCATACAATCATACGCACAAATAAATAGATACATAGATACGCACACAAGATGAAGATGACACACACAGACAGCCAGTCAGACAGACACGCAGATAGACAGACACTTAGACAGACAGACAGACATTCAGAGAAATGTACCCATATAAATACATACGCAGATAGTCTGAGTTTGTGTGACAGACTCACCATTGATGCTGGCAGGTCATAGACGTCCTTGAAATACTGTTGCACCTCGGTGACCAGCAGACCAAACGTAAAGTTGCGACAAAAGGCGGCCACCCAGATAGCAATCACAGGCATGGACATGAAAAACTTGCACCATGGAATACGCTGCTTCTACACAACAATGCCAACGAATGCGATGTGTAATCAGTTTAAAAATCCTAAGTATAGGGCAATTTCATCACACAAAAACATAGTTTTAAAAACGACATTGCTACCCTGCTTTATTTCTATTTCCTATACTGTATTTTCCCACTGCCCCGTGTTATTCTGATGTTGTTGTTGTTTTATTTTTTATTTCAACGTCTACTTTAGCGTTATAATTTCCAATTACTATGGTGATGTCATTTTACTAATTTTTTCTACAGTATGTTGAAGTAAATTATAACATACTTCAACTGTTTTTCCTATTCCGCTATTGTTGTTGGTGCGTATACTAGTTTTCTGCTATTTTACTGCCTGTCACCTCCCAACCAACACATGCCAAGTTCTGTTTAGACTTGTTCATATGTCGTTTCAGTTTGCACACATGATTCTATCGTTGATGGTGTTAAACCAAGAAGTATTCATCAATTTATCCCCCCCCCCCACCCCCGGTAATTTCTGTGCTAGTTTTCACAACGCTTAAAAAGTCGCTTAAAAATCGACAGGGTCGACTTCATTGCACCGGGTTGTAATCTCACATGGCTCAGTCTCTTTCCGCAGCGCGGAAAGCGTCGCACAAAGCACGAACTCTGTAGCTCCAGCGACGACCCACAGAAGTCTCCGAAAAAATGCACTCGTGAACCGAAGAGCACGGCGCGGATTCGAACCCACAACCCTCGGAGCCCGAGGCAGACGGCTTGACCACTTCACCACGGAGATCGTCAGGTCTTAAACCGGATATGACTGAGCTACCGTATGAAAATAGACACTACAATCTTCTTTTTGTTAGCGCTGAATGTTGAACAGCGCTCACCAAATTTGACATCCCCACGTTGTGCCAAGGGCTTCCGGCCAGTCCAATCCAATCGAATTTTTGGTACGACTACCACCTTACAGCCTTCGAGTTTTCGACTTGGCTATAATTGAGGTATTTATGGTGTAGCTTGTAGTTTGTCTTTTGTACATTGGGTTGCTTGTTGTCAGCTTCCCAGCTTCTGATGGGTTGATTGTGTTCATTCCTTTCTTGTTAGGTTTTGCATGTCTAGGCCAGAGTGGCGCACTTGTTGAGGCCTGGAGTTGTTGTGTACCCACCCCGTCATATGGTGTTGTTTCCTTCAGGGAGCTTTACCAGTTGTCGTCTCTTCTGGTGTTCCTCCTATTTCCCCGTCTTGGGTTGCCTTCGAATCTTCTCGGTGTTCGCCAGTTCGATCTTGGTGGGGAGCGATATCGTTCCACGGCCTCCCCACATCCTCGGTCTTGGTATGGGTAGCCTTCTTCATCTGTCTGTGTTCTTGCATCTTCTGGTTCGGGTGTTTCTTGATCGGTCTTGAGCAGGTCTATTATCCGTTGTAGAGTTCCTTCTGTTTTGTCTCTCGCTTGATGTATTTTTGATAGCTTTTCTTCAGTCTCAGCCTTTATAGCAGCCATTCGAGCGACATCCTGCTCAATCTTCTGCTGAACTTGCTTCGTTTCGTCCAGGATGCGCTGAGCGGCTGTTATCTGAGTCTCTTGCGTCTTGTCTTTTTCTTCCTCCATGCTGTTGAACTTTGATCGCAGGTCCTTCAGTTGGCCTTCCAGTTGCGCTTTGTCGCTTTTTGTGAGTCGATTGGTGGCCTCGTACTGCCTCCTAGCCTCTTTATAGGGCAGGTTAGTTTTGATGGCGATCTTCATAGCTTCCTTGCTGTCTTGGTGGCAGGGGCAGCCGAGGTACCTGGCGCCGTGGTTGCCGAGGCAGTTGGCGCATTTTCTGTTAGTGTTAGGCCTCCTGAAGTCCTTGTCGATCTTTGCATGCTGGCACTGGCTGTATGGATGAGGTCCAGAGCAGTATCTGCATACCTCCACCTCACTCTTGAAGGTGGCACGGGTGTGCCAAAACTTCTGGCACTTAGAACACTGCAGCACTTTCGGTATGTAGTGCTCTGGAACTTGGTCTCTCTTGTCCCATCTGATGAATTGAGGGATCACTCGGTCCTCCGATGTTACGATGACGACTGTGGAGGGGATGTTATTCTTGCCGATGATCCTCTCAGCACTGGTGATCTTGAGTTTCTTGTTCTCCCTCGTCAGCATCTCCCTGATCTGGTCGTTGGTGAGATGGGTCTTGACTCGTTTAATGACCCATCGTTTACTTGTGCGGTGCCGGGTGGCTTCCAATAAGATGCCGTGGTGAAGCTTGATGTCGGCCTTCTCTCCTTGTGCAATCTTCTGCATAAGTGCTGTGGTCTTTGGGTTTTTGTTGATGGAGACCACTACTCCATCAGGTGTCTTGCGCAGCTGGTAGATGCTGTTTCTTCCCAGCTCGTTTTCCAACAGACTGATTATCTTGTCTGTTGGTAGCGCCGACAGTTTGGCTTCTCCCACGCTTGTCTGTTTTAGCAGTAATTTGCCGGTGAAGTCCTCAGTTGTTGTGGTTTCCTCCGATGTGGAGGTCTTTGGTAAACTGGGCTGCTTCGTCTTGGTGCTGTTGAAAACTTCACGGCTGCTGCTGGCTTCAGTTAAAGTTGTAGTCTCTGACGTCGGTTGAGCGACGGGAGCGGATTCATCTGGTGTAGAAGTGGTATCTTCCTGTAATTATTCTTCAGGTTCTGGCGTTGTTCTTCGGTTAGCAGACACTTTTCTTCCTTGCATCATCTTGATAGTCTTGGCGGCTCCCACCCTGCTAATTTTGAACTTCGGATGTCTAGTGGAGTTTTTCTTTACCGTGCCATTTTCTAGCTCGTGTCCGGCTTCCGATTAGGCGACTTGTTCTCGACAGCGCGACGAGTCGACTGTGTGCCGAGAAGCGCAATTGGAAGAGTACAAGCCTTAAACTAGTGCGAGGAAATGCACCCTAAAGACTAGATGTCATGGCAGGGCATTTCAGGTAACCTCGCCGTGCACTGAGCTGAGTTTCTCCGGACTCAGGCTTGAGTTAGGAATAGAACCGAGCACGTATGGGTTACACCTGTGTACCGTGATGTTGATCCATCGACTAAGCTAAACTAAACTAGATTTCTATGCATCTTTGAAGAAGGTAGACTACTATTGCTTTCCTTCTTGTCAGTTACCAAATCGGTCGGTGACCGTAGCTATTAGCTGTATGGATTCTCTGGCAACCGTCGCAATTAGAGACCATAACCGAGAACGATATGTTGGTTGCTCTGTAGCTCGGTGAGCACAGGATCACCTGGTTTAGCATTACCCAGTCTGCAGGACCAAATGTCTTCGCCATTTTGCCCAAGGGTGTCCTGTCGGCTAGGGGATGAAAGGGGGGTGTCTTACTTATCCTTTGATAGGTAATACCCCTTATCCCACCATCCTTCCTAGCTGCTTTAATTCTACATAAAAACAGATACTGACAATTTCCTGTATCAATTTTACGTGACTAATTTGATCCCTTTGAATGAATTATGGGAGTTAATTTGCCTCAGCCCCTACCGAAGTGTGAACCTAGACCCCTGTATTGACAAGCATGAGGTTCTAAATTGCTGTTATAAGACCCCTCCTCCCCCCTCCTGGGGCGGTGGGGGGAGTTGTGGTAGGCGCCCAATCTTGCAAAATACCCCCACGGTGTGTGCATTCATCTCCTGTGGCAGCAAAAGTCCAACTCCTGGCGTTCACGTTGCGGAACTGTTCTAACTGACAGGAGAAGGGGCGAATGCGAGTCTCTGCCGCCGTAACACCAGAATGCTTCCGATATGTATGTATATACATACATGCGCAGACACGTGTTTAAATACATATCTAAACTCGAGAAAGACCACAGTCAACTCTAGCAAAGGAAAGGTGCTGAAGACAGGGGCAACCAGCCAGGAGGAGCACCACAGAAAACAGGATGTAACATATTCACGCCAAGCGAACGAAAGAAGACAAGCATAAGAACTGACCGTTCTTCTACTACGGCTTGCCTGATATTCTAACAAAGTTTATGAAATAAAAACGAAATAAAAGTGAAATTCTAGCATAGTTTCTAACAAACAATGACGGTTCCACTACGGCACAAGGCCAAGCTAAGGTTGCGACATTTGAATCGTCAGGACTTAATGAGATGATTGTATCAGTTTCTATCTTCACTACAGTTTCATTTTACAGATCAGAGAAGAGTCGGGTGTATATTTTACGAATTGGTAGTCACCAGTCTGTCTTAGGGGGTTAGCAAAACTATTTCATAATTCTCTGACCTAACGAGTCGAGGGTTAGACAGCGGCCACAGTCGAGTTTAGTGCTGATCACTTTGTGTTGATTTCGATGGTATTATTGTCGGCGATTTAGAAAACGCAAGCTTCCTGGCCTAGAGGTTAGCGACTTTTCTCCTTGATCTCGTATACTCTCGTAAGTAACGTGACGACGGTGAGAATCAGCAGTAGTTCCAATCGCGTCGGTAACTTACGGGGTATGTGAGCCGGCCGCTCAGAAAACAATGGCAAGTTACTGAGCGCAATCTTGCCAAGAAATCAACAATCAGCTGAAAGATGCTGATGTTGACAGCGATGTCATGTAAAGTGTATGCAAACATTTAATTTAATTTAGAAAACATTGGCAAATTTCTGAAAATCACAAACCGCAATAAATATTGGGGATGACTGGCAACATAATGTAACAGGACATATAGTTAACTTTTAAAAACTAAAGTCATGCCACAATCTAGTGTTGAATTTATCACAATATCGAATGTCAAACCACCTTAATCTGACCTCTGTGGGTGCAAAGTCTATTGTCAGGTTTTATTACTGAAAACAAACAATAAATAAAATACTTGGCTCTAACTTACATAAACCGCACCCAAGAAAGTATGTCTGGTATTATAATATTCCTATTGTAAACTCATTTTCACAACTTACAGAAACTGCTTCTGCACGTGTCTCAGCATAGTAATGCAACTTTCACAACTCAATACACGATTTTCTACAACTCAAAGACATTGAGTCAACGCGTGTCAAAGATTGATCACTTAAATGTCATAGTTGTATGAAAGATAATGTATATCAACTTACAGGTGCTGCTGCTTTTACAGGTTTCGGATTGTGCTGTTCTGTATCATCCTTTGGTAGTTTGTTCTTAAGCTGTTTAGACAGTGCTTCTGGGGTTGATGCGACACACATCATCCATGGCAGACACCACGCAGCCCCTAGGGAACCTGAAGCCAGAAAGTATAATTTGACTGGTTGGTGCATCCTCTGGAATGCTGAATTTTAGCTCTTCAGTCCAGTGTATTGAGGTTCAGGTCATTTGAGCCATGAGAACGGCTTGCATCTATTGGAGTCAAGTTGGTGTAGAGACTTTCGTCCCAGCCCGATATAGAAGGTCCACCTCCCAGTGGAATGGAGTGCAGAGCTTCCCCTCCTCTGCCAAGCCCAGAAAGCAGTAGCGGAGCATGCAAGTTCCCAACGTGGAACTACACATCTGCGGAGATTTGAATGTAACCAGGCCATGTTCAGCACAGCACATAGCTGGGATTGAGCCTGGCTTGGTGATGTTCTCTCCACAGATACGAAGTATTTCACTTTAAGCAAACACCAACACTAAGCCCAGAGGGAGGGACGCTGAAGGTAACAACCGTAGTTTTCTCTATGTTGTGGAGTGTTATCTGCGAAGCCTAACCTAAACCTCCTAACGAAAATAACGGACCAATTTACACGCATTAAGACCATTTGGCATTTGGTGGTAGATGCATATTTTCATAGACCAGTCAGTATTCGTAAACTCTGGACCATCTGAGTTGTCGCAAAAATTTAGTCGTTATATCAAGGGATAAAACAAATCACATAATGAATCGACGTAACACATTGCAGATTCAACAACGGAAAACGGTGACTTTTCTGCACACAAATATCACCGAAAGTGAAGCTGAGACTCATTGAATGTTGTGTGTATGTGTGCGTGCGTGCGTGCGTGCGTGCGCGCGTGTGTGTGTGTGTGTGTGTGTTCATCATTGTGTAGCAGGTCATATGCAGAATGTCGCTCTCGTCACGGCCAGCCAAACATTTCCCGTTTCGTTGCCAGCTCTCCTGCCTCATGCACTTTCCTGCCTCAAGCACCCTCCTTCCTCTTGCACCCTCCTGCCTCTTGCACCCTTATGCCTCATGCACCCTCATGCCTCATGCACCCTCATGCCTAATGCACCCTCATGCCTCATGCACCCTCATGCCCAACGTATCTCTGATGCCCCATGTCAGTTTTCGTGCTGATCGACTCCTGCCTCTTCTGTCTGGAACCATGTCCTCCATCAATGTTCTTTCCAAACCACAGTGATGATTAATATATAGCCAAAGTATTTATGTTCTCTGTTCTCAACAATACGAATACCAGTCAGTATGTGTGAATGTATATACAAAGCAAGAACCAAAAGGTGTTGAGGAATGTCAGAGCGCACAAAGCAACAGTCAGAAAGTGTTGAAGAATATTCGAGCTTAGGAAAGAAGCAAGAATCAGGAACTTGTTGGAGTGTACAACAAAAGGAAGAGACAGAAAGTGTTGGAGTGTACATCTAAAGTAAGAGACAGAAAGCGTTGGAGTATACTACCAAAGCAAGAGACAGACAGTGTTGGAGTTTACCACCAAAGCAAGAGACAGAAAGTGTTGGAGTGTACAATCAAAGGAAGAGACAGAAAGTGTTGGAGTGTACAACTAAAGCAAGATACAGAAAGCATTGGAGTGTACACCCAAAACAAGAGACAGAAAGTGTTGGAGTGTACAACCAAAGCAAGAGACAGAAAGTGTTGAAGTGTAAAACCAAAAGCAAGAGACAGAAAGTGTTGGAGTGTACCTCCAAAGCAAGAGAGAGAAAGTGTTGGATAATATCAGAGTGTACAACAAAAGCAAGAGATAGAAAGTGTTGGAGTGTACAATAAAAACAAGAGACCGAATTTGTTAGAGTGTACAACCCAAGCAAGAGCAAGAGATACAAAGTGTTGTAGTGTACAACAAAAGCAAGAGACAGAAAGTTTTGTAGTGTACAACCAAAGGAAGAGACAAAACGTGTTGGAGTGTACAACTAAAGCAAGAGACAGATAGTGTTGGAGTGTACAACCAAAAGCAAGAGACAGAAAGTGTTGGAGTATACCTCCAAAGCAAGAGAGAGAAAGTGTTGGATAATGTCAGAGTGTACAACAAAAACAAGAGATAGAAAGTGTTGGAATGTACAACAAAAGCAAGAGACAGAAAGTGTTGTAGTGTACAACAAAAGCAAGAGACAGAAAGTGTTGGATAATGTTAGAGTATACAACAAAGCAAGAGATAGAAAGTGTTAGAGATCCATTGACGGCAGCCTTCATGGCGGACATTGCTCTTAATTGATGTGTTGTCATAAATGTATTATATGATTATAAAAATGCTATTCTCGAATCAGAAGCTGCTGTGGCATAGTGATTAGGGCGTTTGACTGCAAAGACAGCAGCAGTGGTCAATCGCCAACAGAGACAGGATTATAATTTTGCCATTGAGCACAGGTCTGAGGTCGACCAAGCATACCAAGAAATGTTGTGTGTGGAAAGGATGAGGTATCTCGTATGATGTATCCTCTAGTACAGTGGTTCTGAACCGGTGGGGAATCCCCCCCCCCAAGGGGGGGGGGGGGAATTTTAGGGTTTCCAGGGGGGGGGGTTAAGATTATTTCAAGTTAACATTAATACAAGAACCAGTTACTTGATGCTGTTTTTCCCTCTAAATTTTACAGTTCTATACTTCTCGCCCTAAGAAATTCGTTTTATAACGTAAGTTGACCCGCACATCACGTTTTATGTAAATGTCTAGGCTTGTTCTAGTATGTATTATTAAATTTAGCTTCCATTTTTATGTATACTGTGTAAGGGTGGGGGGGATTTATAGGGAGGACATTCAAAGGGGAGGGGGGGGATGACTTTCTGAACATATGGTAAAGGGGGGAGATGGGCCAAAAAAGGTTGAGAATCACTGCTCTAGTATGTGAAGGTCTAACACCCCCACATTCGAATGGTATCATCTGCTATGGGACTTCCTTGACCTTTTACTCTGTAAACTTCGAGGCAACGGGAAAGATTGAATATGTTAGAGACAGAGGTGGACAGAGTGTGAAGCTGCTTGATAGGTTGCTGATGTGACAAGGGAAGTCTTCTATTTCGAATTTATTAAGATCAGAGAAGAAGATGGTTGCGGAGTAACATGATAATCTACACTGCTCGGATTGGCACATGATAATGATGACTGCACTCACAATTTCTCATCAGACATTTATTCAAGCGGAACATCAATGTTCTTACCATATATGTACATGATACTATCCCAGCCGACGTAACAAGATGTCGCCCCTGCAGCAAACATGGCCACTGCTGGGCTTAGATAAACCCCTGACAAATAAAGAGATATGTTTTTATGAGCAATGATAAACACTTTTCGAAGAATCACGTGCATATAATGGAATTAATGTTCCTAATCTAAGAAGGACGATAAAGATGATGATGAAGAAGAAGAAGAAGAAGAAGAAGAAGAAGAAGAAGAAGAAGAAGAAGAAGAAGAAGAAGAAGAAGAAGAAGAGAAGAAGGAGGAGGAGGAGGAGGAGAGGAGAAGGAGGAGGAGGAGAAGAAGAAGAAGAAGAAGAAGAAGAAGAAGAAGAAGAAGAAGAAGAAGAAGAAGAAGAAGAAGAAGAAGAAGAAGAAGAAACAACTTTTATAATATAGTTGCTGGCATGCTGGCTGTATATGCGTGCCTGAACATTTCTTGGAGCCCATTTTAACCTAAGTCGACATGTGTAGAGTGTACAAAAAGGAAAGTACCATGGACACATCTTGATTTAAATTGGGAGGTGGTGGAGAGATGGTAACATAACAACGTAAAGATCCCGTTGACACGTCTTGGAATGAATTGGCTGTATGGTAACGTAACAACACAAAGAACTCTTTGACATGTCTTGGAATGAATTGGGTGTATGGTAACGTTACAACACAAAGAACTCTTTGACATGTCTTGGAATTAATTGGGTGTATGGTAACGTAACAACACAAAGAACTCTTTGACATGTCTTGGAATGAATTGGGTGTATGGTAACGTAACAACACAAAGAACTCTTTGACATGTCTTGGAATGAATTGGGTGTATGGTAACGTAACAACACAAAGAACTCTTTGACATGTCTTGGAATGAATTGGGTGTATGGTAACGTAACAACACAAAGAACTCTTTGACATGTCTTGGAATTAATTGGGTGTATGGTAACGTAACAAAAAGAACTCTTTGACATGTCTTGGAATGAATTAGGTGTACAATGGGCTTCTCATACGTCTTTAGCATGACCATAAAGGAGTAGGCGGAGAAAATTGAAATTTGGCACATGTATAGTGCATTAAATGTGTAATGGGTATATGAATTATGAATTTTCCACCTCAACTGGTTTTCCCGATATGGTGCATGGCACAACACACCCTATTGACCAGATCTGCACATCCAACGGTTTGTCAGAACAATGGAGAAATCAGACGCCAGGACTGTGATAAAATTCTTGATGTTACAGGGTAAAACACCTACAGAAATACACAGGGAGATGGGGCCAGTGTTTGAGGAAATCTGTCGTTCGTATGCTTCTGTAAAAAATTGGTATTTGCAGTTTAAGTGTGGCTGTTCCGAAGTTGCTGATCTGCCAAGATCAGGACGACCGTCCTCAGAGTGCAATGATGCAAATGCTGCAAAAGTGAAGAAAATCATAGACCAGGATAGGAAAATGACAATTGCAGAGATATCGGGTTCAGCAAAACTGAGTATGAGTACAGTTTTTAGAATTTTACACTACAGACTGAACATGAGAAAAGTGTGTGCCCCGCGCCTGCTGACATGTGAACAGAAACAAACACGGGTTGATTGCTGTGGCCAGTTGCTCAACATTTGGCTGTCGAAAAACATGTACAAGACCATGGGGACGGTAGATGAGACTTGGATTCACCAAATCGTAAAAACTGCTGAAAGGAAATCGTCTTGACAGTGACGAAGATGTCATACTGGCTTGTGATAATTGGTTTAGTTCGAAAAATAGGTTGTTTTATTCTGAAGGTCTTTTCAAGGTCACGCAGAGATGGCAGAAATGCATAAATTCAGGTGGTGGCTACATTGAGTAGGAATAAGCACTGTGCCAAATTTCAATTTTCTCCGCCTACTCCTTCATGGTCAAGCTAAAGACTTATGAGAAGCCCCTTGTAACAACACAAAGAAATCTTTGACACATCTCTAGGCGTTCTCGGTATATGTTACTAGCTCCATATTTGTATTGACCAAACGGCACTTTTGGGCGATCTGGTCTATATCACGCAGTGCGCGTGAACTGCTCAATTACAAATAAAAGCGCTGGCTTGATGGGGATTCAATAACATGGCCACCGGGTCGGCAGGCAAGTGTCCCTACACTTAAAGTTAGCCGCATATCTTTTACAGATTGTCGCAGTCAACCCCAGCATGCTTTGGCTGTTTATGATTTCTTGGCAAGTTTACGTTCAGTAGTTTGCCATTACTTTCTGAACGACCGACTTTCATACAATTAAGTGAAAACCAACGCAAAGCGGTCTGCATCCAAATCTCCCCCATCTGTGTTTCGAACGAGGTATGCGAGGTTGCGTATCGTGTTCGTACCCCCTTTACTAAGGCTCCGGCTGTCCCTATACTAGGTTTATCGGAAAATGTTATGACATTGGAGAATGAACACACACACCCTGAAATCACAATGTCCATTTAACATCGCAGGACTAGGTGATCAAGTGTCTTGTGCAGTAGTTCATATACACTTACCTGCAACGGCAGCAAGGTATCTTGTACTGTAGTTTATATACACTTACCTGCAGGTGCAACAAGGCGTCTTGTGCAGTAGTTCATATACATTTATCTGCAAAGGCAGCCCGGTGTTTTGTATTGTAGTTCATATACACTTACCTGCAAAGGTAGCAAGGTGTCTTGTACTGTAGTTCAGATACACTTACCTGCATGTGCAGCAAGGTGTCTTGTACTGTAGTTCATAAACATTTACCTGCAGAGGCGGCAAGGTGTCTTGTGCTGTAGTTTATATACACTTACCTGCATAGGCAAAATTGATGAGCCGAGCTTTCTCGTTTTTCCGTGCCCAGGAGGATATGACTGCATTCATTGCCGGTATCGATGTTGCCTGGGAAGAGACATGTTCTGTCAGTTATATCAGCCTGTCTGTCTGTCTGTCTGTCTGTCTGTCTGTCTGTCTGTCTGTCTGTCTGTCTGTCTGTCTGTCTGTGTAAGTATGGTGAACCTAATTACGTCATTTTTATCCGACAGACAACAAGTAGTGTCCTTCAATAACTGTCTATCAATACCCACACAACTTAATATTGGTGTGCCTCAGGGCTCAATACTAGGACCGCTGCTTTTTGCAGTTTATATTAACGATCTTACTTTATATCTCAATACTTCTTGTGACTATTGCAGACGACTGCACTATATACACTAGTCAAGAGAACCTTAGTGACTTAGAGAGCTCTTTACAAAACGAACTTGATAACCTTAGTAGATGGAGCAATGAAAACCGCATGATTATTAACATCGACAAAACCAAATCCATGCCAGTAACGACCAGACGAAACCAACAGACGCTAGCCATAACTGCTTTCACGTTACCTATAATTAATGTAAATGAACACAAAACATTAGGTCTTTTAATTGACAATCATCTAAACTGGAGCTCTCATGTTCACGTCCTCACCAAGAGAATAGCACAAAAAGTTTACCAACTTACTAAAATTAAGCACTTCTTGGATGAAAGCACACGAAAAATATTCTATGCATGCTAAACCCAATCACCTCTCGACTATTGTTCCACAGTCTGGGATGGGTGCCCTAAATCTAATATGAAACGACTGTATTCGCTTCAAAACCGCGCTATACGTCTAGTTTCTGGCATAAAGCACGTTGAAAGTAATAACTTATATAGTCATCTAAGACTTCTACCACTTCGAAAGCGATTCCTTTTTAACAAAGCCAAATTATTGAATAAAATTATATCTGAAAATACCCCAGAGTATCTTCTACCGTTAATTCAATCTAATGCAATGAACAGTAAGCGCTTAAATTTATTACAGGTTCCAAAGCCTAGATTTGACTTATACAAAACATGTTTTGCGTATGCTGGTGCTCACTTGTGGAATAGCCTTCCACCAGATCTGAAAACGCCAATGAGTCCCTACACATTCAACCGAAAACTCTTTCAGTACTTACTTCATATCGACTATATGCCTCCATAAGTCACCTACTGGTATCATTTTTTCACTATCAATTTTCACTGTGTGAGTGAGAGAGTGGATGAGAGAGTGAATGAGAAAGAGTGTGAGTGAGAGAGTGAGTATGAGACAGAGAAAGTGAGAGGGTATGTATGCGCGTGTGCCTGGGAGAGTGAAAGAATAAGTGAATGTCTGTGTACACGTATGTGTGAGAGATTGAGTTAGTGTGAGAGAGAGGTTGTGTTGTGTGTATATCTGTCTGTATGAGAGAGTGAGAAAGTGAGTGAGTGTGAGTTAGAGAGCCGCCGGGTAAGTGAGTAAGGGAAAGTGAGTTAGTGAGTGAAGGAAAGAATTTTTGAGTATGTGTGTATGTGCGTGTGTGAGTGAGTGTGAGAGCGAGTGAGTGTGCAAGAGAGAGACAGTTGGTGAGTGAGAGAGAGCATGAGAAGATAATGAGTGACAGAGAGAGTGGGTGAGTGTGTGTATGTCTGTGTACTTGTCTGTGTGAGTAAGAGAGTGAGTTAGTGTGTGGTGTAGAGAGTAAATGAGTGAGTGTGAGTGAGAGGGTGAGATTATGTGAGGCAGCGTGTATGTGTGAGTAAGTGTGGGTGGATGGGTGGGTGTGTACATGTGTCCTTATATGTGTGTGTGTGTGTGTGTATATGTGTGTATGTGGGTGTATGTATGTGCACGTCTGAATGTGCGTATGGGTGTGTATAGTGTAAGGGTGTGTAAATGTGTGTTTGTATGTGTGCCTGTGTGTGTAAGAATGTTTATATGTGTGTTTATGTATGCGTACATGTTTCCGTGATTATATGTATGTGCGTGTGTGTATGTGTGTATGTGCGTATGATATATATATATATATATAGTAGTATATATATGTATATATATGTAGTATGTGTGATGCATGTAGTGTATGGTGGTAGTGTGTATGTGTGTGAGTGTGTGTAAGTATGTGTGTATGGGTGTGGATGTGTGTATGTGTGCGTGGGTATATGTGTGTATTTGCGTGTGTATATTGTGTGTATGCTCGTGTGTGTATGTGTATATGCTTTCGTGTGTATGCGAGGAGTGTGTATTTGATAGCGAGAGTGTGTGTTTCTGTCTGTGTGTGAGTGAGAGTGAAAGAGAGTGTGATATTGAGTAAATGAAAGATGGAGAGAGTGACTTAATGGGTGATATAGTGATTGCGACAGAGAGAGAGAGAGAGAGAGAGAGAGAGAGAGAGAGAGAGAGAGAGAGAAGAGAGAGAGAGAGAGAGAGAGAGCGAACGAGAGAAACAGTGGAAGAATGGATATGTTAGTGTGTATATGTGTGCGCGCATTGTTTGTGTGTGTCTATGGGTGTATGTTGGTGAGAAGAGAGAGAGACAGAGAAAGAGAGAGAGAGAGAGAGAGAGAGAGAGAGAGAGAGAGAGAGAGAGAGAGAGAGAGAGAGAGAGAGATTTAAGCGCACGCATATCATGTAACATGCTATTCCATATATTGTGTGTATTCTCATGCTCATATTACCATTTGGAATGCCATTTGATGTTATAATTTATAACATGAACACATGTACATCACCGTAGAGTGGGTGAGAGAGTTAGGGAGTGAGAGAGAGAGAGAGAATTAAAGAATGTGTGTGTGTGTTGTGTGTGTGCCTGTGTAATAAAGAGAGAGAGAGAGACAGAGAGAGAGAGAGACAGAGAGAGAGAGAGAGAGAGAGAGAGAGAGAGAGAGTTGAGTGCACGCATGTCCTGTAACATGCCATTCCATATGTTTTGTGTATTGTCATCTTTCACATTATCATTTTGTATGTATGCCACTTGATTTTATCATGTATAATATAACATTACTGTAATGTGAGTGAGAGCGTTAGTGAGTGGGGAGAGAGAGAGAGAGAGAGAGAGAGAGAGAGAGAGAGAGAGAGAGTGTGTGTGTGTGTGTGTGTGAGAGAGAGAGAGAGAGAGAGAGAGAGAGAGAGAGAGAGAGAGAGAGAGAGGGTTGAATTGCATCACTAATTTTTTACGCTACACAATGTATATGTACAATTATTTTTCCATTTCTTACAATTTTTGCGAGAATGCTCACGACAATCGTCAGTGTCTCAACTGTGTGTAAAGTGTGGGAGTTTGTTCTTATTAGTTTCAGTGATCATGTGAGGCATCATGTATGTGTCTAGATGTGAGGATGTGTGTGTGGGTGTGTATGTGTGAATGGGTGTGTATGTGTGAATGGGTGTGTGGGAGATGTGTGTGGGTTGCGGATGGGTGTGGGGGTGTGTCTGTGAGTGGGATATGTCTATGTGGGTCTGAGTGTGTGAGTGTGGATGGGATAAATGTGAGTGGGTGGAGGATGTATGTGTGGTCGGTGAGGATGTTTGTAGGTGGGGGATGAATGGGTGGGTGGGGAGATTTGTGTGTGTGTGTGTGAGATGTGTGGGAGGGGATGTGTATGAGAAATGCATGTATGGGGTGTGTGTGTGGGGGATGCGTTTATGGGTGGGGTGTTGTGTGGGATGGGGGAGGTATGGGATGTGCGGGTGGATGAAGGAGGATGTATGTGAGGATGGGGGATGTGTGTTTGGCTGGGTGGTTGGGGTGTGTGTGGGTGGGAAGGTAGATGAGAGATGCATGTGTTGATGGGAGGGTGGGTGATGTGTGGGTGTGAGTGGTTGATGGATGAGTACGTGAGTGGGTGGATGTGTATGAGAGATGAGTGTATGGGTGGGGGATGTGTGTGTGGGTGAGAAGGCGGATGTGTGTGGGTGGTGTATATGTGGGTGGTGGGGTGTGTGTGGGTGGTTGGTGTGTGCTTTTGGATGAGGAATGTGTTGATGGATGAGGATGTATGTATGGGTGGGGAGATGTCTGTGTGTGTGTGTGTGTGTGTGGGGGTGTGTGTGTGTGTGTGTGTGTTTGAGTGTATGGGTGGTGAGATGTGTAGTTAAGAGATGTGTTATTGGGGTTTGGAGATCAGGGTGGGATGGTTGGCGAGTGGGTGGGTGGAGGATGTGTGGGAGGGTGAGTGTGTGTAGGTTGAAGGTGGGAGAGGATGTGTGGGTGCGGGATGTGAGGGTGGGGGAGATTGTGTGGTGGGTAATATGTGTGCAAGTGGGGGGATGTGTGGGGGGATTCGGGTTTTGTGTGTGGGTAAGTGCAGTATATGCGAGTTGGCGGGAATATGTGTGTGTGTCGGTGTTGGAAATGTGGTTGGGGGATATGTGTTTGGCTGAGTGTTTGGGTGTGTGTGGGTGGGTGGTTGAGGATATGTGGGTAGGTAAGTGTTGGTAGGTTATGGGATGGGTGGAGGATGTGTGCGTGTGGGTGGGTATGGATGGGTGGTTGCATGCATGTGTGCCTGGGTGTTTGGGTGGGTGGGGGACGTGTGGTGGGTGGGAGATGTGTGTGTGTGGGTAGGGAGATGATGCATGTGGGGTGTGTTTGAGATCTGTTGGTTGGGGGATGCGTGGATGTATGGGGTCATGTATGTGCCTGTGGGTATGTGTGTGGTTGGGTGGTGGATGTGTGTGTGGGGGACACGCGGATGGATAGATGGGTGGGTGAGTGGGGGATTTGTCTCATAACATGGTAAAATGCATTGTTTATGCTTACAACATTCATTTGACAATGTTTTTCCTATGTGAATGCACTATGCACTGATGAACGAAAGATGTGTGATTGGAAGGGCCGAATGTAAAACGGGACTGCGTGTCCAATTTGTTACCCTTCGAAATAAAGTTTGTTCGTTCGTTCGTTCGTTCTGTCTGTCTGTCTGGACGTTTGTCTGTCTGTCTGTCTGTCTGTCTGTCTGTCTGTCTGTCTGTCTGTCTGTCTGAGTCAAAGCCTCCTGTCTGACTGTCAGTCAGTCTGTCTGTTAACCTGTCTGCTTGTATGCAAGTATGATTGTCTGTCTGTCAGTTTGTCTGTCTGTCTTTCTTTTGGTATGTCTGTCTGTTGGACAATCGTTCTGCCTGTCTGCTTGTGAATCTGTCTGTATGTCTGTGAATTTACCTCTGTCTGTTTGTCTGTCTCTATGTATGACTATGTATCTATGTCTGTCTATCTGTGTGTTACTATTTATTTCTGTTTATCTGTCTGACTATTAATCTTTGTTTGGATGACATATTTATATTTGCCCGTTTATCCATTGTCTGTCTAGAAATCTCTCTATGCCCGACTGTTTATTTCCGTCTTTGTGACTATTTATCTGGGTCTATCTGTAAGTCATTATGCTGCCCTGTGTGTCTTTTTGCATGTATGTTTGCCTAACTTGCTTTTTTTCTTTTTCTTTTTGTGCTATTTATTTATTTATTTCTGTCAGCCTGTTCATCTAGTTGTCTGTCTGACTATTAATCTCTGTATGTCTGTCTCTCTTGTTGTCTACCTGTCTGTCTAGGATATCAATTATTTATGTCTCTCACGCAGACTGTTTGATTATTTATCCTTATCTAACTGTCTCAGTCTTGATCTCTGTTTGGCTTATTATTTATGTTTGTCTTTGCGGTGACAAAGTTAATGGGGATCTGTGCTGATAATAATACCACGAGCACATCTCGGTCGAGCGTTCGACGACGGGTTTGTCGCTTGCGTGGTAAGGGAAATATTGGCCGTATGCTCCTCCACGTATTGCTTCCGGTCCCCAACATGGCAGATAGGCATTGAACTGTTAAGGCCTCTGGCGTGTTTATGCTTGTGGCTACGGTTTGTAATCGCATATTCCTCGCGTTAGACTGGTAGTACATGGTTCCGTCGCCGCTGCTACTGAGTGAGTGCGTGGCGCGACGTTGTGACCTGTGAAATTCGCGTGGGATGCTTTTACATCTATCCGCTGTTGTATGCACAGTGAACTGCATGCTCGGAACAATGGCTGCCTGTCGCTGAATTGACTTGTTTGCCTTTTCGGTTCACGAGTGCATTTTTCAGGAGATGCCTGGGAATCGTCGCTGGAGCTACGGAGTTAGTGCCTTTGTGCGGGTCGCCCTGCGGAAAGAAACCGAGTCACGTGGGATAAAACCGGGTGAAAGAAGTCTTTCTGGTGAGTGCCGATTCCATCTACGATGAACTGTAGTTTTCGTGGAGGACTTTTGTATTGGAATTCTGGCGGGGCATTATGCACAGTATACCTCTGTGGGCTGTTTGGTTTGCTGAGACTCCTGTATGTTCAACTTTTCACATTGGGCAGTGAGGAGCATTTTGTGTGATATTTACTGGCACAGGAACGAAGCATAATGGGGACAACCCGTTGCCGTGAAGTTGGAACCGTGACTGACTGACTGACTGACTGACTAACGAACGAACGGACGGACTGACTGACTGACTGACTGACTGACGAACGAATGAACGAACGAACGAACGAACGGACTGACTGACTGACTGACTGACTGACTGACTGACTGACTAACTAACTAACTCCTCCAAGTATTCAGGCCTACACAATCTGATAGCCCTATGACATCACAGACCCATAGCAGAAAACTTCTTCGGAACGTATTTGTTTCTAAATATAGGCTGGCAGTTTCCACCAGGGTTGATAGCCACCCCATGAGGTTCCTACATCCCTGTTTTAAAATATAGGCTGGCAGTTCCCCAGGGTTGATGGCCACCCCATGAGGTTCCTACAACCCTGTTATAAAATATAGACTGGCATTTCCCCCAGGGTTGATAGCCACCCCATGAGGTTCCTACATTCCTGTTTCAAAATATATGCTGGCAGTTCCCCCAGGGTTGATAGCCACCCCATAAGGTTCCTACATCCCTGTTATAAAATATAGGCTGGCAGTTCCCCCAGGGTTGATAGCCACCCATGAGGTTCCTACATTCTTGTTTTAAAATATAGGCTGGCAGTTCCGCCAAGGTTGATAGCCACCCCATGAGGTTCCCACATCCCTGTTATAAAATATAGGCTGGCAGTTCCCCCAAGGTTGATAGCCACCCCATGAGGTTCCCAACATCCCTGTTATAAAATATAGGCTGGCAGTTCCCCCAGGGTTGATAGCCACCCCATGAGATTCCTGCATCCCTGTTATAAAATATAGGCTGGCAGTTCCCCCAGGGTTGATAGCCACCCATGAGGTTCCTACATTCTTGTTTTAAAATATAGGCTGGCAAGTTCCCACCAGGGTTGATAGCCACCCCATAAGGTTTCCTACATCCCTGTTATAAAATATAGGCTGGCAGTTCCCCCAGGGGTTGATAGCCACCCCATGAGGTTCCTACATACCTGTTATAAAAATATAGGCTGTCAGTTCCCCCAGGGTTGATAGCCACCCCATGAGGTTCCCACATCCCTGTTATAAAATATAAGCTGGCAGTTCCCCCAGGATTGATAGCCACCCCATGAGGTTCCTACATACCTGTTATAAAATATAGGCTGTCAGTTCCCCCAGGGATGATAGCCACCCCATGAGGTTCCTACATTCCTGTTTTAAAATATAGGCTGGCAGTTCCCCCAAGGTTTATAGCCACCACAAGAGGTTCCTGCATCCCTGTTTTAAAATATAGGCTGGCAGTTCCCCCAGGGTTGATAGCCACACCATGAGGTTCCTACATCCCTGTTATAAAATATAGGCTGGCATTTCCCCCAGGGTTGATAGCCACACCATGAGGTTCCTCCATCCCTGTTATAAAATATAGGCTGGCAGTTCCCCAGGGTTGATAGCCACACCATGAATTTCCTATATCCCTGTTATAAAATATAGGCTGGCAGTCCCCCCAAGGTTTATAGCCACCCCATGAGGTTCCTAGATCCCTGTTTTAAAATATAGGCTGGCAGTTACCCCATGTTTTATAGCCACCCCATGAGGTTCTTATATCCCTGTTTTAAAATATAGGCTGGCAGTTCCCCCAGGGTCTATAGCCACTCCATGAGGTTCCTACATCCCTGTTTAAAAATATAGGCTGGCAGTTACCCTAGGGTTTATAGCCATCCCATGAGGTTCTACATCCCTGTTTTAAAACAGAGGCTGGCAGTTCCCCCAGGGTTTATAGCCACCCCATGAGGTTCCTACATCAATGTTTTAAAATATAGGCTGGCAGTTCCCCAGGGTTTATAGCCACCCCAATGAGGTACCTACATCCCTGTTTTAAAATATAGGCTGGCAGTTCCCCCAGGGTTTATAGCCACCCCATGAGGTTCCTACATCCCTGTTTTAAAATATAGGCTGGTAGTTCCGCCAAGGTTTATAGCCACTCCATGAGGTTCCTACATCCCTGTTTTTAAAAATATAGGCTGGCAGTTCCCCAAGGGTCTATAGCCACCCCATGAGGTTCCTACATCCCCTGTTTAAAACAGAGGCTGGCAGTTCCCCCTGGGTTTATAGCCCCCCCCCCCCCCCCCCATGAGGTCCCTACATCCCTGGTTGTGCTGATGCTCCTTCTGTCCAACTATGTGCCTTTCGGTCAATAGTGGTCCACCAAGGCCATTGCCAGTGGACAGTGATTGGCGTTTTACAGTTTGGTTGGCCGTCTCTTCACCCTAGCCATATCAAGCCACGATAAATCCACACTTTTAACTTAGCCAAAAGGTCAAGAAGTCTGTCAGTGCCTGATTATGTATCTCTGCCTTTCTGCTTATATATACATAATTGATATATCAATTATCTATGTGGTAGTCTGTCCGGCTATTTATCTCAGCTTTTAAATATATCTGAATGACTATTTATCTATCACTTTATGTCAGTGTAGCTGTGTCTGCCTGACAATTTATCTCTGTCTGTCTGTACGTATGAGCATATATAATAATTTTTATCTACTAAATATGTGTAAAAATATGTCTGCCCGCCTGAATATATGTTTATCTCTCAGAACATCGTTTTATATCCCCTGTTTGTTATTTACAGCGGCAATTGTCTAACTGTTTGTCCCAATGAAAGTGGCTATAACAAACATCTGAACAAACACGTGATTCAATTTGAACTCACTTCCAGCATGCCTTGGATGGTGCGGATAATGTAGGTCACCGCCACATGGGTATCCGTTGCTACAGGTAGAAGAAGCAGTAGGATGCTGGTTCAACAGACAGGTTCAGGCGAAGACACTGTTGATAGACATGACAGCAGTCACTTCACTGTACACCTGGACGATTACTGAATAATTATAAACACTCCCGGAAGTCTAGCCAGCACTTTTCTGTAACCACACTATTAGTTTTTGTACCAGGCATTACTAATAACGTGTAACAGACATTAGTAATAACTTGTACCAT
>JACEFZ010000818.1:32500-112651 GCA_014155875.1 Cepaea nemoralis
AACATAGAGCTGATCCACGACTCTAGTGATCGTGTGAGATGACCGCCCACGCTTATCGGCATGGCACAGGATGATAACCTTCCAGACGCCAGCGATGCGGCGAAGAGGTAAGGAATGCAAGTCGTAATCCCACATACCACGTTCGAAACACAGCTGCATGCGATTTTGAAGCAGACAGTCTTGTGTTGTTTCCCGTACAAAGGTATCGGGAGATTTTAAAGTATCACTACACTTTGTATGTAGAACAAATTTGAAAAATGAAGTATATGACGTCATCAGACAATGTGCTCCACAGTCAATCGTGAAGCAATATGCAGCGAATAGCTATCGTCTGTTAGGGTAATTCATTGCACTCCAAACAGAATGGTGCTGTCAAAGAAGAAAGTATCTTTTTGCTTGCACAAGTATTTCGAAATGGCGGTCAATACACACGGATGGTTGTTCAAAGATGTCTAGCAAGATTTTCTGATAAACAACCTCCTCATCGCAATACGGTCAGAAATTTTTTGAATAAGTTTCTTGCTACAGGAAATGTGAAAGATGCTCCGAGATCTGGTAGCCTGCTGTGTCTGAAGAAACACGTCTAGATATCCCAGACAGAATCCTGAAAAGTCCAGCAAGTCCTTAAGGAAAATGTCGCAACAAGTGAACGTATCAGTGAGCAAAGTGCACAACATTGTTAAACTACGATTACACTTTTATCCATACAGGATTTTGTTGTGTCGGAGCTAAAAGAGTGTGATAATCAATCCAGGGTCAACTAACCCACGTGGTTTCGAATATTTTTAGCTAAAGAAGACGAGTCAATTCTCGATGTTACATTCTTTTCTGATGATGGTTTCATCTATATAGCTACAATAATGGCCAAAATAATCGTATTTGGAGCACATTTAATCCCAATGCATTTCATGAAGCGCCTGTACACGATGAGAAAATTGGGGTATGGTGTGCCGTCAATAGAAAACGTCTTATTGGACCAGTTGTTTTTTTTTCAACAAAACTATAAATGCCGATTGGTACCGTACTGACATTTTCGAAAGGTTTTTACAACAGCTGAATAAACGTGACATTGAAGAAGCGTTTTTTTTTTTTTTTTTTTTTTTTAACAGTTTTAGAAGAAATTTTCGCAAATAGCATAATATCACGTGGAAATTGGCCTGCTCATTCTCCAGATTTAACTCTATTAGATTATTATCTATGGGGTTTCTTGAAAGGAAATGTTTACAAAAAGTAATGTAGACATAATTGAGGACCTTAAAGAAGCCATCAGAATCACCATTCAAGAAATAACAACAGACACGTTGTAGAAAGTATTTGACAATATGAAGAGACGTACTGTCATGTCTTGAAGCCCGTGGTGGACATTTCCAACAGCTGTTATAATGAATACTTCACTGGTACTTTCCAGCTTCCCCAAAACAGCGCTAGACCATAGCAGTGAATATTGTAACTAATTGAATGAATTTTTAGCACATTGTATGATGTCATGTACTTCATTTTTCAAATCTGTTCTACATACAAAGTGTAGTGAGATTGTACAAACACCCGGTATAAGTGCCGGTCGTTCAGAAAGCAAAGGCGAACTACTGGACTTAACTTGCCAAGAAATCACGAACATCCAAAACATGATGGGGTGGCTGCCTCGTCCTGTAAAAGATCCGCAACTTATTTAACCTTCCAGACACCAGGATCAAATCAATTATTCTTGAACGTGTTGTTACAGAAAGATACGAAAGAAGTCCCTACCGTTTGGGTGAGAATCTCATCACTAGTGCTCCAGCAGGGATGGACATGACCAACTGCCCAACAAAGTAGGCTGTATTCAGCGTCGACACCGTAGACCCGCTCCAGTCCACGTGCTTGGCTCTTGATGTCCCCGTTGTGGTGCACTTTAAAACAAAACAATGTAAAACTGTCTGATATGCAAGACTGTTTCACATGCAGGACTATTTATATGCAAGACTGATGTATATGCAAGACTGTTTTATATACAAGACTGTTTTATACACAAATTTGTTTTATTCAAAGGCTATTTTATAAGCAATGCTGTTTTAAATATGAATTGGAAACAAATAGGTATATTAAACTCCTGCGAGAAGAAACGTACTAAACATCAACACGTTGCACATACCTTAAAAGGAGATCCATCGTATCGCGAAAAACAGGTGACAATCCGAAATCAGAAGCACTCAATAAATATATAAAATGAATAATAAAATAAAATAAAATAAAATAAAATACACACAAACGCGTACAATACGATACACAGGATGGCCGAAGTTTCGATTCTCATAATCTTTGTCAAGGACAGGACACCACAGATAGCTAACACAACGAAATACAGCAAACAAAGAGAAAAACACAACTATCCCTATGCCATGTGGGGCAGAAAAGGTGGCTTGGCCAGCTGCGAAGGCGCTCGTTGGCTGCAGAGTTAAAAGTGGGTTGCAAGATAGGATTTAAGTAGCCAAAAATATGCGAACAGTCTGTTATGAAAATATAAGGGTGTTGGGCAATTAGGTATATATATATAGGGTTGGAGGGAGGACAGCATAGTAATAGATAGTGTAAACAATTGGGGAAGATGGCACAGTTGTACCGTAGCGTCCATAACAGTATTGATACCTGCTGAATGGATGCATCCCAGATTGTTTATTAGCTGGCATTCAATTTTGAGATTGACGGAGCTATTCGAGTAAGCAGGGTTTTAATGCGGTGACACATACATCGTCGACTCCATTATGGTTGGAGGAATTGAAATGGTTGGGGACAGGTTTGTCAGCGCCCTGATTGATGTCTCTGAGGTGTTCTCTAAAACGGTCAGCAAGACGTCTGCTAGTTTTGCCAATGTATTTCATGTCACATCGTTTGCAGATGATGACATAAATCAGATTGCAGGATGTACAAGTGAAAGAATCTTTCAAGGTGAAGGTGCCTCGGGGAAATCAATCTCTGGTGTCTGAACAACGTATGGGCATGTCAGACAGTTCTTACGATGGCATTCAAAAGTGCCCACAGATAAAGTAACCGTGGGGAGGCGACTATGCACAAGGTGGTCACTGAGTCTCTGGTTACAGCGGAAAATTACCCTAGGGCCATTGGAGAATACTCCACGAGTGGTTGGATCGGATTCCAAGATAGACCAGTGTCTCAGGAAAATGTGCTTGATGGCATAGGCATGTGGATGGAAGGTGAGGATAAGCTAGGGTTCATTGTTCGGAGGTCGCGTATGTTTGATGAGGGACATTTCCCGCGAGACCTGGGTTATGCGACAGAAAGCTGTGGACAAGATGTCCTCTGGGTAGGTCCGTCTGCGGAAAAAGTCCAGCATTTCATGGGCTCTCTCGAGGAAGTCATTATCGTCCTGACAGATACGACGAAGGCGGAGTAGCTGGGAATATGGGATGGAATCTTTGCAGCTTTTGGGGTGGGATGAGCTGTACAGGAGGAAACCGTAAGCATCAGTAGGTTTGTAGTACACGGAGGTCGTGAGGCCTGTAGGGTTTAATTTAATAGTGGTGTCAAGGAAATTGACAGAGGTGGTGGAAATTTCTGTGGTGAATTTGATCGATGGATGGAAGTCATTGACATAATTAATGAAACGGTTCAGTTCCGCCTCTGACATGTCAGTAAGACCTATGACGTCATCGATGTAGCGTCGCTAAAAAGAAGGGAGAAGACCATCATAGCTGAGTTCTATCTGGTGTTTCAGATGTCCCATAAATACACATGCGTAGCTGGGTCCCATTTTAGTGCCCATGGCGACACCGCTGATTTGTTCAAAGTAGTGGCCATTGAACTCAAAGGAATTATTGGTGAGGACCAATTCAGCGAGTCTCACAAGTGTGCGAGTAGGGATGGCTTGATTTGTGCGTTGATCCTTAAAGAACTGTAGCGCCCTGAGGCCATCAGCGTGAGGAATGGAGGTATAGAGGGAACATACATCCATTACGAATAGTCTGTATGTGTTCCCAGGAGTCAGTTGGAGAGAGTTGAATGAAAGTAACGCATGCGTTGTATCCTTGATGTATGACGGGAGATTCGCAACTAGAGGTTGGCAAATCCTGTCAAGAAATGCTAAAATCAGTTCAGTCGGGCATGAGCAGGCGGAAACTATCGGACGTCCAGGATTTTTGAGTTTATGTATTTTGGGCAGCATGTAGAGGGTAGGTTTGCCAAAGTTGGAGTCATGGATGTGAAGTGAAGAGGCACTGGGTGATAGGGCATCCTCACGTATGAGCTGTTTGACGGTATTTTGAATCTTCCGGTTATAGGAGAGAGTGGGGTCTTCGGTGCAGGGTGAATAATTATCAGGTTTATTGAGTTGGGAACATGACTTCCTCGACGTATAGATCTTTCCGCCAAACAACCACCGCACCACCTTTATCCACCGGTTTGATTACTATGTCCTGTCTGCGCTGTAGTTGGGATAGGGCACGCCATTCGGGAGGGGATAGGTTGGAGCGTTTCAAGCGAGGGAAAGAAAGTTGCTTGATCTCATGGAGTGTGTTAGCTATGTAGAGGTCAAGCGCGTTGGAAGCTCCGGGAAGGTGGGGTCCATGTGGAACGGGATTTGGTTGAAGATGGAAAAATGTCTGGAGGTTGTGGGGTGGGACTGTGGACAGGATTGTCTCTGTGGTGGTAGTTGAGGCGGAGTCGTCTGTGGAAGTTTGAGACGTCTTCCAAAATAGCGCGACTTTCCATACAGGGGCGTAGAGGGACAAAACTAAGACCTTTCCCTAACAAAAAAAAAAATAAACTCAAGAAGAGCTCTGACACTAATCATCAGCCACTTAGTTTTACAAAGACATAGCTCGCCCACAGATCAACACGGGAAAACTTCCCACAACTTATTTTCGCGATCCAGTCGGTTGGCATAACACAAAGGACTGACATGTAGCTTTGTTCTGGCCTTGCTTCCCGGTGGTGACCAGTTTGTCTGCCTTAGGAGGCCAAACTGATGAGTCATAATATAATAATATACGTACGTATAATATACGTATTATAATACGTGCACGACCAGGCCGCGATAGCGCAGTGGTTAGCACGATTACCTGCCGGCCACATTGTCGTGTGTTCGCACACTCATTGAGACGGACTATTTTGGGAGGACTGCGTGGTCTCGAGGTATGGTGTCCGCTTCGAGTGCTGGAGGTCCCGGGTTCATTCCCCGGTGAGAACCGGGATTTTTTCACGTGGACTTCTAGTAATACAATTTCCCCTGGTCTCTGGGTAGTGAGATCGGACGCTCGTGTGTATTGTTGCGAACGTAAAAAATCCCTTGGCAGTTGGAAATCAAAAAAGAGTAGCCTAACGGCGCTGCCCGGGCAAAATTTGATGTTAAAAATCTACACAAAGTATTTCAGGATCCTCGCCGGTGCTACGGAGTTCGTGCACTGAGCTGAGTTTCTCCAGACTCAGGTTTGAGTTAGGAGGAGAACGGAGAACTTATGCGTTGCACCCGTGTGCCGTGATGTTGATCCATCGACTAAACTAAACTAAACTAAACTAAACTGATGAGTCAGTTTGGCGCTAGTTCATATGTAAAACTGTGTTGTATGTAAGACTGTATTATGTGTAAGATTGTGTTTATGTAAGATTGTATTATATGTAATTATATGTTATATGTTTTATACGTAAGACAGTGCTAAATGTAAGACAGTGGTATATGTAAGACCGTGTTGTATGTAAGACTGTGTTGTATGTAAGGCGGAATTATATGTAAGACTGTGTTATATGTAACACTGTGTTATATGTAAGACTGTGTTATATGTACGACTGTGTTATATGTTAGATTATGTTATATTAAGACCGTGTTATATTTAAGTATGTGTAATATGTAATTTGCTGATCCGGCAGCTTCTGCAGCTTGTCTTGTTCCAGATGTATTGTTGTTACCATTCCTCTGGAGTGAACTAGGTAGACCGAGAGAGGGATCATGTTGCATGGGCAACACATGGTCTCTATATTTTAGCCACGGCTTCGTGCTATGGAGAGGTATAACTTCATTCCTGGTCTTAACCGGTCTCGGAATTAAAGCGAGAGGTAGCAGTTACGGGTTATAAGTCCTAGTCAATTGGATTAGACATGGGGCGCCACGGGTTGCCTCTGACGGTAGGAGACACCTACAAGAGTCACTGATCAGCTACCACCCGCCTTAAGCTGGGCAGCCACCGGCCAATTGGGTGCTGATCCGCCACAGCCTGCCTGCTTCACTGGGTGCTTGGGGCTAGGACAAAATCTGTATCGCAGGCGGTTAAACCAATGCACCAGGCACTAATATAAATAAAAATAGAAACCTCAAGCTACGGCTTGCAACCTGGAACATAAGAACCATGTGTCCAGGATTTTCCACTGACCTGACGAATATTGACGATGTGAGAAAAACGGTTGTGATTGATGCCCAACTCAGTCGTCTTAACATTGATATTGCTGGCCTGCAGGAGACTCGCCTCGCCCTGGAAGGGTCACTCAGGGAAAACAATTACACCTTTTTGGAAGGGTAGAGGGCAGGCAGAAAAAAGGCAACATAGTGTGGGCTTTGCAGTGAAGAATTCGTTACTGGGAATGATTGAAATTCCAGCTGGATGTAATGAAAGACTATTATCCCTGCGCTTGGCAACCTCTTGTGGATTTGCCACCATTATCACTGCATATGCACCGACACTCGCTTCCTCTGATGATGTGAAGAATTCGTTCCATGAGAAACTAGACTCTGTGATCAAGACAGTTCCAAAACCCTACTACATTTAAATGCTCGTGTGGGCAAGGACTCGAGTTCATGTCCAGTGTGCCTTGGAAAATACAATATCGATCGCATGAATGAACATAGGCAAAGGCTGTTGGAGCATTGCACCAGAAATGACCTATGTATTAAAAACTCCTTCTTTAAAACACAAGAGCTGCATAAGGTCACATGGAAACATCCAAGACCCGGCCATTAGCATCAGCTGGACTTCATCATCACACGGAGACAACATCTGAACCAAACATCATTAACTCGAAGTTACCACGGTTCTGACTGTGATACGGATCATTCTTTGGTTGTTGCAAGAGTTAGACTGAGACCAAAGAGAATCTACACCGTTAAACACAAATCTAGCCCCGGGATTAATGTTAGTAACACTCACGATACTGATAAGTGCTTTGAGTTCCATCAGCAACTTGAAGACGCTTTCACTGATACATCAGAAATTTGTACAGCAAGTGAAAAGTGGGGTAAACTTAAGGAAACTCTTTCTAAAACAGCGGTAGAGGTTTACGGCACTGTGGATCATAAGGGACATGGCTGGTTTGCAGCAAATAGCCAGACACTGCAGTCCTTGATTGATAAAAAGAAGAAAGCTCTCTTAAGAAACAAGGAAAGAACAACGCGTAAAACTCTCAGTGAGCTGAAGCAAGCTAGGAAGGATGTGCAAAAGGCTGCCAGGCAGTGTGCAGATGACTATTGGATCAAGTTATGCCAGTCCATTCACATTGCAACTGATAAGAGAAACATCAGAAGCATGTATGAAGGGATAAAGAAAGCCTATGGTCCAGTGATCAAAAGAAGTGCACCACTGAAAACCTTGACTGGAGAAATTATCACCGATAAGAAACAGCAGATGGATAGATGGGTAGAGCACTATATGGAGCTTTACTCAAGTGAGACCAAATTAGCGGATGATGCCCTCAACGCCATAGAGGCCCTGCCAACTCTTGACCACCTGGACACGCTTCCCACCATATAAGAAGTTAAGCGTGCTATAAATGAACTGGCACCTGGCAAGGCTCCATGTAAGGATGGGATTCCGATAGAGGTTATCAGGAGTGGGCAAGACACACTCACTCTACAGATCCACCAGCTAATAGAGCTATGCTGAGCAAAAAGGACAAGTCCCACAGGATTTCGAAAACTCAAGCATCATAACATTGTACAAGAACAAGGGGCGATCGGGGCGACTGTAACAGGGGTATCTCACTTCTGTGTATTATTGGGAAAGTATTTGCCATAATTGTTCTGCGCAGACCTTCACGTCCTGGGAGATCAAGTCTACCCCGAATCACAATGTGGCTTCCGACAGAACCGGTCTACCATTGATATGATATTCTCATTGCGACAAATGCAAGAGAAATGCCGTGATCAGAATCAACAACTGTTTAGTGCCTTCATCGACCTCATAAAGGCATTTGATTTGGTCAGTCGTGAGGGTCTGTTCAAGGCACTAAAGACGATTGGCTGCCCACCAAGTCTTCTGTCCATCGTTCCACACAGGCATGAAGCGTATAATCAAGTTTGATGGTGCAACTTCAGAAGCGTTTGAAATCAAGAGTGGAGTTAAGAAAGGTTGTGTACTAGCTCCCACCCTCTTTTGAATATACTTTTTACTTCTACTGAAATATGCCTTTCGTGATCAGGATGGTGGTATATACATTCACTCACGCTCAGATAGCGGACTCTACAATGCTCAGAGCTTGAAGGCCAAGACCAAAATTAGGAGGAGTACTGATCAGAGAGTTGCTTTTTGCAGATGATGCTGCAATTACGACCCATTCTAAGGAAGAATTACAACGTCTACTATCTGCATTCTCCAATGCTTGTTCTGAATTTGGTTTAACAATTAGCAAAAAGAAGACACAGATTATGTCACAAGGTGCACATGCGTTACCATCAATCTTTATTGACGACGCCGAACTAGAGATGGTAGACCATTTTACATATCTAGGATCAGAGGTAAATATCAAATTATCACCAGATCAGGAAATCAACATCAGGATTGGTAAGGCAAGCAACAACATTGAACAGGTTAAGAAAAAGAGTCTGGGAGAACAGGAAGCTTACTGCCAAAACAAAAGTCCTTGTCTATCAAGCCTGTGTCCTTAGTACTCTTCTTTATGGCAGTGAAGCCTGGACAACTTACTCACACCAAGAGAAACGTTTAAACAGCTTTCATATGCGGTGTCTGCGAAGAATACTTGGTATTAAGTGGCAAGACAAGATCACAAATACTGAAGTATTGGAAAGATCAGGTTGTGTGACAGTTTATTCCATGCTTAGTCTTCTTAGACTTAGATGGATAGGACATCGTTAGGAGGATGGCATGATGGTAGAATACCAAAGGACATCTTTTCTGGTGAATTGCAGATGGGTAGGAGATCTCAGGGTCGGTGTCAGAGTCTCACATGGAGTCGTTAGAAACATAAATATAGAAGGGAATTAGATAAGGGGCATAACCCCAATACAAGGGAGACACACTCGAATGCTCGAACAATCTAGAGCCTTCGAGAAGCATAGGTCAGTTCGCCTACAGCTCCGTGGACACGCTGGCCGCGTGCCAGGACCTGTTCCACGAGAAGCTCGAGGAGAGTTACAGCCCGTGTCCGATCGAGACACGTTAGAGGGCAGACGCCGACTGGACATCGAACAAGCAACAGGGCTTAACTTAAGGGGGACTTGATAGATTGAATACACAAGTGTATTTAGGAGTGTTACTCACTCGATAGATAGATGATAGAGTTTGTTGTAATGATTATGTATGATGGATTTGTTGTGAACTCCTATGATCATGTTTGCCACGTCGCTGGCTGCGAAAACCATTCTTCGCCAGCTTACTGTAAATAAATCATGTCAGATAGTATCAGAACGGAGTTTGTTGCCTGTATGAACCCAAGTTTCATTCCCCTGGGTATCTAGGACGTTGACAGGCTATTTGGGGGCAAGCCGGTTTTGGAAAGCACAAGCTTCACTTTCCCGACAGCTCTTGGTTTGCCAAGTAAAATATATCAACTTTCATACATAACAAAGTCTAGAACTTTGCAGCTACTAGAGTATCATCTATTAATGAGCTATTGTAGTCCCTCTAGAAAAGTATTTACGAATTATGTTCATGAAATTTGACATTGACATGACTGGACAATTACAGTGACAATTACTAATGTTTTTTTGATTCCAACATCAGATTGTTCAGCGAAAGATTGTGTGTATGTAAACTGTTCTCCAGCAGTAGCGAGAAAACAGGAGAACCAAACAACACTACAGTCAAGAAACTAGTAAATAAGATAAGTCCCATTTCATGCTCATTGTTTCCCTAAACGATACTCACCATTTTTTTTCATTGATGTAAAATTTTTTTCTATGTATTCCAATTTATGACATATACATGCAAATGTTATGACCATTGAATCTATTCTATAGAAAGTGTCAATGTAAATAATTAAGGGATATAACCAATTTTTGTACACCCAAACTATTTCCAAAGGGATTTAATTGCTATAAATTTAACATTAGCTAAAGTTACAAGATGTCAACATTAGAACACTGCATCGAATTAGGAATTAAATTAGGTTACACCACCGATAAACTTTCAGAATGGGCAGAAAAGACACATTTAGAAAACATAGCACGAGAAGATAGGGCAGCGGAAAGAGAAGAGAAAAAGATGCAAGCGGAAAGAGAAGAGAAAAAGATGCAAGCAGAAAGAGAAGAGAAAAAGATGCAAGCGGAAATAGAAGAGAAAAAGATGCAAGCGGAAAGAGAAGAGAAAAAGATGCAAGCAGAAAGAGAAGAGAAAAAGATGCAAGCGGAAATAGAAGAGAAAAAGATGCAAGGTGAAATAGAAGAGAAAAAGATGCAAATAGAAGCTGCTAGCAAACAAGCTCAATTAAACGCAGAAATAAAAAAGTTAGAGTTAGAAACACAATTAAAATTGAAACAAATGGAAATTGACTCCAACTTAGAAATTTCAGTAAACAAATTAAGGAGCAAAGAAGAGGAACAAAAATACAACAAATATAAAGGCTTAATCAAACCGTTTTATTCCGGGGATTCAATAAGTGCATACTTAGAGAACTTCGAGTGTTTGATGTCATACCATAACGTTTCAAAGGTCGATTGGGCGTTTATTTTGATGAGAAATTTAGCATTAGAGCCCTTAAATGTGATAGAAACAATTCCACAAGACATGAGGAAAGATTACGACTATTTAAAACAAAGAATACTACAACATTTTTCAATAGATACAGCAGGCTATCAGTTGCAGTTTTCAAAATTGGCGCCATCACCCAACCAAACGTTCATAGACTACGTGTCTACAGTCCAAGATATTTGTACAAAACGGATAACCTCAGCGAAAACAAATAACAACTATGATAAACTAAAAGACCTAATAATAATGGATAAAATCATGAACACCATACCAACTCCTTTCTCGAAATTTCCTACTAAAATAGCCTTTCGTGATCAGGATGGTGGTATATACATTCACTCACGCTCAGATAGCGGACTCTACAATGCCCAGAGCTTGAAGGCCAAGACCAAAATTAGGAGAGTACTGATCAGAGAGTTGCTTTTTGCAGATGATGCTGCAATTACGACCCATTCTAAGGAAGAATTACAACGTCTACTATCTGCATTCTCCAATGCTTGTTCTGAATTTGGTTTAAAAATTAGAAAAAAGAAGACACAGATTATGTCACAAGGTGCACATGCGTTCCCATCAATCTTTATTGACGACGCCGAACTAGAGATGGTAAACCATTTTACATATCTAGGATCAGAGGTAAATATAAAATTATCACCAGATCGGGAAATCAACATCAGGATTGGTAAGGCAGCAACAACATTGAACAGGTTAAGAAAAAGAGCCCTGGGGAAACAGGAAGCTTACTGCCAAAATAAAAGTCCTTGTCTATCAAGCCTGTGTCCTTAGTACTCTTCTTTATGGCAGTGAAGCCTGGACAACTTACTCACCCCAAGAAAAACGTTTAAACAGCTTTCATATGGGGTGTCTGCGAAGAATACTTGGTATTAAGTGGCAAGACAAAATCACAAATACTGAAGTTTTGGAAAAGATCGGGTTTGTTGACATTTTATTCCATGCTCAGTCTTTTAGACTTAGATGGATAGGACATCTTAGGAGGTTTGGGATGAGGGTTTGAATACCAAAGGACATTTTTTCTGGTAAATTTGACAGATGGGTAGGAGATCTCGGGGTTCGGTGTCAGAGTCTCACATGGAGTCGGTAGAAACATAAAGATAGAAGGGCATTAGAGAAGGGGCATAACCCCAATACAAGGGAGACACACTCGAATGCTCGAACAATCTAGAGCCTTCGAGAAGCATAGGTCAGTTCGCCTACAGCTCCGTGTGCCAGGACCTGTTCCACGAGAAGCTCGAAGAGAGTTACAGCCCGTGTCCGATCGAGACACGCTAGAGGGCAGACGCCGACTGGACATCGAACAAGCAACAGGCTTAACTTAAGGGGGATTTGATAGATTGAATACACAAGTGTATTTAGGAGTGTTACTCACTCGATAGATAGATGATAGAGTTTGTTGTAATGATTATGTATGATGGATTTGTTGTAAACTCCTATGATCATGTTTTGCACGTCGCTGGCTGCGAAAACTATTCTTCGCCAGCTTACTGTAAATAAATCATATCAGATGGTATCAGAACGGAGTTTGTTGCCTGTATGAACCCAAGTTTCATTCACCTAGGTATCTAGGACTTTGACAGGCTATTTGGGGGCTTCACGCCGGTTTTGGCAAGCACAAGCTTCACTTCCCGACAGCTCTTGGTTTTGCCAAGTAAAATATATCAACTTTCAGACATAACAAAGTCTAGAACTTTGCAGCTACTACGTATCATCTATTAATGAGCTATTGTAGTCCCTCTAGAAAAGTATTTACGAATTATGTTCATGAAATTTGACATTGACATGACTGGACAATTACAGTGACAATTACTAATGTTTTCTTGATTCCAACATCAGATTGTTCCGCGAAAGATTGTGTGTATGTAAACAGTTCTCCAGCAGTGGCGAGAAAACAGGAGAACCAAACAACACTACAGTCAGGAAACCAGTAAATAAGATAAGTCCCATTTCATGCTAATTGCATCTCTAAACGATACTCACCATTTTTTTTCATTGATGTAACATTTTTTTTGCAATTTATGACATACACATGCAAATTTTATGACCATTGAATTTATTCTATAGAAAGAGTGAATGTGAATAATTAAGGGATATAACCAATTTGTGTACACCAAAATTTTTTCAAAGGGATTTAATTACTACAGATTCAATATTAGCTAAATTTACAAGATGTCAACATTAGAACATTGCATCGAGTTAGGAATTAAACTAGGTTATACCGCTGATAAACTTTCAGAATGGGCACAAAAAACACATTTAGAAAACATAGCACGAGAAGATAGGACAGCGGAAAGAGAAGAGAAAAAGATGCAAGCGGAAAGAGAAGAGAAAAAGATGCAAGCGGAAAGAGAAGAGAAAAAGATGCAGATGCAAATAGAGGCCGAAGAGAAAAAGATGCAAGCGGAAAGAGAAGAGAAAAAGATGCAAATAGAAGCAGAAAATAAAAGTTAGAGATCGAAACTGCTAGCAAACAAGCTCAATTAGACGCTGAGAATAAAAAATTAGAATTAGAGACACAATTAAAATTAAAACAAATGGAAATTGATTCGAACTTGGAAATTTCAGTAAACAAATTAAGGAGCAAAGAAGAGGAACAAAAATACAACAAATATAAAGGCTTAATCAAACCGTTTTGTTCCGGGGATTCAATAAGTGCATACTTAGAGAACTTCGAGTGTTTGATGTCATACCATAACGTTTCAAAGGTCGATTGGGCGTTTATTTTGATGAGAAATTTAGCATTAGAGCCCTTAAAGTGATAGAAACAATTCCACAAGACATGAGGAAAGATTACGACTATTTAAAACAAAGAATACTACAACATTTTTCACTAGATACAGCAGGCTATCAGTTGCAGTTTTCAAAATTGGCACCATCACCCAACCAACGTTCATAGACTACGTGTCTACAGTCCAAGATATTTGTACAAAATGGATAACCTCAGCGAAAACAAATAACAACTATGATAAACTAAAAGACCTAATAATAATGGATAAAATCATGAACACCATACCAACTCCTTTCTCGAAATTCCTAAGGCAAAGTGATTGTAAGACTATTCAAGAAGTCGAAAATAGAGGTAGTGCATATTTCACAGCTAACCGTGATATTTTTCAGCTAAATATGGGTCAGAATGAAACAGCAGCTGTCACAAACACCAAATATTCAAAACCAAATGAGAATAAGTTCAAACAACGCTCTAAATTTACAAAACCAGTCCTGTGTCAATACTGTCATTTGACCCACGAACAGTACGCAATTTTTGATAAATCACCAACGTATCCACATCACCTTCAAATGATGGTGGAAAAAAAAAGAAAAAAAAAGAAACGCGTATAAGAGAAGCGGTCAAATGCTACTTTTGCCTAGCGTACGGGCATTATTCAAAATATTGCGACGGCCGCAAGATGATGAAGCAGGCCAATGCAGCATTGATAGATACATCTACAGATGAAGAAATTGAAGAACTGAATGAATGTGACATCCAGAATGAAAGTATGAATGAGTCAGGGAATGCGGTAGAAATCATTAACACCATCAATAATACCTGTAATACGTGCAGAAAATTTCAGTTGGATACAACCTTGGAATGTGGCCATACAATCCCGATATCCAATGAAATGGCCAATGCAGCTTTAGCGTCTAAAGGCAAGCTAAAATTTATGAAAGGGTTTGTGAATAACAAACTATGTACATTAATGCGTGATAGCGGAGGGACTCTTTGTGGAATTAAAAGAACATTAATTAATGACAAAGACTACACACACAACTACGTGACATGTCGCACATTCGCAGGCACCATCGAAAAATACCCCCTAGCACTGGTCGAAATTCAGACACCTTTTCTGTCAGGACAAGTGCTATGCGCAGTATTAGAAAATCCCTGCGCTGATATTATTCTTGGAAATCTTCCTAATATAAGATCCTGTTCTGAAGAAGAAATCAAAGAATGGGAACAACAAAACTGCACCCAAAAAGCAAACAGTGATTCTAGAACTAAAGAACACATTTGCATGTCTCAAACTGCCAAAAACACAAGGGAGACCACCGATGACGGGATTCGAAACGAATTCACAGAGGTGCATAACACAGGGGCGGTTGAATCTTGTAATGACACCATCAGCATAAAACCTCGAATTGAGGATGCAACCGAAACACGAAACTGTGAACCTGTAAATATGCAACAACAAACAGAATACGCCAATATAGTGACAAGACAAATGACTCACAAAACCCATAACGAATAACTTTAGGAGTCGCTACAAATCATTTCACCATCGAGTTTATACAAGAACAAAAAGCAGATCCAACCCTTTCACAATACTTTCGACTAGTAGATTGAAGCCAAAATTGACGAAAAACGCTTCTTGGACATTCAGACTAAATAAAAATATTCTAACGAGGTTATATACCAGAGATCAAAACCACGATACAACAAGTGGTTCTACCTCAGTCACATCATGGACAAAGTGCTTCATATAGCCCATGACTCACCTTTCGGAGGTCATATGGGTTATGAAAAAACCAGGGCCAGAGTCCTGAGCCAATTTTATTGGCCTAAATTTTGCCAGCACATAAAAAACTATTGCAAATCTTGTAATATCTGTCAAAAGTTAATTAAGAAGGGAAAAAACCCTACTGCAGAAATCCAATCAACCACAACGGCCTCAAGACCATTTCAAATAGTTGCGGTTGATTTAGTGGGTCCTTTAAACCACATTTCAAACAAAGGAAATAGGTACATTTTTACACTCGTGGATCTGTGTTCAAGGTGGGCAGAAATGATTCCGTTAAAATCAATCTCCTCTAAAGATGTGACGGACGTATTTTTACAAATATTCTCCCGTTTTGGCTTTCCGGAAAAGATAATATCAGGATAGAGGAACGCAGTTCATATCTAATGCCACTCAATCGGTAACTAAGTTACTCGGCATAAAACAATGTTTTACAAGCCCCTATCGACTGTCCGCGAACGGAATTTGCGAAAAATTGAACGGGGACCTAAAACATATGTTAGCTAAAGTGACAACTGAAAATCCAGCCGATTGGGATATACTTCTCCCAACGGTGCTGTTCGCTTATAGAGAAGTGCCGCAGCCGAGCACTGGGTTCTCTCCTTTTGAATTAATATATGGACCAAATCTAAGAGGACCTCTCTCTATGTACAGAGATATGATATCGCAACCCGTAAACACCCAATTACCAGTTTCCACCTATGATTTAGTCACTGACACCAGAGACAAAATCATTAGATCCTGTATACTAGCCAGATCATCTTTGCAGGAGAAAGGTTTTATGTACAGGCAGTACGCCAACAAGGGTGCAAGAACCATTGTATTACATCCTAATCAAGAGGTGTTGTTATTATTACCTGACAAGAGAAATTTACTTTCAACCTCTTGGCAAGGACCATTTAAAGTTATTAGAAGAATTTCGGAAGTTGACTACGAAATCTATTTACATGGCAAATTGAAAATTTTCCATGTAAATATGTTAAAACCGTACTATTCTAGGAATGACAGTGACAGAAGCAATCAGACAGAGAAAACAGGGGACAATAACCAGACTGACAAGAACGACAACCAGAACGAAACGACAACCAGACAACTGAACGACACTACTACAAATGAAAATCTAGACAAAGCGTCATTAACGACAAATTCTTTACACAACGAAGACGACGAAGACAATTTCACATTAGCGACAATTTTTCGTAACGACAAATACGACGAAGTCAACGACACATTAGCAACGATTATTCTGGACGATGACGGCAATGACATTGAAGACAATTTACAAACAGTAGCATCAGTAATAAATCAGACTGACATAGACAATACTGAAATTCCTGTACCTATCATGAACGACAACGGTACAGTACAGGACATAAAAATCTCCGACACTGTGACACAACCTCAACGACAAGACATTCTGTCGCTTCTTAACGACTATAAAACTATCTTCTCAAACCGACCCGGACGGACTGACAAAATAACGCACTCCATCATTTTGACAGATGTAACGCCTATCAAATGTAGACCATACTCAATTCCATTACATTATAGAGCAAATCTGGACAAGGAAATATTAGACTTAGAACAAAACAAAATAATACAAAAGTCCATGTCCGAATACTCTTCTCCAATTGTTCTGGTGAAGAAAAAGGACCAAACCATTCGTTTATGCATAGATTACAGAAGGGTCAATACTGTAACAACGACAGATGCTGAGCCAATGTACAGCTGTGAAGACCTCATTTTGAATATGTCTAAATCATCCATTTTTTCTAAACTTGATTTAGCAAAAGGTTATTGGCAGATACCACTATCTCCCTCTTCAAGGCATATAACCGCATTCTCTACACCACTTGGCTTATATGAATGGAAATATCTTCCTTTTGGCCTGAAAAACGCACCTGCCACATTTGTTAGATTAACTAGACTGTTATTACACGGCATCAAGGACGTACAATCCTATATAGATGATATTTGTATCCATTCTTCAGCCATGACTTCTCACTTAGTTACACTCCGACAAGTCTTTAATCAAATCCGTCTTTTTGGACTCACTGTCAAACCTTCCAAGGTTGAAATAGGCTATAAACAAATAGACTTCTTAGGTCATAGAATTTCGGAAGGTAAACTACTGACGGATGATAGAATTGTATCGAAAATTCTCAACCTGCAAGTACCAACTACAAAAAAACAGGTCAGAAGTCTTTTAGGTCTCATAAACTATTATGCCAAATTTATACCAAACTGGGCAGAACTTACATCAGTCTTTTCAAATTTGTTGACCAAAAGTCAACCAGATAAATTATGTAAGAGTATCCGTTTAGAGGATGCAATTTGCAAATTGAAAACCATTTTTTCGAATCCACCCATATTGAGATTACCAAACATAGATTTACCATTTATATTAACTACAGATGCAAGTGCGATAGCCATTGGATGATGTCTGATGCAGGAATACGAACACGTGAGATACCCGATCCTGTATGTCAGCCGTAAACTTAAAAGCAGCGGAAATCAAGTATTCGACAGCTGAATTGGAGGCACTAAGTTTGGTTTTTTGTGTTAGTCGTTTATCTAAGTTCCTCTTAGGTTCCCATTTCGTTGTTCTGACAGATAATTCGCCACTGCTGGTGATGAAAGATGGCAACCCCAAGAACCATCGATTAGCAAGATGGTGTCTTCTTCTTCAGGATTTCGACTTTGAAATCCATCACATTAAAGGTACTGATAATATAATACCTGACATATTATCACGATTAACCAATGCACCAGCAGATTAACACTATTTACATTAATTAGTGGCCATATGATAAGCTGTGATATTTTAGTCTGTTGCATAAAAGAGTGTACCTCTACACTTACTGTAGAACTTTAATTTGGAACTGTCGACAGCTGATTTAACACTCTACTTATAGCTATCACAGACATCAAACTTTGAGAACCGTTAACTATATTGAGCCACAGTGGCAATTAGCAGTACATCAAAAACATTCCGAACTGTGAATACTAACATTTGTGAAGTTATTTCATCAATCACAGAACTGAAAGTTATCATGCTGAATATTAATAACTGTGCATACGCGTGATTTCTAATTGACTTCGCAAACTAACGGAACAGAAACATCGCAACATACAAGCAGCGATATACTATGACATATGACGACATATGAGAGATAACACAGGAATGTGACACCAAAACGTTACCTACGAACTCTAAAACATTATTGGAACAGCACACGGACGAAAGAACGACAACACACGGATCGTCGTTGGAGTTAATTAATTTAATGTTATTAGTTAAATATGTATTACATTTGTGCTTTATTATATACATTAAATATGTGAACATGTAAATTGTACATTTTCTATCATAATATGTCACAAACATTTTCATTCATAGTTAAAACTTTCTCCCAATACAATTGTTGCAATTTAATTTATAAACCATTTCTTATCACCAGTACAGATAGTACTTGACGCTTTGAATATAGCATATCGCCAGTTTCCTTTTTCTAAGGGCGACAAACATTTACCTCACCTTAATTTGTATATTTAACAAATTACTATATTGAATGAAAGGTGTGCGAATCAGAGAGTGAATGAATTAAATCGAGAGAGCGATATACTGAGCGGACAAATTGTACGCACAAAGTATTTATTTTAATTGGTCTGCGTTTTGAGTGTAAAATGTAACACTTGTCTAAAATTGTGTATACATGTTTAAGTGTTAGATAAAATAGGTTCACTCTAAGAATCACTGTTTGAATACCCTGTACATGCGTTACACAGATGTACGTAATTCATGACAAGGGATATTCCAGCTCGTGACACTATGAGATCTACTACACACCACATACACACAGGTAGCACACACTTTAGACATTAGGTAGTACATACTCATAAAACTAAACACTAACAAATAAATCACACACATTTTATTAGAGCAAGTAACAAAGCAGTAAACACACTAACAGGCAAACAGGAACATAAGTAGTTACTTGGGAGAAAACAAGAGTGCGATATATATATTAAGCACTATAAAACATACGGAAGTAAAAGTGTATCAAAGTACACATTCAGGACAAGAATTGCAAGTGTTCTTAAATAAGCCAAGACAATTTGTCTTGTTAAACCTCTCTAACACAGAGTTTAATATCTGGGTATCAAATGGATACTTGAGAAGGGCGCGGTTGCAAATACAACTAGAAGCGTCAGGGAACTTCGGTCGGATAAGCATGTTTAAGGATATGGAAGAGATAGGGACTCTCCAGCAATCACCCTGGATTGTTGTACGGGGAAATACATGAGTTAATAGTGCAAATATATATATGGCCAGGTTCCCATCCACGAAACTACCAAACACCAACTTCATGTGATCCTATGACAGAATTAGTGCAGACTAATAACCATATACTAACCCATAGAAGCGGGGGGAGGGGGACCCCTGTCAGAGTCTCACATGGAGTCGGTAGAAACATAAAGATAGAAGGGAATTAGATAAGGGGCATAACCCCAATACAAGGGAGACACACTCGAATGCTCGAACAATCTAGAGCCTTCGAGAAGCATAGGTCAGTTCGCCTACAGCTCCGTGGACACGCTGACCGCGTGCCAGGACCTGTTCCACGAGAAGCTCGAGGAGAGTTACAGCCCGTGTCCGATCGAGACACGTTAGAGGGCAGACGCCGACTGGACATCGAACAAGCAACAGGGCTTAACTTAAGGGGGACTTGATAGATTGAATACACAAGTGTATTTAGGAGTGTTACTCACTCGATAGATAGATGATAGAGTTTGTTGTAATGATTATGTATGATGGATTTGTTGTGAACTCCTATGATCATGTTTGCCACGTCGCTGGCTGCGAAAACCATTCTTCGCCAGCTTACTGTAAATAAATCATGTCAGATAGTATCAGAACGGAGTTTGTTGCCTGTATGAACCCAAGTTTCATTCCCCTAGGTATCTAGGACGTTGACAGTCGGCCTCTACTATAATACAAAGATGTGTGTAAGCGGGACTTGATTGATACAGACGTTGATAATGCACATTGGGAGCAAGTCGCCGCTGAACGTGTTGCATGGAGGGCAAATATCAGAAATGAATTAAAGACAAAGAAGAAAATTATTACAGATAAGTCACACGCCGAGCATGTGAGACGTAAGATGGTGCATGATGGTGAAAATGACCATGTCTTCATATGCATCCACAGTGGACGAACATTTACAACGCGAATTGGCCTGAACAGTCACATTCTCCACCGCCATGGGCTGTAGTTTTTAAGCCTTTTGTTTAAGCACAATGTAACAAACTATCGTCTGACAAGACGGCAAGGTGCCAATGATATATGTAAGACTGTGTTATATATAAGACTGTGCTATATTTAAGATTGTGTTATATGTAAGACTGTATTATATGTAAGACTGTGTTATTTGTATGGCTGTGTATAATTAAGACGGTGCTATATTAAAGATTGTGTTATATGTAAAACTGTGTTATATGTAAGACTCTATATTTAAGACTATTATACTCAAGATTGTGTTATATGTAAGACTGCCTTATATGTAAGACTGCGTTATATATGAGGCTGCGTTACATGTAAGACTGCGTTATATGTAAGACTACGCTATATGTAAGATTGTGTATATTTAAGATTGTGTTATATTTAAGATTGTGTTATATGTAAGACTGCGTTATATGTAAGACTGCGTTATATGTAAGACTGCGTTATATGTAAAACTGTGTTATATGTAAGACTGTGTATATTTAAGATTGTGTTATATTTAAGATTGTGTTATATGTAAGACTGTGTTATATGTAAAAGTTGAGTTGAGTTGAGTTGTAAAATTGTATTATATGTAAGGCTGTGTTATATATAAGACTGTGTTATATGTAATGGTATGTATCATTTTCCACACCTAAAGAGTTATTGAAGTCGCTGCTATTTCCATATTTTATAAACCAACCTGCACTCGATGGATACTGTGGTCACTCTGTAACAGAATTGGTTGAGAACGTAGATGTGAGGTACCCAGGCCAGCGGACCCCAACCCGGCAGTGGGGTAAAGAGAGTAGAAGATTAAGTAAGTAGCACGTCATAGGTTATCGGGGGTGGGGGGAGAAGTAGAGGCGTCGTAGGTTATCGGGGGAGGGGGGAGCGTTACACTTTTTCTGAAAAGAAGAGATCTTGGAAAGGTAGGCTGCCGTACTGGTTCTTTCTTGGTTGTGTTGTATTGGACTGTCTATATGAATGTGAGAATTTGACCTAATAAAAGTTATGTTATCGGACACCGTTTTTATTATTAATTGCTGTCGTTGAAGTGAAATAGTCAATGTCATACAAGGTTAGCTGAAGATAGTTCACGCGAAAGCCAAGGCATTAACAATGCCCCACTAATACAATCAACACAACGACTAAAACACCTGGTGACAACGGTGCATGTGGAGTTGTAAAACATCTGGTGTTAGCAGCGATCACACAAGTTACAACGGCTGCTGACACGACGACTAGGTGGAGGTGACAGTCAATCCCTGCCCTAGTGAGGGCATGCTGTTACAGATGTTCAACTTGATGCAGTGACCAGGTTCACCATCCCTGGCCTGGAGTAGGGCAGGCACTGTTAAAACTATCGCGCTTACCATCTTTACTTTGACATTTCCAGTTTCCAGGGACCAATGTTAGCTAGGTCCACATGGGATCGCAGATCGATTTGTAAATACCCCCCTTCCCCCCTTCACCATCCCCAAATCGAGGGAGATTGTAACCCAAGAACACTTGGCCGTCAGGCAACCGCTCTATCCACAGCACTGTCACTGCTACTATATCAAACCATGTTAGACTTGAATCACCTGCCGCGACTAGTTATTTCATTCACAGATTTCAAAGGCAATTCCAGATAGGCTTTCTGGATAGCAAATAATTCATTTGGGAATTGTATGAACTGACTAGTGTATTTATTGGCAGCTAAATACGAGGGGAAGACATTAAGTAACATGAATTTTACGAATAATTTGTTTAACTATAGTGCGACCCAGAAAGTTTGTGTGTGTTATTTCTCAATATAGTCCTTCCTGCCTGGAAAAACACGATCTACCTGTCCAATAGCTTGTTGATGACTTCAGGAAGAAATGTTTTTGGGTGTGCTTTTAAACCAATAAACAAATGTTGGTAGCAATGTAGACAAATATTGGAGAACAGATATAAATATTAAACAAATAATACACGGAGCAAGAGGATCTTAAATCGTACAAGGTAATTTGGGAAGTCAACAGAAATTAAATCTAAACCTAAAAATTAAAATATCGAAAGTGTAACTTTAAATCAGCACTGCTTTGTGGGTTAGAAACATGGAGAACGACTTAAATGGTTACCAATAAATTACAACCATTCGTCAACAGCTGCCTGGGCAGAATAAGAGGACTACAATAGTATAACAAAATCATTAATACATAGCCTAAAGAGAGAACCATGCAGATTCCTAAGAACCAGGACGTGAAGAAAAGATACATGTCGCTTGATAGGACACATGTTGAGAAAACCCGATAATAGTAGAGCTAGACAGTCGCTTTCAAGACAAGCAAAATAGAGAGGACCTAAAACATTGGGTAAGGGGAATTTAAGGGAATAATATCGGGAGCATATGGAAGAAGCTGCAAGAGGCAGCAGAAGATAGGACGACTTGGGATGAGTTAAAAATGGCAGAAGAAGAAGAAGAAGAAGAAGAAGAAGAAGAAGAAGAAGAAGAAGAAGAAGAAGAAGAAGAAGAAGAAGAAGAAGAAGAAGAAGAAGAAGAAGAAGAAGAAGAAGAAGAAGAAGAAGGACAACAACAACAACAACAACACAAGAAGAACAAGAAACCCGCAAGAAGAATGCAACGATTTAAATGAACGGATAGCATAAAGAGATGGACTGGAAAGCGGATGTATAACTAACTGTACCATGTTAATGAGAGAATTAAGTGCTTTATTTCTTTTGCAGCTATCCATCGTTGTGAAGATAGCATTCCTTCTTATCTGAGAGGCACCTTAATATCTTAGACAAGTAATATTACTAACAACAAAACGCATACGGTTGCGAGCTTGCGAAAACATATGATCTACCGATCTAACTTAATTGATAGCTTAAGGTCACTATACCCAGCCTAGTGTGTACTTCCTCATACGTAATCGTATTTCACATGACTGCATCGTTTGCATGTTTTAGGCTTATACTTTTGTATGAAAGACACACAATGCAGAGACGTGTGTTTGTGTGTGTGTGTGTGTGTGTGATAGAGAGAGAGAGAGAGAGAGAGAGAGAGAGAGAGAGAGAGAGAGCGAGAGAGAGAGAGAGAGAGAGAGAGAGAGAGAGAGAGAGAGAGAGAGAGAGAGAGAGAGAGAGAGAGAGAGAGAGAGCTGACGCTGGCGTAACTGGGAGAATTTATAATTGTAGATACCTGGCACACGCGAGTGTACACAGTAATGAGTGACATATTGGGATGCTTATTCGGAATGGCTTAATCCAGACAGCGGAAATGGGAAAGAAAGTAAGAAAGGAAGAAGACAGTACATTAGTAATCTTATATATAAACGTCGATCTCCGTCTGTCTGTCTGTCTGTCTGTCTGTCTGTCTGTCTGTCTGTCTGTCTGTCTGTCTGTCTGTCTGTCTGTCTGTCTGTCTGTCTGTCTGTCTGTCTGTATGTATGTATGTCCTTTATGCGTTCGCGAACGGCCCATCCGATTGAGATGAAATTTTCTACACGCCTTCCTTTCATTCCAGCGCTGCCAACTGTCGTATTTTTTTTTCTTCTTCCTCCTCCTCCCTCCTCCCATTCCCAAAATACGTACGTAAATATATGATGATGATGATGAAAGAATCCCCGAACCAAAACGCTAGGGAAAGGGAAGAAAATGACGTGACTACACAGAATCGTCACACGGCAATCATCATCATCATCAAGTGCCGTGCCGGCTGGCGTAGGCGTTCAACTCTGCTGCTGATATATATGCCTCCATGCCACGGCAATATCAAAAACAATTCATCTTTTTATGTGTAAGGAAGTTATCTACAGTCGTGTAGAAGGGAAGAACAATTAATGGAAGGACCGAAATCACAGAACCTAGACGAGTATGAATTCGGAATGGCGAACTCCCTCCTCCTCTCTTCTCCTCCTGCCTCTACCTCCTCCCCTCCTCCTCCCTCTACCTCCTCCCTCCACCCTCCTCCTCTTCCTCCTCCCTCTACCTCCTCCCCTCCTACCTCTCCCTCCTCCTTCTCCCTCTTCCTTCTCCCTCTTCCTCTCACCTCTTCCTCCCTCCTACTCCCTCCGCCTCCTCCCTCCTCCTCCCTCCTCCTCCCTCTACCTCCTCCCTCCACCCTCCTCCTCTTCCTCCTCCCTCTACCTCCTCCCCCTCCTCCCTCCACCCTCCTCCTCTTCCTCCTCCCTCTACCATCCTCCCCCTCCTCCCTCTCCCTCCTCCCTCCTCCTTCTCCCCCTCCCTTCTCCCTCCTCCTCCCTCTTGCTCCTCCCTTCTCCTCATCCCTCCTACTCCCTTCTCCTCCTCCTCCTCTCTCCTCCTCCCTCCTCTCTTTTCCTCCCTCTACCTCCTCCCTCTACCTCCTCCCTCCTCCTCCTTCCTTCACATTCCTCCTCCCTCCTCATCATTCTTCCTCCTCCACCTCCTCCCCCTCCTCCTTCTCCATCCTCCTTCTACCTCTTCCTCCCTCCTCCTTCTCCCTCCACCTCCTCCCTCCTCCTCCTCCTCTCTCCTCCTCCTCCCTCCTCCTCCCTCTCCCTCCTCCCTCCTCCTCCCCCACCTGCGTTCCCCTCCTCCTTCTCCCTCCTCCTCCCCCTCCCTCCTCCCCCTCCCTCCTCCCCCTCCTCCCTCTTCCTCCTCCTCCTTCACCCTCCTAACTCCTCCTCCCTCCTCCTCCTCCCTCCTCCTCCCTCCTCCTTCCTCCTCCCTCCTCCTCCCTCTTTCTTCTCCTCCTCCCTCCTCCTCCCTCCTCCTTCTCCCCTTTCCCCCCTCCTTCTCTTAATCCCTCCTCCTCCCTCCTCCTCCCTCCTATTCCTCCATACTCCTCCTCCCTCCTCCTCTCTCCGCCTATCTCTTCCTCCCTCCTCCTCCCTCCCCCACTCTCTTCCTCCTCCCTCCTCCTCCCTCTTCCTCCTCCTCCTCCCTCCTCTTACCTCCTCCCTCTTCCTCCTCCTCCTCCCTCCTCTTACCTCCTCGCCCTCCTCTTCCTTCCTCCTTCGCCCTTCTCCTCCCTTCTCCTCCTACCCCTCCCTCCTCCCCCTCATCCCTCCTCCTCCCTCCTCCTTCTTCCTCCCTCCTCCTCCCCCTCCTCCTTCCTCCTCCTCCCTCTCCTCCTCATCTCTCCTCCTCCATTCTCCTCCTCCCTCCTCCTCCCTCTACCTCCTCCCTCCTCCTCCCTTCACATTTCTCCTCCTCCCTCTTCCTCCTCCTCATCCCTCCTCCTCCTCCCTCCTCCTCCTGTCTCCTCCTCTCTCCTCCTCCCTCCTCCTCCTCTCTCCTTCTCCTCTTTCCTCCTCCCTCCTCCCTCTACCTCCTCCCTCCTCCTCCCTTCACATTCCTCATCCTCCCTCTTCCTCCTCCTCCCCCTCATCCTCTTCCCTCCTTCTCCTCCCTCCTCCTTCTCCCTCTTCCTCCTCCCTCTTCCTTCTCCCTCCACCACCTCCCTCCTCCCACTCTCTCCTCCTCCTCCCTCCTCCTCCCTTTCCTTCCTCCTCCCTCTCCTCCTCCTCTTGCGTTCTCCTCCTCCCTCCTTCTCCCTCCTCCTCCCTCTTCCTCCTCCCTCCTCCTTCTCCTCCCTCCTCCCTCTTCCTCCTCCCTCTTCCTCCCTCTTCCTGCTCCCTCCGCCTCCTCCCTCCTCCTACTCTCTCCTCCTCCTCCCTCCTCCTCCCTCCTAATCCTCCCTACTCCTCCTGGAGCTGGGCGAAGCCGGGCCGGGTCAGACAAACAGACAGACAGACAGACAGGCAGACAGACAGACAGACAGACAGAGAGGGAAGGACAGACAGACAGACAGACAGACAGACAGACAGACAGATAGTCGGGAACGGGAACTTATATGAATTAAATGAGATGCTCCCCATCAGGAGCTGGGCGAAGCCGGGCCGGGTCAGACAGACAGACAGACAGACAGACAGACAGACAGGCAGACAGGCAGACAGACAGACAGACAGACAGTCGGTAACGGGAACGGGAACTTATATGACTACTTATCTGAATTAAATTAGATGCTCCCCACCAAGGACTGGGCGATGCCGGGCCGGGTCAGACAGACAGACAGACAGACAGACAGACAGACAGACAGACAGACAGACAGACAGACAGACAGTCGGTAACGGGAACGGGAACTTATATGACTACTTCTCTGAATTAAATGAGATGCTCCCCACCAAGGACTGGGCGATGCCGGGCCGGGTCAGACAGACAGACAGACAGACAGACAGACAGACAGACAGACAGACAGACAGACAGACAGACAGACAGACAGACAGTCGGTAACGGGAACGGGAACTTATATGACTACTTATCTGAATTAAATTAGATGCTCCCCACCAAGGACTGGGCGATGCCGGACCGGGTCAGACAGACAGACAGACAGACAGGCAGACAGACAGACAGACAGACAGTCGGTAACGGGAACGGGAACTTATATGACTACTTATATGAATTAAATGAGATGCTCCCCACCAGGGACTGGGCGAAGCCAGGCCGGGTCAGCTAGTAAGTAAATAAAGGATACATTTTAATGTTTTAAGACGCATTTGTGCATATAGTGCTAGACTCATATTTCTATAGACAGATCGGCAGTCTGTGAGTGCTGCGGTCAGTTTCAAGCCTATCGCGTTTCTTTCCAGGAAATTTCTTTGGGTAGATCTTGGACTCCAGGTCAATTTCTTAAATTCAAATCCACCCCGATGCTGATCGAGCCCATGACCACTGGACTGGCAGGCGGGTTTTTATCCACTACGCCACCGCGGCGCCCTCCAAGCCACTGGAACAGCACATAAACAAATTGACAAGTATTGATTGGCGCTAATATCGAATGCAAATGAGGGACAGCGCCTAGCTGCAAGATCAAACCTGCCTAGACACATATCCACAGGTTCGAATCCAGGTTAGGTAACTGCTGCTTTTAATTGTTAAGTTGTCTATTATGTTCTCTAATATCTATTTCTTTTTTCTATGTCTGTGAACGCCAATCAATATACTTATGAGAGACGTGTTATCACAAACGAGGGTATTTACAGTAGAAAGCACGAATAAAATTAGTAGAACTGCCGTAAAGCTGTGAAAATGTAAACAATACAAAATATCACAAAGTAAAGCTTTACAGAAGGCAATTACGGAAAACATAGGACTTTGTGGCAACTAGCCTTCATTAACAAACAAACGCACACGCAAACACATCATATACAGACGGGGTGGACTCTACTGTGACTACATTACGACATGAGAACGGGATGAGAAGAATGGAAAGCTGTATCACGTCGTGTTATTATACGTTGCTTACAGTAGTAAGCAGAATGATTTTATTCACATAAAAGCGACTCCGTGGCGACGTGGTTAAACCGCCTACCTCGCTCGGAAGATCATGGATTCGTTTCCGGACTATGTCATTTGGTTCTCTAGCGCAATATTCTCGTAGATCCCCGGGGGTCGTCGCTGGAGTTACGGAATTCGTGCTCTGTGCTATTCTTGCAGCATGCTGCCCTACGGAAAGAGACCGAGCCATAAGGAACACCACTCGGTATATTGAAGTCGAGCCTCTTACCAGAAACTAAGAAGATACTAGAACAAGTAACGCGTTTCTCCTATCTTGGACATGTAATAACAGATGATGGCAGAAGTGAAATAGAAATCGAAAATAGGATAGGAATGGCCAAAAAATGCTTTCAACAGCAGGAAATCAGTAGTAATCTAAAGAGGTTAACAACGCACTTAAAATGATAGTTGTCAAATATTATGTATATTCAAAACTGCAATATGGCGACTCCAGGACTTCTATTAGAAAATCTAATAGAAGTCCTTGAGATGTGGATATACAAAAGAATATGTCGTACTTCATGGACACAAAAACAATCAACTACAGAGGATTTAGAAAAACCGGGAATAACAAGAGATATGATGAAGTAAATTTAAAACAAAAGAAGCTAGTGAAATATTTCGGCCACGTTAAAAGACATAACACTCCTTTATAATAACCGTACTGGGGGTGGGGAGGGGGGGGGGGGGGAAGGGGGTTGAAGGCAAGCGAGAAAGAAGAAGACAACGATTCAAGTGGGAAGTTAACATCAAGAGATGGACGAACAGCAATCTGACAGAATGTACCATCAGGGCGAGAGACAGACAGTGTTAGAGATCCATTGCAGCTAACCGTCACCGTGGAACCGGCACATGATTGATTGATTGATTGATTGATTGATTGATTGATTCGGAGAAATGTTGAGAATATTACTAACGTGTTTAAACATAATCTGTCACTACGATAATAACAAGCACACCACAATTATACATTACACTACACTGAACTAGCATACTCACGTGAGGGAAAATAGAATTGTCTTCAAAATGGGACGAATCGTTTGTAGAAACATTGAAGAAGGAAATCTGAGTAGCCATCAGTGCGAAACATGCTCGATAGCCAATATTGATTAGCATCAATATGAAACACAAGATGACAACAAAGTAGCGATGAGGGATACAGTTACACACCGCAAGCACCATTTTGACAAATCCCAAAGTCAATTTCAGAACTGGCTCTTATTTGTTAAATTTAATTTACCACTTCCAAGAAATCTCTGTCAGTTTCACTGATGTTGTGGAGTATTATCAGTTGTGTTGAACCAATTTATACTAGTTTATCTGTTGCAGTGTAATGTGCTGAATGACATTAAACCAATTTATGCTATTTTAACCGATGCTGCGAGTGTTGAATTACTTCAAAACAATTTACATTAGTTTAACTGTTGTTGTGAAGTATGTTGAATGACTTTAAACATATTTACGCTAGTTTAACTATTGCTATGAAGTATATTAAAATACTTGAAACCAATTTAAGTAATTAAACTGTTGCTATGAAGTATATTGAATTACTTAAAACCAATTTAAGTTTGTCTTATCTGTTGTGAAATATTCTGAATTACTTGAAACCAAATTAAGCTAGTGTATCTGTTGTTGTGAAATATTCTGAATTACTTCAAACCAATTTCCTCCAGTTTAACTGTTGTAGTGAGTTAAGCTGAATTACTTCAAACTAGTATACGCTAGTTTCATTATTTCTATGAAGTGTGTTAGCAAAACTGGTTTCTTAGTCTAGCTTTTTGACGAAACGAAACTTCTATATATTTTCATTACGGGTAAAACGTAATAGTTATTAATAACATTGCAATAAAAGTCTTTAAACAAGTAAGTATATTAAAGGTGGCACAGTGGATAGTGCAACAATTAACAAACTCGTCAGTCCAGGATCAATCCCCAGCTGTAACCATGTTTAGTCCTAATGCATACAGCTTTGTTGCAACCCAGTTTAGTATTATAGATATTAGAGATTTCTGAGAAAATCGTAAATTCAGTCAGGTGAGGAACGGAACTGGTTGGCCCAACTCGGAACACTTATACATAGTAAAATCACGCCCAATCACTTCGCATCTCCAAGACAGCACCAGCACAAGGAGTCAGTGTACCTCTCGCTGGTAAAATGGCGTCTGAATAATTAACAAGATGACAGAGTCTGGTTTCTGGCCAAACAACCCAGCAGTTTTGAAAATTAAATTGCATATCACATGAAACTAATCACCGAATATATATTCTACGTTGCGTGTGGGTATGATGGTTACTGCTTCTGGTCGCATGCCTTGCTGGTCGAAGGAGCGTCTGAATAACTGGATCGACGAGTCCAGGTGGCGGTTTGACCAAGTAACCCAGTGGACCAGACAACCAGACTGAATTGCTTGGAGCTGATAACACATATTTATATTCCGTGTTGGTACGAGGGTAGATGAATCGGGTCGCGTCTTACAAAGATAGGGCTTAGTGTGGATGATGGCCACAGCGCTTGGCGTATTGCAGTATCAGATGAAGGACTGCATTATCAAATATTGACTTATATCTATAGGAGGTTTTCCTGTGTTCCTATGGCAGCAGTACTAAACTTAATGTCACGTGGGTGTACATTTGATAGTTTGAGAGAGACAATTAACCTAGCAAACAGATAGGTAGACAGACAGATAGACAGAGAGGCAGGCATACAAATAGACAGACAGGCAGGCAGAGAGACATAAAAAGTTAGGCAGACAGACAGATGGAAAGACTGGCAGACGGACAGAGAGACAAATAGACAGATAAACAAGCAGGCAGATGTGCAATGAAATAAAGAAATACAGAAATAGTCATACATACGGATGAACAGACAGATGGATGGATAGATGGATAGATTAAATAAATAGATAGCTAGCTTTATATACATACAGGCTTATAGAACGAACGAACGATCGAACGAACAATCTTTATTTTCAAATGGTTAAGAATTGGGCACGCAGACCCGTCTGACATTCTGCCCTTCTTCTTTCTTTCCTCTCATACATTCTTTCATTCAACATCACTTATGAAGCAAAACTTTGACAACAAAGAACAATAAGCATTAAAATGCATGAAAATTAATCAATAATACATGACTCACTAAGGAAATGTTTAACATAGGCATTATAAATACCTAAGGAAGGTGTAACGTGCCATACATATAGGAATGTTTTCTGGCTAGTTGTCGTTTGAGATAATTTACCCTTATTGTCTTTTTTGATGTGTTTTTGTTTGTTTGTTTGCTTGTTTGTTTATGGGGGATTGATTCATTTAGGAACCGACATCACAGCATTCGGGACATTCCCATAAGCGCTCCGTCCCCATCCTCAGCAGCCAGCGGAGAGTTCCAACACTAATAGTTCCAGTAGCAATCTGATTGTATATCCGTCTCGCCTTTCCTCTGAGCGTCGAGAGTCGGCCAGATCCCATCGTCACACCTCGCTGCCTCATTCTTACCAGACTATGGTGATCCATTTGCTCTTCCGAAGTATACACGTGCTCCCACAAGGCAGCAACCACGTCTGTCTTGTCATGCATCAATACTCCACCAAGTTTTGCCGAGCCAGACAATCTGTCCGCCTGTTCATTCCCCAGCACACCGGCATGCCCCGGAGAAAAGATCCAGGTGATGCTTGCTACCCGTGACCTCCGAAGCGAAGCAAGCCACTCTGCACGAAGCCTCCTGTTCTCACCCTCCTCAGCATGCTTTCTGAGTCACTTACAATCACAATGTGTGTATGTATCGTGTTCTCTATCCAGCGGAAAGTTGCACTGACCGCCTCCACCTCCATTCTTAAGCTAGATGTTGTGTCATCATACGCCAGGCTCTCCTGCACCAAACGCTGACCATTAGCTTTTGCTAAGAATCCCCAGGCACTTCTCCTACCTCTCAACACCGAACCATCCGTGTAGATACTCACATCACCCGGGCGAGAATTATCCTGAATTTGTTTATGGGGGAATGTAGTCTGTACTGAGGTAGTGTTCAAACAGGTTGCGATTGTATGTGTAATGATTTGTGGTGTCTTTGAATTCTTATGGAAGATTGTTCCACAAGTGAGCGGCAGAGTATGCTAAGCTTGTTTTATATAAGTCTATCCTAGGTTTAGGGACATGGAGTATATTTAGTCGTTCGCTATGTCTTGCGTTATAATTAAACAATGACCAAAGGTAGCTTGGAGCATTTTGAAATAGGATTTTGTGAATTAGTTTAGCCTTATTAGATAGTAGGCGTTTGTGGAGAGGCAGTAACTGAAGACGTTTATGTGGGTTAGAATTGTCGGTAAGTTTTTCACCATTAATTAAACGCACTGCTCATTTCTGGATTGAAAAAAGGCGTTTTGTTATTGATTTGGAGCATCTATCCCAGATTGTGGAGCAATAATCAGTATGTGTTTGTATATGGGAAGTATAGAAGATCTTTCTTGTGTTTTCGTCACGGAATGTTTTTTTTTAAATTTTTGGCTATGTGTTTAACGAGAGCATGAACATGGGAGTTAAAGGTTAGATTTTGACAGACAAACAGACAGAAAGGCAGACGAAAAGGGGTTACTGCTTGAAACAGTCTTTTTTTTCCTTCTAAATACAGTTAATAACACTATATTAAAATTTAGTAGATAAGGTAACAAGGCAAGGGACATCTAGTGGTAAACAGAAAAAACAAAGCAATGGAGAACTTTAAGTAATATATTATTTTTACATTTTTTTTTAAACAGAACAAAACTTAGATTTAAATGAATCAGAAGGCCTCATTAAGATGTTTCCAAACTAAGAACTTTTAGATAATTGGAAGATACAAAAGACGATCCCACAATCGGTTAGTTGTGTTATTATTTTCACTTACTTCTTCTTTGCAATTAAAATATGGGCTGTCATGTATGTCGTCCGTTCAGGAGTTGACCAGTAAGGTAAACTGTCTAGAGCGGTACCGGATGTCGAGGTTAGACCAATCTGAGCCGGGAAATGCCATATGTTGGTGAAGGAGTGTTGAATGTCAATCACAGAGAGGTAACTGACTGACTGACTAGCACCTTACCGTCTTGACAGACGATAGTTTGTAAAATGGAGTTATACCTCTCCATAACACAAAGCCTGGGCTGAATATAGAGACTATGTGTTGCCCATGCAGCATGATTCCTTTCTCGGCCGGTCTAGTGTACTCCAGAGGAAAGGTAACTCCCATATTCTGGAACAAGACAAGCTGCAGAAGCTGCCGGATCAGCAAAGCAATGCTCTAACTGTCCGCCTGTCGGAGCTTCAATCCTAGACGAGTTGCCAACCAAGGCTAGGGCCTGGTCTGTCCTGCCATGACATTTAGTCTTTAGGTTGCATTTCCTCGCACTAGGATAAGGCTTGTGTCAACAACTCAAATTGCATCCAGGCACTCTCGCCACTTCATTCACACCTCAACGAAAACTTCATGTGTGAATGGACATTATCTATTTTATTTCAGGCGACCCTGCTATATTTACATACACAAGATCAGGCGGTAATTGCCTGCCTAAATATACATGTCGCCTTTCCTCACAACAACCCGTACATACTCAAATACAATCTCACACTCGCGATCTATAACATGCGCTCTCGTAAACTACACATTGGCTTTCGGAAAACAATCACACGTCCTGTCTGGAAGACTGTCGGGTCCGGTCTGAGTAACCTCAGTCCACTCGCTGCCCTTGTCGTTCTAAACTGAGTGCGGTCAGCAAAACCTCATGCTGTCCCATCTCGTCACGTAGTACAGTAGTCCTGTCCGTGTCAACCTTGGGTTGTCCTACTGCTAACTCTGTTTACGGGTGTTGTCCCGTGAACTAGCGTTCCCCTCCCCCTATCCTCGGGGTTGATCCCGCTGGTGTCCTAGATATGACAAGTCCGTGTCCTCATCATAGTCCTGTCTTATAACTGTCCTAAGTTATCCCTTGCGGTCTGTCTCTATTCTATCTACTTCCTTGTAGAGGTCCTTATCTACGTCCTATCTGTCCTTACTCCTATTCTGTCTCCTGTCCTGTCTATGTCCTACCTAACACGTTGACAGCTTGTATCCTCCCAATTGCGTTCCTCCACCCGAAGCCGTTGACACAATGTGGAGTGTCGGGTGTCAGGGACGTAACAGGACCTTTGATATGTGCATGGCACACATCACCTACGGATGTGAGTCGTCAGCCATTTCACAATCCGCGAAGAAGGAAATCGGGGCTTTGGAACTTGAATGTTACAGAAAAGTTCAGAGAAATTCTACAAAACCTGAATATCAAAGAAAGTGGCTCATAAACAGCATATTATCAGAAAAACTGGGGAAAAAAGAATAGCTATTTGAAATGTTACAGCTGTTTGGACAGCTTTTGATCAAGTCCTCTAGGTATTTATCTCTTTGCCGCCCCTTTGGGCCCGCTCTGTGACGAAGGGGTTACGGAGTCAACTCGTAAATATGCATACCACTTTCGAAACTCAGCTGCTAGAGATTTCACAACAAACCACATTGAAATTGGTTTTCATAAAATGGTTTGAAATCCGTTCGTTCAGGAAGCAATGCAAACTACTGAACGTAAACTGTTCCAAGATATCACAAACAGCCAAAATATGCCGGGGTTGACAACGACGTCCTGTAAAGGATATGCAACTAATTTTAACCTCTCTTTGCACTTTCCCATATATATTTTACGTGTCACAACGTTTTCCCCTTTTATTTCTTCTTATACTCTGTCCAAACAATTTAACCATCAATGCCAAATTTCTTTAATCAGTTAACAGTTTTCATTTGTTTCTTGACAGATTGTGTTATTCATCTGTCTGTCCATTCATTCATTCATTCATTCATTCATTCATTCATTCATTCAATAGCATGTCCTTTGCTGAACCTCGCTCTCATAACCTTTCGGAAAACCTCTCAATCATAAGCAAGATGTCCCGCGTCAGATACACCATCTGTCTGTCCATCATGGTATTTTTGAGATTTTCCTTAGAAAATATATATCCACTGCCAATAGATGGTTCTCAGCTTGGCTGTTTATTGTCCGTGTTTCATATGCACATTAATTTATAGGTTCTATATAAAACGTCAACACTCTTTTTTATCACTGCAATGGACTGGCTTTTTTGTGTGTGGTAATTTGTCCATCTCGAAAAAGGCAACATTTGTCATAGCGATTAAATCTCTAAACTCTTAACAGCATCTTCTTTCAGAGGGTGCGCTTGTTCCAAGATTGGTGTATAGGATGCATTTTTAATGACTGTGGGGTTTAAACTATTGCCATTCCAAGTTTTGTATTTACCCTCTGCGGAGTTCTTGCAACATAAAAGGTACATACAAAACTTGGAACGGCAATATTGTGAAAACCCCCACAGTCATTAAAAATACACCTTGTACTTACCCATCTGTTTAGAAATGATCCCATTCAGTATATAGCTGGCACGCACAGTAGAACCGATAGTTTTTTGGGTTTTTTTTCGCATATCCTTTAAGGACCTCGCTGTCAACATCAACATCTTTCAGCTGATTGTTGATTTCTTGGTAAGATTACGCTCAGTAGTTTGCCATTGCTTTCTGAGCGGCTGGCTCACATACACCTAAGTTACAGACGCGGAGAGAACCGTTACCAATTCTCACACACGTCACGTTACTCAGGAGAGTATACGGGATTACGGAGAAAGTCGTGTAACTCCTAGACCAGGGAGAAAAGCAGAACAGATAGTACCGGTAGAAAATAGGCAAGACTGAGTATCCAATTGTTAACACCATGTAGAGGACATTTCTCTCTCAGTCTACGTCAGTGACTGGCTTGCGTTGGTAAATTATACATTAATTCTTGAGACATAACGTCTGCCATGCTTGGTATTGATTTCTAAATCCAACAACATGAGGTATACTAGAGCACGAAAGGCCTTCAAATATGAGCGGAAGAACACTCTTATTGAATGCCTCTGACAGAAGGCATATAATGAAACCAGCACACCCACTTTTGTACAGCTTCCATGATGGACCTCCGTAGATGAACTGGTGTGGACGTCACAGAGAGTTGCAATTAAATAATTACAGAAACTTTGACAGACACCTCAACACACACAAGAGGAGCTGCAGAAGGCGAAAAGGTTTGTTTTTTTAAAACAAAACAAAACAGAGTAGACGAGTTTAAAGCTGCGAGCCGCAGAGGCAAGTAAATATAAATAAATACATGAAATAATTTCTTAAATAAGTTGGGAGGCGATAAAACATTAGATAGATTCTGGAAATTATACAGACAAATCTGCAGAAAATACCAGCATCCACAATGGATACAATATATAAGATAATGACATTCCCATGACGACGGATAGGGAGAAAGGGGAAGCCTTCCTGCGGAGATTTATAGTACAGTCAGATCGCACGGATGGAGACATCATGGTTTTAGTTAGAGAACATTTAGCAGGTTTCATCAGAGACGACAGCTATTGGGGTGTCAAGTAGGTAGAATATATAAAATATATATTGAAAAATGCAAAGGACACTGCTCTAGGACCTGCCTGGTTCAGTATTTTCATTTGAAAGATATAAGCAACGGAGATTTGGAGGAGATGGCTACTTGCATTAACCTGAGCACCCGGGCAACACCCGTGCTTCAAAAGTGGGCGCACAGCTATTTAACCCCATTTCTCAAACTAGACAAACACCATTTAAGACTGAATGGCTATAGGATTATCATCTTGTAGGATACATTTGGTAAAGTGTTGGAGAAGATAGTTGCTGTTAAGAAGCAGGAATACTTAGAATGGGCAAAGCTACTCCAAAGAGGGCTTGGGACTTTAAGGCCCACTCAGTCAAATGCAGCAACTTTGTGTTTCTTGTTTATGTGAGGTTCCAGATTAGACAGGAAACAATGCCAGCAGGACTGAATCTTGAGGATGCATATAACAGAGTCAGATATTATCTCTTTATGCACACTCTTAAGGGCAACGATGTTAGACTCTGGGTTTTGGATTGGATAGTAGCTAAGTGTCGGATACGTCGAGATTGATGGCTCAACCCCAAAGAGATAAAGGTTGCAAAATCCTTTTTCCCAATGTGATCCTGCCCATTTAATTAATTTAGCTGTACTGACTCAATTCTTTGAGACCAGAAATAGAGTTTTAGAGAACCAAGGAATACCTTCAGGAAATAACTAAAAAAGTTGTAATCCCTTTTATACCCAAAATATCCTTTAAGTGGTTCCTTGCCTCTCCCCTACCAACTAATTAATTCTATCTAGGGCAGTTTAAAACAATTTGACTATGACAAGTAAAAATACAATCAATACATGACATGACCTAATTTTTTATGATTTAATAAACACAAACATGGATTTTGTAAATTGCATTCAAAACTACAATTTCCTGTCATAAAATAAGGACATATACATATAAAGGTATATTATACAGAATTGATGTGCCAATTATAATGTGTATAATAACAGCTATATTTTTCCCAGTGGCATGTACTGCTAATCTTTTACTGGCCTGGAAGATCTGGAAAAAAAAATAACTGTCTACACTCAGGGTTCTCCACTTCCAGCTTTGGGAATATCCCTGGCTATCAATTAATTGCTGTATGGTCTGTAGTCTTAGTGTTCCAGGTCTGAGTAGAACATAAGTTTGCTCTTGGTTTTCTTTCCATTTTTGGCAGGTACATTTTTAAATAAAGATTACCTCTCCTATGAGACAAATGGAATGTTTGCAGGTAGATAAGTTTCTGCACTACTCTATCAAGGGCATCACTCAACAATATGCTCATTTAACAGGTGCTGCATTCAATCTTCACCAAGTCAGGTCCGGATTTACATGAGTATGACCACTACCTGAAATTCCATCAATCACATAATTCTAATGATATCATAAATATGAAATTAGAAATTACACTAGACCATATGTGTTAACAGGAGTGACATGAACTACAAAGAGGGATTTTGCTTAAATACAAACACAGATGCTGGTATTATGCGTAATGTATGATATTGGTTGTGTCGTGCTTAGCGCACAAAACCAGATGATTGTAGCATGAATTATATTTTACACAAAGTGCTGTTATGCGCCGGAGTGTACTAAATTATTATTTAGTTTATGGGTTACGCCGAACCAGTTCTCTGATGATAGTTATGGCATTACACATCAAAGTTGCCGGATATCCTGAGATTGACTGTTGGCCTATCCTCCCTCTCTCTCAGCATGTAACTTCACTCACGCACACAAACTCCTCATGCATCAGTCAACATATCCATCTGTGCATGTGAGGTCAATTCACTTATCTCAGACATCATTCATATGTATGGATGATCATTTCACTCAGTCTATAGACACATTCATATCGGTATAGGTGATCATATAGGAATCATTCATAACACATCCTTCATACTGGCATGTAAGGTGGGTAATTATACTTATGTGATTTCCCAATGATAACTTAAATGTTTACCATCATTGATATCACAATGAAATATCTTCTTGCACAATCACTCATCATACACATCGTATCTGTAGGAATGACAATTATACCTATATAGGTGCTTTACACAGAATACATTCACAGATGTTTAACAATAATTAAACACACATGATACAAGCATGCTCTTCAATAACATAGACATGTGATCATTAGGCACACTTATGAAATTCACCCAGGATTTAGCAACATGAAATCCATGAGTCATCACATGCTCTCATCAAATACATACAATTTATGTGATATACTCCAATTCACATTCAGGCATTATGAATCATAATCATTCTTGTATGGTGGTTGATTACGCACTGTTATGTGGCACAAATATTATTATTCCCCATGTTTGACAACCATGAAAATATATTTGCCTTTCCACCTGTGTGCTTTAACATCACACAAATTATGATACCTATAGAACTATTTTTGATTCCCATGTGTTCAAGAAATATAAGAAATTACTGGTTTGTTCATGTTCCTATGGACAAAAAATCATCTACTGACTAACACACATTACACTAGTTTGACTTACCAGTGTTTACACATTTACAATAGTTTCCTTAAGTCTTAAGTTACCACTCTAATTCATTGTAGGTTGAGTTTCATGCTTAAGAAATAAAATGTATAACATGTGTCTAATGTTTATACATTAACTAAGTTATTTAGCTGGGAGAAAATAAAACATTGTAGTTTTCTCGTAATGTATAGTTTATCTTATGACTATGATAACTGAGTATAATATTATTTAGTTTCTACTAGATTAAATTCTTAAGAACTCACCATTCTAAATAATTGTAGATTGAGTTGCTTAAGAAAGAAATGTACAACTTGGACTAATGCTTATACATTAAATCAGTTGTTTACTTTGGGAAAAAATCAAACTCACTATGATTATTCTTAATGAATAGTTTATTTATAAACTATTACAATTAAATATAGTATAATTAACTTCTTAAGAACTAACCACATGTGTTCAACAAGTCGACTTACCAACTCTTCTTCTGGGAAAAAGACTCACAACTAATCTAAGATTCAAAATAAATTAAAGTAAGTATGATGTTTACCTTATTTATCAGAATGACTTCAACATGTCGACACGTTTCACGATCTGAATGAGATGCAATTTCTCACAAGCGATGTCGTAGGCTGAGGATTTTCTTTTCTCGTGTGATTTTGAAACTCTCTCACTCCTTCCGCTATTTCAGGTCTTATGTCTCATGCCGCCTGATGAACTAACAGGCCATGTCGCTTTGCGTGCTGCAATTTATACGGTGCCTTTTCCGGATACGTTTTTCATTGCCAATGGGTATATTAAACCTTGGATCGTACAATTGTGGAACAAACAATCCTGTTGCGGTTTTCATGCTTTAATTGTCGACGGGAAATATCTACAGCATGTTTGTCAAGGTCTCACTTAATGTAGAGAAGGGACGTAATATAGATAGATAAGGAACACAGAAACAGGGGATGAATAGGGGAGAGAATAGAAGAGACTCAAACACTCGAGACAGACCAGTCAGAGGTCAAACTACGCAGTACGCCCAGCCACAACCCGGCCGAAGCGTGAAGGGTGAAACCCCACGAGACGCACGAAGGGGCAAGCACACCATGTCCAACTCAGGAGAGTAGAGAGGGCAGACGGCCACTGGACATTGACGGAAGAGGGTGTAGCTTCTAGAGGGAGACACATGGACAGACTTTACTTAAATCCTAAAGATATTAGCGATAGACATAGTTGAGATGTTGTGTATAAATATTTGAATGCTTTGTATAATGAATTTGTATGTAATGTGATAACCATTGTGCGAGAAGATTATTTCGCCAGATGACAGATATTGTAATAAAGTATAACGACGATAATCGAACTTAGAGTTCTGTCTTATCTGTGCTCGCACTATTCTACCTGTCTGAACCCAAGTTTCTCTATCCCTAATTATGACACGTTGACAGGTAAAATACTTGTGGGATCCTGTCCGTTTTGGCAGTCCCAAGACAGTGTCAAGTAACAATTAGAAATAATACATTGACGGTTCTTGGCCTAGCCAAGTAAAAACTAAAATTATACACGACATCGACAAAGTCTAAACACTATACAGTAAATACTGTTCTGTTGAACTGTGCTATCCACTCTCTTCTCAAAATAGAAATTCATAATGCTAACTCTCACCATAAACATGACATTGACGTGACGTGACAAAATACTAATGTTTTTCTCTCTAATAACAGGTTGTTCCATGATGCATTTTGTATGATGTAAATTGTCCACCAACAGAAGCAGAAACATCCAGTGAAGCAGACAGCGATAGTACTGAGGAAGCATCATTTAAATCAGCTAAGTCCCAAAAATTTACTATAAATTGTATCTCTAAACGATACTCATTTTGTTTTTCACATGTAAATTTTGTTTGCTATTGATATATATTTGTATTATTGGTATAATTAAGATATTAAGGGACGTAACCAAAAATTGTATAACATAAATTTTTCAAAGGGAATTAATCTTCTAGAAATAATTATTTTCAAAATCTAGAAAATGTCAACACTAGAAAAGTGCATTGAGCTAGGGCTAAAGCTAGGTTATACAGCAGACAAATTGGCAGAGTGGAGTGAAAAGAAACATGCAGAAGAGGTGATACTTGAGGAAAGAGCCGCAGAACGACAACAAAAGAAATTAGAAATGGAAACAGCAGCGGCCAACAAAAAAGCAGAGCTCGAAGCGGCCAACAAAAAAGCAGAGATCGATGCAGCGAACAAAAAAATTAGAAATCGAGGCAACCATAAAACAGAAAGAACTAGAAATAGAGGCCAAGAACATAGAATCAGAAACGCAAATGAAGGTAAAACAACTCTAAATAGTCTCAAACATAGAAATGTCAATGAATAAATTAAAACGTAAAGAGAAAGAACATAAATATAACAAGTTTAAGGGGATCATCAAACCATTCTGTTCTGGCGATTCAATTAGCGCTTGGTCAGAAATTTTTGAATGTATCATGAGATATCATGAGATTCCAAAACAAAATTGGGCAATGATCTATATGAGAAATTTGGCTCTAGAGCCATTGAAGGTAATTGAAACCATCCCTCAAGAGTTAAGGAAAGACTACGATTACATTAAACGTAGAATAATGCAACATTTTTCCTTACATGTCGCAGGATACGAACTACCGTTTGCCAAACTTTATCCTAAAGCCAATCAAACTTTCATAGATTATGTTTCAATGGTACAGGACGTATTCAATAAGTGGATCAGTTCAGCTAAAGTCGATAACAGCTTCGACAAACTTAGGGACCTAATGATCATAAACAAAATCTTAACATCCTTGCCAACATCATTTTCAAAATTCCTGCAGCAGAGCGATTGTCAGACAATCCAAGATATTGAAAACAAGGGGTCTGCATTTTTTACAGCAAATCGCGATATCTTTTGTTAAACGATAGTACAAAATGAGGTATCAGCTGCTATGAGTGTAAATAAATTTAAACCATCTGAAAACAAGTACAAACCAAAGCCAAAGTACTCACCATGCAAGTACTGCAAACTGTCACATGAACAATACGCAATGTGCGACAAATCACCAAACTATAGTCACCATTTAAAAATGATGGTAGAAAAGCAAAAAGCCAAACGAACTGAGTTTAGAAGAGCAGTTAAATGCTATTTTTGCAGGGCGTTCGGACATTTTAGTGGACAATGTGAAGGTCGTAGGATGATAAAACAAGCAAATGCTGTGTTAGTTGACACCTCAAGTGAGGATGAGAATGAAAGTGGAAATGAAAGTGACCATGAAGTAGTCAATGCCTTAGAAGTTATTGACATCTTTGATTATGATGGATGCAATACATGCAAGAAGTTTCAGTTAGATACGACCCTTGAGTGCGGCCACACGATACCCATATCAAATGAAATGGCCAATGCCGCTTTATCATCTAAGGGCAAACTTCAGTTTTACAAAGGTTTTGTTAACAACCAACCCTGTAAAATAATGCATGACAGTGGTTCGACCCTTATTGGGGTCAGAGAAACGTTTGTGAAAGACAGTGACTATATAGGAGACGATGTGACGTGTCGTAAATTTGCAGAGAATATCGAAATATACCCCCTGGCAATGACTGAAATTCATACACCATTCATGTCAGGACGCGTATTATGAGCAGTTTTACAAGATCCCTGCGCAGATGTAATTGTAGGGGTTCTTCCCAATGTAAAAAAGTGTTCAGAAAAAGACATCAGAAAATGGGAAAAGAAATATTGCAAAAAGAAACAAATCAATAATCCCACGACACCTGAAGGGAATTTCGATCCCCAGATTGACAAAATTCTAGGGGAGACCATCAGTGACAAACCTCCAGAAAAAATAAGCGAGGTTCAATATACAAGTGCCACTCAAAAATTGCAAACCATGAACGAGATTACATTGACAAAGAAAACCGTCACGTGTTTACACGATGACCTAACGAACCGTTCAACAGACTGTGTTATCAGCTCACAAAATATTCACCCTGCAAATGAACGAAATTATAAGTGCCAAAAAGGAAAAGTGCAAACAAAATTCCCAAGGGACACTACCAGTGACAAAGCTAGACTAAAATTAGATAGTGTCATTACACGTGTTCCACCCAAATTTGTCATCTCTCAATGACAAATAAAAGACTGACCAATACGACAAACAAATCTACAGAACTTTTCACCACTACCAAACTAACATCACAAAATAGCAACCATGCATACAAATAGCATACAAATAAAACAACGCAAACAATTTACTTAACACAGGAACCACATACCTTACTCCCACATATCAACAAACCAGTTTATCGCATCGACAGCAACAAAAAAATCTTTTTCAACACGCAACAGCAGGGAAACAACTGATAAGATCAACACAGAGTTACCACCCACCAATAACACTGACAGTGACAACAACACCTCCTCTAACAGACACGACACAACAGATAAATCTAAACACCCGAAATCACCAGAGTCGACATGGCACTGGTGTAAAATACTCGTAATACTTCTTTTGTTAACTAGACTAACAACTATCATTGCTTATACTTCAAAATTTTCCTTAACCGCAATCCTTTGTGCAAATGAACTTTCTATGATAATTATAACCTTGCTGATGAATCAGCCAACATTATTGTATACTGAAAGTGCAAATACCACCATGATGTTTATTCATTATTATTGGTGTAAAATTGTCAATTAATTATATCAAAAATTCACACCCACTTTGACAATCTCTATTAATGGTATTCTATATTTAATTAGAACATTTGGTAATAGTTGCATTTGTAAGAGTATCTGTTTAGAAGATGCAATTTGTAAATTGAAAACCATTTTCTCAAATCCACCTATCCTTCGACTTCCTGATATACATTCCCAGTTTATCTTGAAAACAGATGCCAGTACTATCGCCATAAGCGGATGTCTCATGCAGAATCATGACGGAGTAGATCATTCTATCGTTTATGTCAGTCGGAAATTAAAACCAGCTGAAAGGAGATACTCAACAGCAGAACTGGAAGGATTAAGTCTGATCTACTGTGTGCTGAAACTACAGAAATACCTCAGAGGCACCCACTTCATAATCCAGACGGATAACTCGCCGCTGCTGGTGATAAAAGACGGTAAGCCCAAGAATAACAGAATCGCCCTCTGGGCACTGATTCTCCAAGATTTTAGTTACGAGATCCAATACATTAAGGGCTCCAAATATCTGATTCCAGACTTGTTAACAAGACTACCAGACACATCAGCCGAGTAACACAACAACCAGTATGCCATACTAAAAACTGTGATACGATTTTATAAAGTCGAGTATCAAACAGTAAATTTTCACACTTATCAAAAGACTGTAACCAATCGCCTACAGCATATACTCCAAGATTAGAGTGAACCACATGTGAAATGAACGACTTCGAAAGAACGATCACTCAGTATTAAACACAACCACCAGTCATGTATAATGAACAAAAACATGTGACATTGCCAACCATCACTGACTATAAAATCAGGTCACCAATGACCATGTCATATCGTTCAGATTCATGGAAACAAGGCATTGGACATTTTTCCATCTACATATCATCATGAATAGAACACTTATGAAACAACCGTCACACTAACGTCGACAGGACCACCTATACTCTTCATCAAAGAACGACACCACCAGGATCATCGAGTTACTTAGTTAGTTAATTAGTTAACTGTTTAAAATGTTTCTTTATTACTTGTTCAAAATTTAATTTACAAATATGTCCATTTCCTGTAAATTTTTCTTTCACATGTATATATGAATATTTTGATAAAACACGTTGACATGTGATTCAACGTAACTTATATTAACTAGTAAATTTTCTTCTAAACATGTTAATTTTTGCAACCATTTTGAATTAAATTGTAAAATATCCTATTATTATCGGTACACTAGTACCAAGTATTCACTTTAAAATATTTCTATTACCGCCAAATTTTTCTATGGGCGACAAACTTTACCTTAACCTCATTTGTAATTTTTAAACACATAAAATTGTGGAATGAGAGATGTGTAAATGAGAGGATGAATGTAATAAATGAAGGAATGATGTACATTGCATGCAAATCGTACGCGCAACTGTTAAATTATAATTTGTGCGCGTCTGGTGTAAAATGTAACATTTGTCACAAAATGTTTATACGTGTTTAGATAGATTACAAGGGAATTAATAGAATCAATCTAAGAATCACTGCTCGAAAGTCCAAGTCATGAATTACACATATCAGGTGAATCATGACAAGGGAAATTCTAGCTCGTGACACTTAGAGAAATCCTAACACCATAAACAGCAACAACACACAGGTATCTCATACACTAAAGACATCAGTTCAAATACACATTCTCAACACTCAAGAAAAACAGTTAATGCACATACACTTTTATAGAACACCAAAAGGGAGATTAGCAGACACTAACAGTATAACAGGGACATAAGCAATTAGTGGATGAAAACAAAGTATTTGTATATTATACACTACCAACATATGGAAGTATAAAAGTGTATACACGTACACATTAAGAGGCAATGGCTTGTATATATTCTGAAAAGGGCCAAGGCAATCTGCCTTGATGAGACTCCGTAATAGGAGGCCATTGTCCAGGACATCATGTTTGGATGTCTGAGAAGGGCGCATTTGGGGAACGCAAGTTCACAATCTTAGTCGTCAGGTAACTTCGGTCTGGATAGCCTGAATTTAAGAATAGAAGGAGAATTAGACTCTTGAGCAACCACCCGAGATAGCAGTACTCAACGTACATTAGTTGCTAGTGCGGCAATACATATAACAGAGTTACCATCTACTAGATTACTACCCTGAACCATATACTTATTCCCGTGATCCCTTGACAGAATTAGTTCCAACTAATTAAGAGATGCCAAACCCATAGGAGGGGGGATGGTGGACCATGTCAAGGTCTCACTTAAGTAGAGAAGGGGCGTAATATAGATAGAGAAGGAACACAGAAACAGGGGATGAATAGGGGAGAGAATAGAAGACACTCGAACACTCGAGACAGACGAGTCAGAGGTCAAACTACGCAGTACGCCCAGCCACAACCCGGCCGAAGCGTGAAGGGTGAAACCCCACGAGACGCACGAAGGGGCAAGCACACCGTGTCCAACTCAGGAGAGTAGAGAGGGGAGACGGCCACTGGACATTGACGGAAGAGGGTGTAGCTTCTAGAGGGAGACACATGGACAGACTTTACTTAAATCCTAAAGATATTAGCGATAGACATAGTTGAGATGTTGTGTATAAATATTTGAATGCTTTGTATAATGAATTTGTATGTAATGTGATAACCATTGTGCGAGAAGATTATTTCGCTAGATGACAGATATTGTAAAAAAGTATAACGACGATAATCGAACTTAGAGTTCTGTCTTATCTGCGCTAGCACTATTCTACCTGTCTGAACCCAAGTTTCTCTATCCCTATTTATGACACGTTGACAATGTTACGCTTGTGAAAATAAAGTATATCACACTAAGCTGCACTATCGAAGGGTTGCTTTCCGACTAGGTTCATGACACCCAGAGACGTGCGTTATTACCCCCGAATTACCAGTGACATCTTCGATATCACGTGTGCTTTACAATGTATACACAGGCACGATTGCAAGCACTGAAGCTCCATGGATTTGAAGGATGCTAACATTTGCAAATGATGTCATTGCGTATAGGCAAGGAAGAGACCAGACGCAAATAGCGCAAGAGTTGTAGGAGACAGTAAACAAAGTGATCGATACGTGTAAAGGGGTGACTGGTGACTTAACATAACATGTATTATTGTGCTCTCTGGACAATATGATTGTTAAGGCTGACGTTCCGGTTCTCATAATCTAATACCACCAGCTAATAGAGCTATGATGGCAAGAAGGACAAGTCCCACGGGATTTCAAAGACTCAAGCATCATAACATAGAACAAGAACAAGGGCTATCGGAGCTACTATTACAACTATATGGGTATCTCACTTCTGTGTATTGTTGGGAAAGTATTTGCCAGAATTGTCCTGCGCAGACTTCAAGTCCTGGGAGATCAAGTCTACCCCGAATCACAGTGTGGCTTCCGACAGAATCGGTCTACCATTGATTTGATATTCTATTTGCGACAAATGCAAGAAAAATGCCGTGAACAGAATCAGCCACTGTTTATTGCCTTTATCGACCTCACGAAGGCATTTGATTTGGTCAGTCGTGAAGGACCTGTTCAAGGCATTAAAGAAGATTCGCTGCCCATCAACTCTTCTGTCCATTGTGGAATCGTTCCACACAGGCATGAAGGGTATAATCAAGTTTGATGGTGCAACTTGAGAAGAGTTTGAAATAAAGAGTGGAGTTAAGCAAGGTTGTATACTAGCTCCCACCCTCTTTTGAATGTACTTTTCACTTCTACTGAAATATGCCTTCGTGATCAGGATGGTGGTATATACATTCACTCACGCTCAGATGGCAGCCTCTACAATGCTTAGAGATTGAAGGCCAAGATCAAAATTAGGAGGGTACTGATCAGAGAGCTGCTTTTTGCAGATGATGCTGCAAATACGACCCACTCTGAGGAAGAATTACAACGTCTACTATCTGCAATCTCCAATGCTTGTTCTGAATTTGGTTTAACAATTAGCAAAAAGAAGACATATTATATCACAAAGGTGCACATGGGGTACCATCAATCTTTATTGACGACGCCGAACTAGAGATAGTAGAACATTTTATCTATCTAGGATCAGAGGTAAATAGAAACCATCCCTAGATCAGGAAATCAACATCAGGATTGGTAAGGCAGAAACAACAATGAACAGGTTAAGAAAAAGAGTCTGGGTGAACAGGAAGCTTGCTGCCAAAACAAAAGTCTTTGTCTATCAAGCCTGTGTCCTTAGTACTCTTCTTTGTGGCAGTAAAGCCTGGACAACTTACTCACGCCAAGAGAAACGTTTAAACAGCTTTGATATGCGGTGCCTGCGAAGAATACTTGGTATTAAGTGGTAAGACAAGATCACAAATACTGAAGTATTGGAAAGATCAGGTTGTGTGACGGTTTGTTCCATGCTCTGTCTTCGTAGACTTAGATGGATATGACACGTTAGGAGGATGGATGATGGTAGAATACCAAAAGACATCTTTTTTTTTTGGTGAATTACAGGTGGGTAGGAGATCTCAGGGTCGGCCTCTACTACGATACAAAGATGTGTGTAAGCGGGACATGATTGATACAGGCATTGATAATGCACATTGGGAGCAAGTCGCGGCTGAACATGTTGCATGGAGGTCAAATATCAGAAATAGAATAAAGACAAAGGAGAAAATTATTACAGATAAGTCACACGCCAATCGTAGTCAGACGTAAGATGGTGCATGATGGTAAAATTACCATGTGTTCAAATGCATCCACTGTAGACGAACATTTACAGCGCGAACTGGCTTGAATAGTCACATTCGCCACGGCCATGGGTTGTAGTTATTGAGCCTTTTTGAAGCACAATGTAACAAACTATCGTCTGTCAAGACAGAAAGGTGCCAATGTTATATGTAAGACTACGTTATATATAAGACTGTGCTATATTTAAGATTGTGATATATGTAAGACTGTATTATATTTAATATTGTGTTATATGAAGGCTATGTATAATTAAGACTGTGCTGTATTTAAGATTGTGTTATGTGTAAAACTGTGTTATACGTAAGAGTAAGTTTATATGTAAGACTGTGTAAATTTAAGATTGTGGTATAATTAAGATTATGTTATATGTAAGACTGTGTTACATGTAAAGTAGTATTATATTTAAGACTGTGTTATACACACCACTGTGTTATATGTAAAGGTAAGTATCATTTTCCACACCTTGAGGGTTATTGAAGTGGCTGCTATTTCTATATTTTATAGACCAACCTGCACTCGATGGCTACCGTGGTCACTCTGTAACAGAATCGGTTGAGAACGTAGGTGTGAGGTACCCAGGCCAGCGGACCCCAATCCGGCAGTGGGTTAAAGAGAGTAGAAGATTAAGTAAGGGATGCGTCATAGGTTATTGGGGGGAGAAGAAGAGGCGTCATAGGTTATCGGGGGGCGGGGGGGATGGGGAGCGTTAGCTTTCTCTTCCTTGATTGTGTTGTAAATGGAAATTGGACTATTTATATGAATGTGATAATTTGACCTTATAAAAGTTATGTTATTGGACGTTTTTATTATTAATTGCTGTCGTTGAAGTGAATCGTAGTCAATGTCATACAAGGGTAGCTGAAGATAGATCACGCGAAAGCCAAGCATGAACTATGCCCCACTAATACAATCAACATAACGTCTAAAACACCTGGTGACAACGGTGCATGTGGAGTTGTAAAACATCTGGTGTTAGCAGCGATCACACAAGTTACAACGGCTGCTGACACGACGACTAGGTGGAGGTGACAGTCAATCCCTGCCCTGGTGAGGGCATGCTGTTACAGATGTTCAACTTGATGCCGTGACCATCCCTGGCCTGGAGTAGGGCAGGCTCTGTTAAAACTATCGCGCTTACCCTCTTTACTTTGACATTTCCAGTTTCCAGGAACCAATTTTAGCTAGGCCCACATGGGATCCCAAATTAAATTGTAATTAACCCCCCCCCCCTCCCTCCCAATTGGGGGAGATTATAACCCAAGACTACATAGATAACAGGCAACCGCTCTATCCACAACACTGTCACTGCTACTATATCAAACCATGTTAGACTTGAACCACCTGCCGCGACTCGTTATTTCATTCACAAATTTCAAAGGCAATTCCAGACATCTGGACAGCAAATAATTCATTTGGGACTTGTACGAACTGATTATGTATTTATTGACAACGAAATACGAGGGGAAGACATTAAGTAACAGGAATTTTACGAATAATTTGTTTAACTATAGTGCGAACAACAAATTGTGTGTGTGTTATTTCTCAATATAGTCCCTCCTGCCTGGAACGAACACATGTTCTACCTGTCCACTAGCTTGTTGATGACTTCTAGGAAAAGTGTTTTTGGGTGCGGCTTTAAACCAATAAGCATATTTTGGTAGCAATGTAGACACATATTGGAGAACAGATATAAATATTAAACAAAGAATACACAGAGGAAGAGGATCTTAAATCGTACAAGGGAATTTGGGAAGTCAAAAGAAATTAAACCTAACCCTAAGAATTAAAATATCGAAAGTGTAACTTTAAATCAGCACTGCTTTGTGGGTTAGAAACATGGAGAACGACTTAAATGGTTACCAATAAATTACAAACATTCGTCAGCTGCTGCCTGTGCAGAATAAGAGGACTAAAATAGTATGAGAAAATCACTAATGCATAGCGTAAAGATTCTTACAAATCAGGAGGTAAAGAAAAGACACTGTCGCTTGATAAGACGCACGTTGAGAAAACCCGTTAATAGTAGAGCTAGACAGTCGCTTTCAAGGCAAGCGAAATAAAGAGGACCTAAAGCATAGGGTGAAGGGAATTTAAGGGAATAATATGGGGAGCACATGGAAGAAGCTCCAAGAGGCAGCAGAAGATAGGACGACTTGGGGTGAGTTAAAAATGGCAGAAGAAGAAGAAGAAGAAGAAGAAGAAGAAGAAAAAGAAGAAGAAGAAGAAGAAGAAGAAGAAGAAGAAGAAGAAGAAGAAGAACAACAACAACAACAACAACAACAACAACAACAACAACACAAGAAGAACAAGAAACCCGCAAGAAGAATGCAACGATTTAAATGAACGGATAGCATAAAGAGATGGACTGGAAAGCGGATGTATAACTAACTGTACCATGCTAATGAGAGAATTAAGTGCTTTATTTCTTTTGCAGCTATCCATCGTTGTGAAGATAGCATTCCTTTTTATCTGAGAGGCACCTTAATATCTTAGACAAATAGTATTACTAACAACAAAACGCATACGGTGACGAGCTTGTGAAAACATATGATCTACCGATCTAACTTAATTGATAGCTTAAGGTCACTGTACCCAGCCTAGTGTGTACTTCCTCATACGTAATCGTATATCACATGACTGCATCGTTTGCATGTTTTAGGCTTATACTTTTGTATCAAATACACACAATGAAGAGACGTGTGTTTGTGTTTGTGTATATGTGTGTTTGTGTGTGTGTGAGAGAGAGAGAGAGAGAGAGCTGACGCTGGCGTAACTGGGAGAATTTATAATTGTAGATAACCTGGCACACGCGAGTGTACACAGTAATGAGTGACATATTGGGATGCTTATTCGGAATGGCTTAATCCAGACAGAGTAAATGGGAAAGAAAGAAAGAAAGAAAGAAAGAAAGAAAGAAAGAAAGAAAGAAAGAAAGAAAGAAGAAAGAAAGAAAGAAAGAAAGAAAGAAAGAAAGAAAGAAGAAAGTACATTAGTAATAAGTAAAGGATACATTTTAATGTTTTAAGACGCATTTGTGCATATAGTGCTAGACTCATATTTCTATAGACAGATCGGCAGTCTGTGAGTGCTGCGGTTAGTTTCACGTCAATCGCGTTACTTTCCAAGACATTTCTTTGGGTGGATCTTGGACTCCAGGTCAATTTCTTAAATTCAAATCCACCCCGATGCTGATCAAGCCCATGACCACTGGACTGGCAGGCGGGTTTTATCCACTACGCCACCGCGACGCCCTCCAGGCCACTGAAACAGCACGCAAACAGATTTTCAAGTATTGATTGGCGCTAATATCGCCTGCAAATAAGGGACAGTGCCTATCTGCAAGATCAAGCCTGCCTAGACACATATCCACAGGTTCGAATCCCGGTTAGGTAACTGCTGTTTTTAATTGTTAAGTTGTCTATTATGTTCTGTAATCTCTATTTCTTTTTTCTATGTCTGTGAACGCCATTTAATATACTTATGAGAGACGTGTTATCATACACGCGGGTATTTGCAGTAGAAAGCAAGAATAAAATTAGTAGAACTGCCGTAAAGCTGTGAAAATGTAAACAATACAACATAACACAAAGTAATGCATCTTTACAAAAGACGATTACGGAAAACATAGGACTTTGCGGCAACTAGCCTTCATTAGCAAACAAATGCACACACAAAACACATCATATACACACGGGGTTACTCTACTGTGACTACATTACGACATGGGAACGGGAGGAAAAGAATGGAAAGCTGTATCAAGTTATGTTATTATATGTTGCTTACAGTAGTAAGCAGAATGCTTTTATTCACACAAACGCGTCTCCGTGACGACGTTGTTAAACCGCCTGCCTCGCTCGGAAGGTCATGGGTTCATTTCCGGACTATGTCATTCGGTTGTGTAGCGCAATATTCTCGGTGATTCCCGGGGGTTGTCGCTGGAGCTACGGAGTTCGTGCTCTGTGCTATACTTGCAGCATGCCGCCCTGCGAAAAGAGACCGCGCCATAAGGGACACCACTCGGTATATTGAAGTCGAGCCTCTTACCAGAAAATAGGGAGATACTAGCACACGTAACACGTTTCTCCCATCCTGGACATGTAATTACAGATGATGGCATGGATATACTAGAACAAGTAACATTGTTTCTCCTATCTTGGACATGTAATAACAGATGATGGCAGAAGTGAAATATAAATTTTAAAAAATAGAATAGGAATGGCCAAAAATGCTTTCAACGGCACGAAATCTGTATTAAATCTAAAGAGGTTAACAACGCATTAAAAATGAGAATTGTCAAATATTATATATATTAAAAACTGCAATATGGCGCAGAAGCCTGGACATTGAACAATCAATTAGAAAATCGAATAGAGTTCCTGGAGATGTGGATATACAAAAGAATATGTCGTATTTCATGGAAACAAAAACAATCAAATACGGAGAATTTAGAAAAACCGGGAATAACAAGAGAGATGATGAAAGAAATAGAAAAAAGAGGTTAGCGAAATATTTCGTACTGGGGTGTAAGGTTGAAGGCACGCGAGCAAGAGGCAAACAACGATTCAAGTGGGAAGTTAACATCAAGAGATGGACGGACATCAGCCTGACAGAATGTACAGTCAGAGCGAGAGACAGACAGTGTTGGAGATCCATTGCAGCCAACCTTCACCGTGGAGACGATACCTGAGTGATTGTTTATTTGTTTGTTTGTTTGATTGATTGATTGATTGATTGATTGATTGATTGATTTTTATTGATTGATTGATTGATTGATTGATTCGGAGAAATGTTGGGAATATTACTAACGTGTTTAAACATAATCTGTCACTACGATAATAACAAGCACACCACAATTATACATTACACTACACTGAACTAGCATACTCACGTGAGGGAAAATAGAATTGTCTTCAAAATGGGACGAATCGTTTGTAGAAACATTGAAGAAGGAAATCTGAGTAGCCATCAGTGCGAAACATGCTCGATAGCCAACATTGATTAGCATCAATGTGAAACACAAGATGACAACAAAGTAGCGATGAGGGATACAGTTACACACCGCAAGCACCATTTTGACAAATCCCAAAGTCAACTTCCGAACTGGCTCTTATTTGTTAAATTTAATTTACCACTTCCAAGAAATCTCCGTCAGTTTGACTAATGCTATGGAGTATTATCAGTTGTGTGAAACCAATTTACACTAGTTTATCTGTTGCAGTGTAGTATGTTGAATTACATTAAACCAATATACGCTATTTTAACCGATGCTGCGAGTGTTGAATTACTTCAAAACAATTTACGCCAGTTTACGGTTGCTGTGAATGTTGAGTTACTTCAAAACAATTTACATTAGTTTAACTGTTGTTGTGAAGTATGTTGAATGACTTTACACCTATTTACGCTAGTTTAACTATTGCTATGAAGTATATTAATTTACTTGAAACCAATTTAAGCTAATTTAACTGTTGCTATGAAGTATTTTGAATTACTTGAAACCAATTTAACTTTGTCTACCCGTTGTGAAGTGTTCTGAATTACTTGAAGCCAAATTAAGCTAATATATCTGTTGTTGTGAAATAGTCTGAATTACTTCAAACCAATTTCCTCCAGTTTAACTGTTGTAGTGAGTTAAGCTGAATTACTTCAAACTAGTTTACGCTAGTTTCATTATTTCTATGAAGTATGTTAACAAAACAGGTTTCTTTAGTCTAGATTTTGACGAAACATAACTTCTATATATTTTTTATTACGGATAAAACGTAAGAGTTATTACTAACAATGCAGTAAAAGTCTTTAAACAAGTAAGTATATTACAGGTAGCACAGTGGATAGTGCAACAATTAACAAACTCGTCAGTCCAGGATCAATCCTCAGCTGTAACCATGTTTAGTCCTAATGCATACAGCTTTGTTGCAACCCAGTTTAGTATTATAGATACTAGAGATTTCTGTGAAAATCGTAAATAAAGTCAGGTGAGGAACGATACTGGTTGGCCCAACTCGGAACACTTATATGTAGTAAAATCACTCACAATCACTTCGCATCCTAAAGACAGCAGCAAAAGGATTTAGTGTACCTCTCGCTGGTAAAATACGTCTGAATAATTAACAAGATGGCAGAGTCTGGTGTCTGGATAACAACTCAGCAAATTTGAAAATTAAATTGTATATCACATGAAACTAATCACCGAATATATATTTTACGTTGCTTGTTGGTATGATGGTTACTGCTTCTGGTCGCATGCTTTGCTGGTCGAAGGAGCGTCTGAATAACTGGATCGACGAGTCCAGGTGGCGGTTTGACCAAGTAACCCAGTGGACCAGACAACCAGACTGAATTGCTTGGAGCTGATAACACTATTTATATTCCGTGTTGGTACGAGGGTAGATGTATCGGGTCGCGTCTCACAAAGCTAGGGCTTAGTGTAGATGAAGCCCACAGCGTTTGGTACGCCTATAGCAGTATCAGATAAAGGACTGCATTATCTAATATTGACTTATATCTATTGGAGGTTTTCCTATATGTTCGTTTGGCAGCGGTCCTAAACTTATTGTCACGTGGGTGCACATTTGATAGTTTGAGCGAGACAATTAGCCTAGCAAACAGGTACGTAGACAGACAGATAGACAGAGAGGCAGGCATACAAATAGACAGACAGACAGGCAGAGAGAGATAAAATGTTCGGCAGACAGACAGATGGAAAGACTGGCAGACGGACAGAGAGACAGATAGACAGACAAACAGGTAGGCAGATGTGCAATGAAGAAAAGAAATAGAGACATACATACGCATGAACAGACAGATGGGCGGATAGATGGATAAATTAAATAAATAGATAGATAGCTGGATATACAGACAGGCGTATAGACAGGCAGACAGAAAGGCAGACGACATGGGTTTACTGCTTGAAACAGTCGTTTAGTGTCTTTTTATTTTTCTAAATAAGTTAATAACACTATATTAAAATTTAGTAGATAAGGTGACAAAGGGAGGGACATCTAGTGGTAAACAGAAAAACAAAGCAATGGAGAACTGTAAGTAATATCTGATTTTCACATTTTTTGGAAACAGAACTAAAATGAGATTTAAATGAATCAGAGGACCTCATTAAGATGGGCACTCTTCCGACAGACGGGTCTAAATATTTCTGCAGTGAATAAGTGATTAGGGTTAGGGTTAGGGTTAGTGTTAGTTATATAAAATTATTCACTGCAAAACTATTTAGACCCGTATGTCGGAAGAGTGCCTTAAGATGTTTCCAAACTAAGAAATTTTGGAAAATTGGTAGATACAAATGACGATCCCACAATTATTCAGTTATTTTATTATTTTCATTTAATTCCTCTTTGCAATTAAAATATGGGCTGTCATGTATGTCGGCCGTTCCGGAGTTGACCAATACAGTAAACTGTCTAGAGCGGTACCGGATGTCAAAGTTTAGACCAATCTGAGCCGAGAAATGCCATTTGTGGATGAAGGAGTGTTGAATGTCAATCACAGGGATGTAACTGACTGACTGATTGACTGACTGACACCTTGCCGTCTTGACAGACAATGATAGTTTGTAAAATGGAGTTATACTTCTCCATAACACAAAGCCTGGGCTGAATTTAGAGACAATGTGTTACCCATGCAGCATGATCCATCTGTAGGCCTGTCTAGTGTACTCCAGAGGAAAGGTAATACCAATACATCTGGAACAAGACAAGCTGCAGAAGCTGCCGGATCAGCAAAGCAATGCTCTAACTGTCCGCCTGTCGGAGCTTCGATCCTAGACCAGCTGCCAACCAAGGCTTAGGGCCTGGTCTGCCCTGCCATGACATTTAGTCTTTAGATTACATTTCCTCGCACTAGGATAAGGCTTGTATCCTTCCAATTGTGCTTCTCCGCCCGAAGCCGTTGGCACAATGTGGTGTGACGGGTTTCAGGAAGGTAACAGGACCTTTGATATTTGCATAGCACTCATCACCTACGGACGTGAGTCGTGAGCCATTTCACAATCCGCGAAGAAGGAAATCGGGGCTTTGGAACTTGAATGTTACAGAAAAGTTCAGAGAAATTCTACAAGACTTGAATATCAAAGAAAGTGCCTCATAAACAGCATATTATCAAAGAAACTGAACAACAATGGCTATTTGAAATGTAACAGCTGTTTGGACAGCTTTTGATCAAGTCCTCTAGGTATTTATCTCTTTGCCTTCCCTTTGGCCGGCTCTGTGACAAAGGGTTTAGGGACTCAACTTGTAATTCTGTATCCATCCATCCATCATGTGCCATGCCGATAAGCGTGAGCGGTCATGTTCTGCCATCTCACTCCATCACCAGAGTCGTGGATCAGCTCCGTGTTTCTGTCTCGGCCATGCAACGTGGCCAAGCCATCCAGGTATTTACTTCTCGGTCTTCCCCTTGGTCTCCTCCCTTCGATCTTTCCAGTTGTCACCAAGTTCTCCAAGTCATTTCTTTTCATAACATGCCCAAAAAATGTTGACAGTCTACATCTGTCGTGTATTTATTTATAGTGTCGTCCCTGGGGTGAGGGGAATCAACACTCACATTCTTTTTAACCCCATATCATTATTCTGGAGAATCCACTAGATTCCGCCCACAACACCCCGTCAATCCCTGGATACCTCTTTCTCTCTCACCACTCACCACTGGATCATGCCCCCTCTCATTCTTCCCCAAAACAACATACTGCACAACTCTAGCTTCTAAAAATTAATAACAATTTAATTTAATGAAGAAAAGTGTATGTATGTGCGAAGTGTATGTGTAGAATGTATGTCGTATACTCTAGTGTGTCTGCAGAATCAGACCGGACAGCTCAGGAGCAAAGTCTGATCATCCCGGTAATGGCCACACAACATCATCATAGCTCAGCACACAACGACCTTACCAAACGATGTGTCCCTCCTGCCAGATGTTGACTTCCTCCAGTAGCTCTTTGATAACCCAAATACCTGGTCACCAATCACGGATATAGTCCAATACTGATCCTGAATCGATCACACACAATGTTACTAAATGTCCCTGCCATTCTGAGATTTAACAATCCCTGTATCGTGAAAACACGGATCACTGTCACTTGAAACAAAATGATTCATTCCTAAATGTTCTAGAGTTTCACGATTACACAGTTAATAATTACAGTTCCACAGGAATCTAATAACTGAGAAGAACGCTATGTTCGTTGTTCCTGTTCCCCTTATAACCCATATTGTTCTTTTTACATGTGGTATGGAAAATAATTTCACTCAACTTCCGTGAACCCTATCACTAAGGAGTCATTTCCAGATAGTTATCTGTTTCTGCTCAACAGAGCCATGTTCCTTCAGACCCTCTTGATTATGGGCCCAGAGCAAAAGCCGCTGAATAAAACCTCCTTCACTGAATCATCCAGAATCTTAAACAGTGAATGTTCAGCTTGTTTTCTTCATAACCGGAGTGGAACCTGTGAAAGAGAGTACACACCTGGTGAGAGCAACCCGACACTGACCCCTATTAGATGAGTGCAGGCCGACGGCCGCACTCAGATATTTAACAGTGGACTAAACTCTGTCATAGGGCAGAGTAGCTCATCACATCGGTCTGAGTTAGGGTAAGACAAGGAAAGACCAAAGGCGACGTGCAGAACCCCAGTAGACACCCCACTGGAAGATCCCACCATTGGACATTTCCCCCATCCCCCAACCATCCCCAATCTCTCCAAATATCATCCCACTACACTATTCTCAACCAGCTGAGCCAATTGACATCTCACACTGGCTAGTTTAACAACGCGACTGCCTGCTGTCGCCGACACTCCTAGAATACCTAACCACAAAGCAACAACACTATGCTCAAGTCCTAAACTCTATCTATCACTAGACTATCCTACATTACTTATACCTAAACGCTATCTAGTGAATACCTTATGTACACCAGCTCTATCCTGAATTGAATCTACACATTGCCATGCAAGACACATGTTCATCAACTTTAATTGACACAGAACACAATAGATTCTTTCCTAAATTTGAACAGAGCTAGCCAAACACTTCAGTCTAGTTTAATTCCATTTTTCCCACTGGCGGCAAATAAGTTATGTTTCCTCCAGTCGGAGATTGTCCGAGTGACGTCATTCGCTGTCAACAACAGGTGGTCTTGGCGGCAACCAAATCAAAACGGCGTTTTTCCTTTCATCTTGCGATTCGGGCAAACTAACATGCCGACAATTTTCCTGTGTCCTGGGGAAATCTCAAGGACTTTTGGTTTCGTTTGATCCGATGGAAGTGTCCCCCCCCCCCCCCCCCCCCTATCAACAAAAAGTTGCAGCTGTCTCTGTAAATCTATCATCTGATCGTTAACTCCAGTGGTCCCGTGACAACATCTAATGACTCTAATCGAAACTCAGCTGCGGGCGATTTCGCAGCAAACCGCCTTGAGTATGGTTTTCTCAAAAATGGTCTGAGATCCGTTCGTTCAGGAAGCAATGGCAAACTACTGACTGTAAACTATTCCAAGATATCACAAACAGCAAAAACATGCCGGGGTTGACAACGACGTCCTGTAAAGGATATGCAACTAATTGTAACCTCCCTTTGCAATTTCTCATACATGTTTTACTTGTCACAACGTTTTCCAGTTTATTTCTTCTTATACTGTGTCCAAACAATTTGACAATCTATGCCAAATTTCTTTAATCAATTAACAGTTTTCATTTGTTTCTTGAATGACTGTCTTATTCATCTGCCTGTCCATTCATTCATTCATTCATTCATTCATTCATTCATTCATTCATTCATTCATTCATTCAGTATCATGTCCTTTGCAGAAAATCAATCAATCAATCAATCATGTGCCATGCATGACTCGCCATTTCACTCGATCACCAGTGTCGTGGATCAGCTCAGTGTTCCTGTCCCGTCTATGCCATGGCTCGTTCTGCTTTGCAGAAAAAGGTACATACAAAACTTGGAACGGCAATATTTCCAAAACACCCACAGTCATTAAAAATACACCTTGTACTTACCCACCTGTTTAGAAATTATCCCATTCACCATATAGCTGGCACTCACAGTAGAACCGATAGTACCGGTAGAAAATAGGCAAGCCTGAGTACCCAATTGTTAACACCTCGGAGAGGACATTTCTCTCTCAGTCAATGTGGTGACTGGCTTGCGTTGGTAAATTATATATTAATTCTTGAGAAGTAACGTCTGCCATGCTTGGTACTGATTTCTAAATCCATCAAGATGAGGTATACTAGAGCACGAAAGGTCTTCAAATATAAGCGGATGAACACTCTTATTAGATGCCTCTGACAGAAAACATATATTGAAACCGGCACACCCACTTTTGCGCAGCTCCCATGATGGACATCCGTAGATGAACTGGTTTGGACGTCACAGAGTGTTGCAATTACAGAAATTTTGACAGACACCTCAACACACACAAGAGGAGCTGCAGAAGGCAATAAGGTGTTTTTTTTTTAAAAAAAAAAAAAAAAAAAAAGAGTAGACGAGTTTAAGCTGCGAGTCGCAGAGGCAAGAAAATATTAATAAATAAATGAAATAATTTCTTACATAAGTTGGGAGACGATAAGACATTAGATAGATTCTGGAAAATACACAGACAAATCCACAGAAAATACCAGCCACCACATTGCAGACATATAAGGATAACGACATGCCCATGACGACGGACAGGGAGAAAGGGGAAGCCTTCCTGTGGATTGATTGATTGATTGATCTAGGAACCGACATCACAGCATTCGGGGCATTCCCATCGGCGCTGCGTCCCCATCCTCAGCTGCCAGCGAAGAGTTCCAACATCAATAGCACCAGTTGCAATCTGATTATATGTACGTCTCGCCTTTCCTCTGAGCGTCGAGCGTCGGGCAGATCCCCTCGTCACACCTCGCTGCCTCATTCTTGCCAGACCATGATGACCCATTTTGTCCTCCGAGGTGTACACGTGCTCCCACAAGACCGCAACCACGTCTGCCTTGTCATGCATCAATACTCCACACAATTTTGCAGAGCCAGCCAATCTGGCCGCCTGTTCATTCCCCAGCACACCAGCATGCCCCGGAGAAAATATCCAGGCGAAGAGAAGCAAGCCACTCTGCACGAAACATGCCTGTCCTCACCTTCCTCAGCATGCTTTCTGAGTTAGTTACAATCACGATGTGTTGTGTATCGTATTCTCGATCCAGCGGAAAGCTGCAGTGACCGCCTCCATCTCCATTCTTAAGCTAGATGTTGTGGAATCATATGCCAGGCTCTCCTGCACCAAACGTCGGCCATTAGCTTTTGCTATGAACCCCCAGGCACTTCTCCTACCTCTCGACACCGAACCATCTGTGTAGATAATCACATCACCCGAGCGAGCATTATCCTAAATTAGCTGCTGGATTTCCACTTCCGTGGCCCCTGATCGCCACTCCTTGCACTTCCGGCTCAATGTGATTATAACTCTGCACAAGTCTTGACTGCTCCGCTGGCACTATGACCCACTCCTCTCCTCGCCTAATGTTCTCCAAGATGCACACATGTCTGATCGTATCCTCCGCCTGAGCCATCCATGATTTCCCTCTTATCAGTCGCTGACCCTTAACTGCGTCCAGCGCCTCATGCAAAGGGTGATCTGTGTCTGCAGCTACTCTGAGGTATGCCTTCGCCTGCATCACCTTGAGCCTACCTGCAACAGTCGGCAAACCAAGGATGTAACGCATACACACTACTGGGGTGTCTCTGGTGCATCCCAGAATGACCCGCATTGCTTCATTCTGTATGCGCTCTAGCTTCACCAACTGACTCTTTGAGACAGTGAGCAGTCCTAGTCCATAATCAATCTCTGAGAGGATCAAGTGCTGGTATAGTGTGAAAAGCATTCTCTGCTCTGTGTCCATTGCAGCCATAGTTTTAAATGCATTGAGTCCCTTTTGAGATCTTGTCACAACCGTCTCCACATGTTCCTTGAAGGACAGGCTCCTGTCAAATGTGATCCCCAGATACTTCAGTTTGTTCTCTCTGTTGACGTTTCTACCATCTAACGTGAGGCTTGGGACATCAACACTCACAATCCTGTTGTCCATAGAGCACCATAAAATAGCCGCCTTTTCCAGGTAGATGACAGCACTCATTTCAGTGCACCAGTCAATCACTTTGTCTACTGTGGCCTGTAACTCATGGAATGTTTGTACCCTATCTCTCCCCTGCCTATATGCAAGAATATCATCTGCAAATGATAGTATCCTTCCAATCCCTGGTGCTTCTAGGTTTGCAATCTTACTCGTATACACGTTAAAGAGTACCGGTGAGATTGCAGATCCCTATGGCAGGGAGGTTAACATATGTGGCTCTGAGGTCCATGCACCAGACGGAGAGAAACCCGACGAGAATACAGGACGGCTGCTATCCAGTTCACCAACCAGGGATTGACCTCCTTCTCCATCAGTGCGGTCATCAAAAGATCATATCGAACTCTGTTGTATGCTCCTCGAGATCAAGCGCCGACGCTATCGTTTCCTGTCTACTCTGGAACCCCTCATAAACATCAAAGGCAAAAGTGGCTGCATTTGACCGGTATCTTTTCCTGGTCTGTAGCTCCCCAGGCCTCTTGGAAGAAGCTTCCCCCTTTCCAAGAACTCTTGCAGCTTGACAGCGACTATCTTCTCTAGAACCTTCCCAAATGTATTTTGAAGGGTGATGATCCTGAAGCGGCTAAGCTTTGAATGATCTTTTTGTTTTTGGAGAGGGATAAGATAGCTGTACACCCAGTCTTGCGGTACTGATGCTGTCCTAATGCTCTGGTTAAAGCAGTCGGTCATCTCCTTCAGGTCTGCATCGCTCAAAGCCTTCATGTGGCCATATCTAATCCCATCAGGCCCTTGTGCCGTGTCTTTTGCCTTTTTCAAAATATGTTTAACATCTTCAACCCGTATGATGTCTTCATAATGCATGTTCTTCATGGTGCCAGATAACTCCTCTCTAATCGCATCCCTGGTGTCCGCATCATCATGATTGGTCTGCTCTAAAAATCTCTGGAGAAACGCTTCCCCTTTCTGATTGTCGTATGTCACGCGCACACCATCATCTCTATAAATTGTTCCCACTGTCATAGGCCGATCTTTTCTTTGTATTTGTCTGTGCAGCTTCCAGAAGATGGTGTTCAATCTTTCCGCCCGTTAGGCGAAATGTATATTTTCTTTTAGTTTGTTTTGTTCCAGCAGTGGAATGCCTCAACGGTTTCAAGAGATGAACTTTTAACACTTATTTCTTTTAGCAGCAATCTTGTTTCTAGATCATCGTCACCTTGTGTTCCTACTAGTGCCCAAATATTGACTACGCTTATGTCAACATTATCAGCGGAACTCATGTCATCGTTCCTGGTTTGTTACAGAGGAATGTGGCAAGACAGCGAACAAATGGAAGTGTGTCTTGGTGAACTGTCTATCGCTAGCAGCACCTTCGCATACATTAGATAGCATGGGAAATCCATTCAATTGACTTTCATGAGGTAGATGAAGACGCATCACAGTAAGTAACTAGCCTTCAAGTCATATTCATTGTGTCTGGCACAACTCTACAACAGGATCTGCTGTGGAATTACCACTGTTATGGTGTTTTGTCAGTACTACAGAGCTCATTGTGTGAAGTACAGTGACAGTTCTGTTTCCAACAGTAACACAATAAAATTGTAAAATGGACGGTGTGGACAAGGTTGTATGTTCCAATGTCAGTGTTATAATGATATCTGTGACCCTGAGGGTGGAAGCTGCTCTTTTGGTGTCCCATGTGAGACGGATTAGTTTGGTCCTGGGTGTCCGTTTGTGAATGGGATGATCACAGAATGATGCTGTTAGACATGATGATTTACAGGAAACACGTCTTACACTGAGTTGTCAGATCCACACAAGACAATATGCATGGAACATATGTAGAATTACGACTGTATTTCTTGTGGGTGTCAACACATTGGCATCATACACGAACAAGTCTACCATTGAGGGAGCTATCTGATTACTACTCAACGTGTTGTTGCTTCCCAATGGCTGTGATTGGAGGCTCAGGGAGCGATGACCACACATGCAACCATACGCAGCCAATTTCCAGAGCAGCGGGTGGAGCTGCCATTTACTACTCCATATGTGCTGCACAGAGTGGTCATATACAATTTTTGATTTTGAAATGTAACACTTGGTTGGGTTTAGACTAACTACCTAATCTGTCAGGGAACCTATCACGAACAATGACATTCTCAAGCAGAAGGTGTTGCAGCAGATACTTTACACAGAACTATGCATTGTTCAGGATTGTTGTGTCTGCCACCACTCTACTACTCTATAACATAACATAATCTGCTATGTAATTTACCCATTGCTATGCTGTTTTCCCTCTAATATTCCTCTCGCTGTCTAGCAAAAAAAAACACAACATTGCAGCTCTAAAGGAGCCAGAATAAATCTCAACGACATGAGTTCAGCAACGCTGGCGTTCCTCGTCAATTATATTTATTGGTGGCAATCGTCCATACAATGTAACAATATCACCGTTCCCATGTTGATGGGAGGGCCGGTGAAAGATAATTAATAATCATTTATAAATATTCAATGTTCACTGTAGAGTCCGATTCCATCTTTCTCCTTTTATGAATGACGAGTAAATTACTTACGCCGAGCTATGTGTGTGTTGACGCCATGACCTCTATTTGACAAACGACTGGCAAGTCCTGATGCAGTATACTTTTCTCACTTTCTCGGTGTTATATCTTCATCTTCTGACCGTCGTCCGTAATGCAGACTATGCCTCTTGTCCTTATCTTCCTTGAGTACTAGATGGCATGTTCGCTATGTCTTTCTGCTAGATATTTGCCTTCACAATTCAGTATTGTTATCTATGCGATCGCCTCCATGATCATCCCAAAATCTAACTAACTTTGGTGACGTAGTACGCCGTGACGTCATCTAGCAACTTGCGTATTATGCCGCTTCTCGGTTAACCCTTCTTGTTCTGTTTGCCACATTTTTTGTATCTTATTCTAAATCATTGTCCCTTGCCTCCGACGCTACATGGCACCCTTGCATTGTCATGTTGGTGTCTCAGTACTACAGAGCTCAATGTATGAAGTAAACCAGATTACTTATGTCGTCACTGCTTTGTTTAGTGCTCAACTATCTACCTGCTAGAGTTATGTTTTCGTTGTTTAGTTACTTGAACTATGTATTATGTACTATTTGATAGACATTGTATGACATTGGTTTTGTTCCCCGTATACATGTATCTACTGTGTTAGCAAGGAATGAGGCGCTGGAACCTCTTGACCCCGGGTTGATTGGGCCCGTTAGCTATTACAGTGGCCAATCTAGGAGATGGAAAACTCCGATTACAAACCCCCAAATTTAAGGTGGACCCGCGTGCTGAGAAACTGGATGGCCACGGGTAAGCTGGTCGTGAACACTGGACGTCTGGCAGGCTTGCAGGGCGGCACCAGGCGTATGGACTCCCACGGGACATCCCATGCCTCTTCTCTAGCAAGCAGGCAATACTAGGGTGACCTGGTTATTTCCTGCAATATCCAAACTTTGCTCATGGAATTAATTAAACACGGGAATCGTCGTCGGAGCTACAGAGCACGTGCTCTGCGCTTGACACATTTTCAGAGGCTAGCGAAGAGAGAGTGGGGAGGAGAAGACGAAGAAATGGTGTGAGAAGAAGGCATATAAATAGGAGGGCAGGCGCCAGTAGAACAAGACGAAAAGTGGAGAGACTAGGTTTCAACCATGTAAGAGTGGGATATTGGAACTGTCGTAGTGCCAGGCAGAGATGTCCTGTATTAGAAGCTAATATATGATTTTGATATCCTCATGCTCGAGGAGCTAAATACAGACAAATATCATTGTCCTGGGTACGCCAGTTATACAAAGCCTACTGGGCAGAAGAGACATGGGCAAGGTCTGCTGGTGAAGGAAGGAGTGAAGCATGTGGTACTTGACTTGATCCATTAGAATCACAGTGCAAGAGAGGTCCAGGGTATACAAATGGAGATTTATGGCTTGAGATGGAACATCATAAACGTATATGACACAGTGGGCTGTTTTGTCATAAAGGAACACTGGGACTGGCTTAAGGAAATGGAGGAATTACCAGGTGATAGGCTACTCATATGTGGAGACTTCAATGCGAGGAACAGAGAATGGGACATGTGGGATGTGGATTTTAATTTATGAGAATATTATGTTAAGCTGTCTAGGGGATTTAATTTGATTCTCTTTTATTTTAGCCACTTGAGGTGATCATGGAATTCTACCATAAACACAAGAATGAAAATACTTCACTCCTGTTCATAGCTGTATTTATGAGTAATTCTCCATTCCCACTTATCACCCTCTAAAGTTTATCTAGTGCTAGAAGACATTGATTGTTCACAACATATAAACAACCACTGGTGAACACCACATTTACTTGATGTACACATCAACAAATTTTGGACAAACAGTTCAAGTATTAAATCAAGATCTGGAAGTTACATACATGAAAGTGTAATAGTCTTATTGAATTTTATGACAGGCATGGGAATGATTTGCATTATCAAAACACATTTACCCCCTGTGCCCCAAGAAAACAACAATGTTATTACCAACAACACAACAACCACAAATTGGTTCTGCTAACTTGACTTATTTTACCTAGATAAAAGCACAACATTGGTCTAAGTGCAGAAAACCCAACATATAAAACAGTTGTTTCTGACACCCTTTACAATTCTCATATTTAAAAATAATGAGTTGGTGTCAAATACTATACCATAACCTTCATTGAAAAAAAGCTGCTGACCTGTTACCTCCATTAGAAAAAAAACACATATACAAAAGCATTTGGTACTAATAATTAAACTAATTATTTAATTACAGTCTTTTTCCTTAGGTGTTGCTGTCGGTTATTCTTCTCCAGTGCGAAGCAGATAATGTCCCTATTTATCCGGGCAGAAATAAATGTACTCACAGTCATTTTCTACTTACAGTATGTCCACTGAAGTTGGCTGGTGAATGTTTATAATCCATAATCCAAGAATAGAATTATACATAAGCACATATTCCCTCCATGGGACTGAATTCAAGAATACTCTGTTGCCATTGGGCTCTAGTGTTCCAATTGAAATTGATGCCTAGGTCTGTCATACTTTCAGGAGATGCCACTTAAGCTCGTGCAGAAGGTTCTTCCCTATATCATCTTATCGATGAAAAGATGACGACTGTCCAACAGCTCGGTTTATGTTAACCGTTTCCCAATTTAGTTCAAAAGGCTTTGTCACACACCCGGTTCATGTGGATAGGCGATCCCACACTTGGTGATGGGGCAATTAGGCCGACATGGAACCAGCATAGAGTTCTGATTCATTCCATTTCAGTGTAGAACATACAATGGTGAGTCATTCATTTGGTTTCATCTGGAGATCTTTCCAGGATTTATCTGTTGCAGGCAAGGAACTGAAGAATATTACTCCAACACATAACCAGGGTTGCGAGCAATCAGATGCTTCCTTTGGTTGCAGGCATAAAGGCATTTACCCTGCTAGCTGCTTTCATATGGTCTTTTTGATGGTGTTCAGGTTTTGGATCCTTGAGGTAATCTGGTGTAGTTATGTTTCAGAGGATGTTAAGTTTGTACCTTGCTTGTATTGGCTTATGTGGTTTCAGTGTCTCTCCCATTTGTTTGAGTTGGTGTTAGTATTCTAGAACTTGGTGTTGAGTGCTGAAACCTTATGTTGACTTTTGCGGCTGTGTGACTTTTCTTTCGAAGGAGGATACTTGGGTGTATCCTTTGAACTTGGGAGTCCAACAGACAGATGGAGGGTTCTTACTGCTGTTAGTTTTATTACATGTAGTATAACTCCCATAGTTTAGTTGACCTCGACGATTGATGGTTCATCAGGTGGTACCTCCCAGAAGTAAAACAGATTATCCTTTTTGTATCTGTGTACTAGGCATCATGTCGACATTCTGATAAGGAAGTCCATCCTGAGTATACTGACAGGAGTCAGAATATCAAACGCTGAGTGTCTATCATCTTCGATTCGAATGTGTCTTTCGCTGGCTATGGCAGCTAATGATTGCAGCAGTCAACATTGATGTATTTCTAGATCCAGACTATGGTTATGACAGGTTGCCATTTATCACTTTCTGGCTGTTGACCCAGGATCCAGTTTTAGTGATATAGTCCCACCAAATCCAACTACCACTTGCTTCTCTTCTATAGAAAAGGGATGACAAGAATACAACACGAGCATTAACCTACTGTGTTATGTTAACATGGTTATGACATCATTACAAACAAAAGTACAACCAACAAGAGGAGAAGGGGAAAGGAGTGGGTGTCCACGTTCCACTGTCCCTCGTTGCTTGGTGTAGAGCCATTCTGACTCTAATAGTGAGTGAGGTATCTTTTCACTCTATGTTTTGTTGAGATTGTTACTGGGACCATTAGATGAGTGAAGCCATCCTTTTTATCCAACACTTTTCTAGTGCATTTGTCATACCTTGAAGAGAATAGTTCAGAAATAGGCTCTTTTTTTTTCCGATTCCTCGTCTCCATTCCTTCGCTATAATCAGCATTAGGCCAAGGCTAATGACCATTCGGTTCACCTTTCTTGTGTACTGACATGCACAAGGATTCTTACATCAACATCCTCTAATCCCCAGGGGCAACATTAAAATGTATATTCCCACAGTAAAGAGTAACAATCAGGGCAGAGAAAAATTCTCATAACAGAGAAACCATACATGTACATTTCTCTGATATCAAGTACATGATAATCATACATAATAATTAATCATAATGATGATGCAAGGAGCCTATGTTTTTGGATTTCCTCAGGGGTTAATCCATACTAAAACATACATTGTTTTCCCCCACTGCTTACAGCAGTATAAGGATAGTGAACGCTGTGATATATTTTGCCAAGTGCTGCTAATTTTAAGAGCATTTCTTATCTATTAGAAATGATTTATGCAGTCTGATGCGTGTTTGGAACATATAATATTATTCCTGGTGTCTATCGCCTGTGGTGCGGTGTGACGAAAGCTTGGTTATATCATGCGTTTACTTTCTTTGTTCTTGAATTTATATTCTAAACATGGCAATTCCCTAGCACTATTTTATGAAATGATTACATGTCCATCACTCATGTTGAGTGGTTACTAATCTGTTAACAAAAGGATTGTACTAAAATTTAGCACTATAGTTCCAAGTTACAGATTAGAATGTGGCAAAGCATTTTATCCCCTGACTAGGAGTCAGGAATATGCATAATCATTGTATGTCTCCGCATGGATAAAAATTCCCTTGCAAATGTTCTTTAGAGTTCAATCTCTATAGTACATAGATTATTTGCAGATTCCTAAGAATAGATAGTGAGATATAGTTCCCAATGCATAGAAGTTATTTAAACATAGGAATATGAACTTGACAGAAACGAGTTCTCTACTTTGAAGTATGAATCAGGAGTCTGCTCCTAAATTGAGAAGAGTTTCTGAATGTGTTTCTGACATGAGTTTCATACTATACAGTACACATAATATTTACAGGTTATAAGCATTGCTGATGAGATATAGGTTCACAATGCCTATAAAAGATTTTAACATAAGAATATGAAATTGACAAGCATAGGAAAAATTACATCGTGGCCTGGCATGGCGCTAGTGGTAAAAATCAATCAGACTCCAGTTTACAAGAATTGTTGATTTATCTTTCTAACTAATTCTTAATTAAACACAATGGTATATGTACTTTATCAAAATACATGAATACATATAATAATGTAGATTTAACGTACCGTGGTTGCAGAGAATGATATATTTTACTCTAAACTGCCTATCCCCGAAGGGATAGGTTTACCCTAACGCGTCTGTCTCATTTGATCTCCTGAAGCAAAATGGCCACTGCAGTGCCTTTGTCTTCAAAAGTCGACGACGGTTGGCCGGGTACGTGAACCCAACTAAGGCCAAATAAATTTAGCTACCCTACGGGTTAGTTTTTCTCCTACATTAAGTAAGAAACTTAAACAGTAGTTGTAAGGGATTGTTATTTTTAAGGGAGTCAATGCTAGGAAAGGGTAAGGACGTTTCAATACTCCACAGGACAGTAGTGGAGAAAACCGACATGGTATTGCCCTTGCGGATGTCATGGTGGACTCCGATGTGGTCTACATAAATGATGGGAGACCGACTAGAATGGCAATGAGGCCTGACGATGTAGACACAGCTATTGACTTGGCACTTGTCTCCAAATCATCAGTCCTTGATGTAAATTGGACTGTTTTGAATGACCATGGGAGTGATCACATGCCGTGTTCAGTCCTTATCTCTAAATTCAGGAAAGTTAAGGCTGGGAGAGCTCTCAAGACCTTCCGGTATGAGTAGACCGACAGCCTTCTATGACGCCTCAGACAGGAGGCATGCAACAGGAATGTTAAAACTCCTTTTTTTTTTGCAGCCCCCATGGTGGACTCCAGAGTAGACCATGCTTGGAAAGCAAAGAGAGCTGCAGTGAAGCAGCTAAGGAAAGTGCGACAGACAGCTCACGAGAGGAAGTGGATACAGCGGAAAATGTCAAGAAAGATAAGGTGAAGGTTTTCAAGCGCTGTGCTGCAGAAGCCAAAAACGCAAATTGGGAATGTTTCATGAAAGAGATTGGAGGTTATAAAACACTGCTGAAGATTTATAGTACAGTCAGATCACACGGATGGAGACATCAGGGATGTAGTTAGAGAACATTTAGCAGGTTTCATCAGAGACGACAGCTATTTGGGTGTCAAGTAGGTAGAATATATAAAATACAAGCCTTTCCATTACAGTCTGTCTGTCTGTCTGTCTGTCTGCCTGCCTGTCCGTCCCTCCCTCTCTGTCTGTCTGTCTGTCTGTCTGCCTGTCTGCCTGTCTAATCATTTATTGGTTGCAGTTAGAACAACCTTAGATAAACGAAGACCAACTTACAAAAAGCATTAGAAAGAGCACTTGAAAGATCTTTACATCTTCCCCCAACAATTAACTTGGGTAAATGGAGCGGCGGCAGCAGCATCAGCAGAAGAAGGAAAAGGAGGAGTAGACAACTGCAGCGAAAAGGTGGGTCTGTCTATCTATCTGACCCGGCGTGGCTTCGCCCAGCTCCTGGCGGGTAGCGTCTCATTAAATTCATACAACAAAAAAAGTAACTTAAAAGAATGTCCTTCCACACACCATCCATTATTTTTAATGAAAACTCTTTCTAATCACCTGCATGACTACAGTAACTTCTTAAGCAAAAAAAGATGAGTTACAATGTTATGCATTGTGCATTATTTTTATGAAAACTTTGAAAATGCCTTACAGATTGTATCATTATTTATTATAACTCATATGCCGGTACATAACTATGGACAAAGAGTTTATAAATCTTTGAAAACGATGCCACAATATGACTATAAGTTATACAGAAAAGTTATGCCCCTTGAAATAACTTTTACAGAGTTAGGTCCCCTGAGATATATGAAATTATAATGAAAAATGAAAAATGAAATAATACTGAGTAAGCAGGCGATTTCACACTAAAAAAATATCACAGTTGGCAGCTCTGGAATGAAAGGAAGGCGTGTAGAAAATTTCATCTCAATCGGATGGACCGTTCGCGAACGCATAAAGGACATACATAAATACGGAGATTGCCTTTTATATATAAGATACTAGCTGACCCGGCCCGGCTTCGCCCAGTCCCTGGTGGGGAGCATCTCATTTAATTCATATAAGTAGTCATATAAGTTCTCGTTCCCGTTACCTACTGTCTGTCTGTCTGTCTGTCTGTCTGTCTGTCTGTCTGTCTGTCTGTCTGTCTGTCTGTCTGTCTGTCTGATCCGGTCCGGCTTCGCCCATCCCCTGATGACGAGCATCTCATTTAATTCATATAAGTAGTCATATAAGTTCCAGTTCCCGACTGTCTGTCTGTCTGTCTGTCTGTCTGTCCGTCCCTCCCTCTCTGTCTGTCTGTCTATCTGTCTGCCTGTCTGTCTAATCATTTATTGGTTGCAGTTAGAACAACCTTAGATAAACGAAGACCAACTTACAAAAAGCATTAGAAAGAGCACTTGAAAGATCTTTACATCTTCCCCCAACAATTAACTTGGGTAAATGGAGCGGCGGCAGCAGCATCAGCAGAAGAAGGAAAAGGAGGAGTAGACAACTGCAGCGAAAAGGTGGGTCTGTCTATCTATCTGACCCGGCGTGGCTTCGCCCAGCTCCTGGCGGGTAGCGTCTCATTAAATTCATACAACAAAAAAAGTAACTTAAAAGAATGTCCTTCCACACACCATCCATTATTTTTAATGAAAACTCTTTCTAATCACCTGCATGACTACAGTAACTTCTTAAGCAAAAAAAGATGAGTTACAATGTTATGCATTGTGCATTATTTTTATGAAAACTTTGAAAATGCCTTACAGATTGTATCATTATTTATTATAACTCATATGCCGGTACATAACTATGGACAAAGAGTTTATAAATCTTTGAAAACGATGCCACAATATGACTATAAGTTATACAGAAAAGTTATGCCCCTTGAAATAACTTTTACAGAGTTAGGTCCCCTGAGATATATGAAATTATAATGAAAAATGAAAAATGAAATAATACTGAGTAAGCAGGCGATTTCACACTAAAAAAATATCACAGTTGGCAGCTCTGGAATGAAAGGAAGGCGTGTAGAAAATTTCATCTCAATCGGATGGACCGTTCGCGAACGCATAAAGGACATACATAAATACGGAGATTGCCTTTTATATATAAGAAGATAATGAAAAATGCACAGAACACTGCTCTAGGACCTGCCTGGTTCAGGTATTTTCATTTGAAATATATAAAGATATAAGCAACGGAGATTTGCCAGTCGACTCGACGCGCTATCGAGATCAAGTCGCTTTATCGGTTAACGCAGAGGATGCCTCGCGTTAAAAGTGCCGCGCAGAGACATGCGCTTTATGCAGCCGGGAAGAAGAAGGGAGAGGCGAAGAAGACTGCTGCGACTGCTGTGCTCGTTTCTTCAAACAGCAGCAGTCCTGCGTCGACATCAGCTGAAACCGTGCCCGTCGCAGAAACCATAACTACAGCCAGCAACAACCGGGAAGCTATCAACACTAAGGAGATGCAGCCCAATATACCAGAGACCTCCACACAGGAGGAAACAACTACTACTATAGACTTCACCGGCAAAATACTACTGAAGCAGACAAGCGTGGGAGAAGCTAAACTGACGGCGCTACCAACAGACAAGATAATCAGTCTGTTGGAAAACGAGTTGGGAAGAAACAGCATCGGCCAGCTGCGCAAGACATCGGATGGAATAGTGGTCACCATCAACAAAAAACCAAAGACCACAGCACTTCTACAGCAAATATCACAAGAAGAGAAAGCCGTCATCCAGCTTAACCACGGCATACTACTGGAAGCAGCCCGGCACAACTCGATCAAAAGATGGGTCATCAAACGAGTCAAGACCCATCTCACCAACGACCAGATCAGGGAGATGCTAACAAGGGAGAACCGCAAGACCAAGATCACCAGTGCTGAGCGGATCATCGGGAAAAACAACATACCCTCCACAGTTGTCGTCGTAACATCGGAGGGCCGACTGATCCCTCAATACATACATGGGACAAGAAAGACCAAGTACCAGAGCCCTACATTACCGAGAGTGCTGCAGTGTTCCAAGTGCCAGAAGTTTTGGCACACCCGTGCCACCTGCAAGAGTGATGTGGAGGTATGTAGGTACTGCTCTGGTCCCCATCAATATAGTCAGTGCCAGCATGCCAAGAACGACTCGGACTTCAGGAGGCCGAACACCAACAGAAAGTGCGCCAACTGCCTCGGCAACCACGGCGCCAGGTACCTCGGCTGCCCCTGCCACCAAGACAGCAAAGAAGCTATGAAAATCGCCATCAAGTCTAACTTGCCATATAAGGAGGCCAGGAGGCAGTACGAGGCGACCAACCGACTATCCAAAAGCGACAAAGCACAACTGGAAGGCCAACTGAAGGACCTGAGAACACAGTTCAAAAGCATGGAGGAAGATAAAGACAAGACGCAAGAAACCCAGATAACGGCCGTTCAGCGCATACTGGACGAACTGAAGCAAGTCCAGCAGAAGATAGAGCAGGATGTCGCTCGAATGGCCGCCATAAAAGCTGAAACTGACGAAACTCTATCGAGAATCAAGAAGAAAGAGCAAAAACAGAAGAAACGCTGAAACACATCCAGGAAGAAAGAGACCAGATAGAACTACTCAAGTCACAGAAAGAACCAGATGATGCAAAGATCCAAACAGAAGACGAAGCACAAGAAGAAGAAATTGAAATCGAACTGGATGAGAACGGATACCCAGACCAAGAGCAATTCTGTAGGGCACTTGCGAATCGCCGCTCCACACCAAGATCGAACCATCGAGACGACAGACGAACGGGAATGTTCGAAGACAACCCAAGACGGGGAAGGAGGAGGAACCATAGGTTCCTGAAGGAAACAGCACCATATGACGGGGTGGGTACACAATAACTCCAGGCCTCAACAAGTGCGCGACTCTGCCCAGACATGTAACACTTCATCAAGACAGGAACGAACAAAATCAGCCAATCAGAAACCAGGAAGCTGAAAACAAGCAGCCCGATCTACGAACGAATCAAAACAAGTCACACAATAAAGGACCCAACTACAACCAAACCGATATAGGCGGTTGAACGGGACCATTCGTAACTAGGAACGGAAACGGAACGGAGATTTGGAGGAGATGGCTACTTGCATTAACCTGAGCACTAGGGCAGCATCCGTGCTTCAATAGTGGAGGAACAGATATTTAATCCCACTTCTCAAACCAGACAAACACCATTTAACACTCAATGGCTATAGGATTATCACCTTGTAGAATACATTTGGTAAAGTATTGGAGAAGATAGTTGCTGTTAAGAAGCAGGAATACTTTGTATGGGCAAAGCGATTCCCAAGAGGGTTTGGGGCTTAATGGCCCACCCAGTCAAATGCAGCAACCTTATTTTTCTTGTTTATGTGAGGTTCCGTATTAGACAGGAAACAATGGCAGCAGGACTGAATCTTGAGGTTGCATATAACAGAATAAGATATGATCTCTTTATGCACACTCTTAATCGGAACGATGTTAGACTCTGGGTGGTGAATTAGATAGCAACTAAGCTGCACTATCGAAGGGTTGCTTTCCGACTAGGTTCATAACCCTCAGAGGCGTGCGTTATTACACCCTAATTACCAGTGATATCTTCGACATCACATGTGCTTTACAATGTGTACACAGGCACGATTGCAAGCACTGAAGCTCCAGGGATTCGAAGGATTCTAACATTTGCAAATGATGTCATTGCGTACAGGCAAGGAAGAGGCCAGACGGAAAAAGCGCAAGAGTTGCTGGAGACAGTAAACAAAGTGATCGACAGGTGTAAAGAGACGACTGGTGACTTAACATAACATCTATTATTGTGCTCTCTGGACAATATGATTTGCTGACGTTCCAGTTCTCATAATAAATGGCAGATATATTAACAGACAGACAGAGAGAGGTAGAGAACGAACGAACGAACGAAGGAACGAACGAAATTTATTTTAAAAGGGTAACAAACTGGGTACACAGGCCCTCTTACATTAGGCCCTTTCAATCACTCATCTTTCATTCTTTAAATGTGCATGTTCCATTTACATAGGAATAAAAACGATTGTCAAATGGATTTTGTAAGCCCAAACAATGCATATTACGCATGATACATTCACATGGGGGGGGGGGGGGGGGGGGGGGAACCATTGTCTAATGAAAGTTGTAAAACATAAACAGTGCATATTGCAATATTGTGAGACACATCCCCCACCCCACCCTCACATCTCGCAGGCCACCCACACATCCCGCAGCCACCCATACATCCCGCAGCCACCCACACATCCCACACCCACCACACACCCCCACCCACCCACACATACCTCCACGCACTCACACAGACCCAGGCAAAAATACATGCCGCCACCCACCCACTGATCCCCCACCCACACACATTTCCCACCCACACACACATCCCCCACCCATCCCATAACCGACACGCACACACCCACCCACATATTCTCCACCACCCACCCACACACCCGCAACCACCCAGCAAAACACACATCACAAAACCACACACACATACCCCCGCCAACCCACACATCCCGCACCTATCCACACACACATCCTGCACCCTCACAATTTTCCCCACCCACCCACACACACATCAGCCAACCTACACCCACTCACCCACCCAATATCCGCCACCTCTCAACTACACATCCCCCACCTATACACACATCCCCACCCACAAACACATCTCCCCACCTGCCCACACATATCCCCCACCCATAAACACACACCTCCCACCCACACACACCCCACCACCCACATATACCCCACCACACACATCCGCCGCTCACACACATCTTCCCACAAACACACACATCCCCCACCCATACACTCATCTCTCACACACATCCACCCACTCACGTACTCATCCATTAACCACTCACACCCAGACATCACCCACTCACAACATCAACCCACCCGCCCAACAACACCAGGCATCTCTCATCTACCCTCCCACCCACACACACGTCAACCACCCAGCCAAACATACATCCCCCATCCTCACATAACTTCCTTCATCAACCTGCACATCCCACAAGTTCCTCCACCTCTCACACATCTCCCTCCCACACAAACTCCACCATAAACACATTCCCCCACACACACACATCCCCCCACATCATTCCCCATACACCTTCTCCGCCCACACATCTTTCACCCACACACACATCTCCACCCACCCACACATCCCTACCTACAAACATCCTCACCACCCACACATACATCCTCCACCCACTCACATTTACCCATCACCATTTCACACACTCCCCCCACACAGACATATCTCATTTACAGACCATCCCCCCCCCCCCACACACTCATCCCCACACCCATTACGCACCCATTCCCAACCAACACAATCTCCCACACACACAGTCACCCACCCAAATACACATTCCCTACCCACACCCCTCAACCCACTAACACCCACATACTTCCAACCATCCTCCCAAATATCCCCCCCCCCCCACACACACACACATCCCTCACACACACATACATCCCCCACCGACTACACATCCCTTCACCATCCACACATCACCCATCAACCCATACACATCCCCCACACACAACCCCTCCACACATACATTCCCCACCCCCCCCACACACACATCCCTGACATACACACCCACACACACATCCTCACATCTAGACACATACATGATGCCTCACATGATCACTGAAACTAATAAGAACAAACTCCCACACTTTACACACAGTTGAGACACTGACGATTGTCGTGAGCATTCTCGCAAAAATTGTAAGAAGTGGAGAAAAAATTGTACATATACATTGTGTAGCGTAAAAATTAGTGATGCAATTCAACTCTCTCTCTCTCTCTCTCTCTCTCTCTCTCTCTCTCTCTCTCTCTCTCTCTCTCTCTCTCTCTCTCTCTCTCTCTCTCTCTCTCTCTCTCTCTCTCTCTCTCTCTCTCTCTCACTAACTCTCTCCTCACATCACAGTAATGTTATATTATACATGATAAAATCAAGTGGCATACAAAATGATAATATGAAAGATGAGAATACACAAAAAAATATGGAATGGCATGTTACAGGACAATCAAGTGGCATACAAAATGATACCTCGTAATATGAAAGATTAGAATACATAAAAAATATGGAATAGCATGTTACATGACATGCGTGCGCTCAACTCTCTCTCTCTCTCTCTCTCTCTCTCTCTCTCTCTCTCTCTCTCTCTCTCTCTCTCTCTCTCTCTCTCTCTCTTTACATACACACTCTCACACTCATTCACTCTCTCTCTCTCTCACTCACACTCACTAACTCTCTCACTCACTCTACAGTAATTTACATGTGTTCATTTTATGCATGTTAAAATCAAGTGGCATTCAAAATGATAATATGAAAATGAGAATACACAAAAATATGGAACAGCATGTTAGATGACATGCGTGCGCTCAACTCTCTCTCTCTCTCTCTCTCTCTCTCTCTCTCTCTCTCTCTCTCTCTCTCTCTCTCTCTCTCTCTCTCTCTCTTCTCTCTCACACACACGTACACACACACACCCACACACAACATACACACGCAAATACACACATATACCCACGCACATACACACACCTACACACATCCACATACTTACGCACACGTACTCACATAACACACGAATACACACTCCCTCGCATACACTGCATGCATGCACACTTACACACACAAACATATACACATACATACACGAGCACACACACATACATACACACATACATACACACATATACACACGCACATACATATAAACACATATAAACACACATGAACGCACACCTTAACACACGTACAGACATACACACACAGAGGCACACACAGATACACACATGTACACACACATATACACCCATACACACATACAGACATGCACACACACATACATCCACACATATAAACACACACATACACACGATAGACACACCCATCCATCCACACACATACACGCTGCCTCACATAATCACTAAAACTAATATGAATAACCTCCCACACTTTTCACATGTACACACTGTCGACTATCGTGAGCATCCTCACAAGAACATTCAAAATTGGGAAACAATGGGAAAATATGGAAAATTGTGATGAAAATATGGTATACATTGTGTAACGTAAAAATAAAATAGTGGTCCAATCCAGTAAGATAATTCCTGAAATTGACATAAACATGATGAGATAAGCAGTGCATGTTAAATTCAATTGGCAGTAAAAAAAAATTATAATATGAAAGATGAGGATACAGGAAAACTAATATGGCATAATAATATGCTTGCGCTCATCTCTCTCTCTCTCTCTCTCTCTCTCTCTCTCTCTCTCTCTCTCTCTCTCTCTCTCTCTCTCCTCTCTCCTCTCTCTCTCTATTTATTTTTCTTTTCACGCACATGGCACACTAACTCTCTTTTGTCCCCTTTTCTTCCCCTTCCCACTCACTATTTCTTTCTCCCCTCCTCCATCTTTATAGCACTCACATCACACTCGCCCATTTTTCACAAAACAATACCAATTTTCCCCTTTCCACCAACTTTTTTACTCACTCCCCCATTTTCCCCTTTCACTTTTTTTATTTTCTCTCTTTTCCCCTCTCTCTCTCTTCTCTCTCTCTCACATCCCTCGTTCCATCTCAATCCACCCAAATCCCCCTTCTTTTTTCCACAACCCAAACAAAAAAAGGGAAACCCACTAACTCACTCCACTCTTTTCATTTTCTCATCATTTTAAACCCCCCCAACTCTCTCTCTCTCCCCTTCTCTTCCCCCTCCTCTTCCCCCTTCCCCTTTCCCCCTTTTTCCTCTCTTTTTCTTTCCCACCCCCACCGCTCTACACTCATCACTCGCGCCTACCGAAATACACACAAATTTTTTTATCACTCTCGCCCCCTTTTACTCATCACCCGCTGATTCTCTAACTCACACCACTCAATTTTCTCACTCTATCACACAGAAGGCAACACACAACACCCCCCCCCCTCTCAATTCACTCATTCTCCAATCAATCTCTCCCATACGTCCCCACACACCATCACTTTTCCTCACTCAGGCACCGCGCATGAACTTCTCACTCTCTCTCCTTCTCGCTCATACTAATTTTTTCCACCACACTTTTTTTTTCACTCAATTCTCACCCCCTCTCTCCTCAACAAATACAGTGAAGAATGATGAAAAAATATAACCCGTAGGTGACTTATGGGGAAAAATAGTCGGTAGAAGTAAGTATTGAAAGGTTTTTTGGTTGAATGTGTAGGGGGTTCATTTGGGTTTTAGACTGGTGAAGGTATTTCCCAAATGGAGCACCAAAAATTGCGAAACACGTTTTTTTTTTTATAAGCCAATCTAGGCTTAGGAAAACCTGTAAAAATTTAAAACGTTATGTTCATTTTCATTAGATTGAATTAAAGGTAAAAGAACTTGGGGGGATTTTTTTTTAGATATCTTTTTTTTTCACTAATTTTTTTCTTTTTTTTTCAAAAGGAACGTTTGAATAGGGAGAAAAATTTAGATGGCTGTTAATTTTTTTACTTTTTAACGTGCTTTAGCCGGGGAAACCCGACTTTTTTTTTGCGTGGTTTTTTTTAAATGAAACAATCCGTTTTTTTATATTATTTAGGGGAACCATCAAAAGACTGTGGAACAAAAATCGAGAGGTGATTGGATATAGAAAGCATAAAATTTTTTTTTTGGTGCTTTCATCCAAAAATGCTGAATTTTTAGAAGTTGGGAAAAAATTTTGGATTCTCCCTTGGTTAGGAAAAGAACATGAGAGCTCCCTTTTAAATTTCTGTCAATTAAAAAAACCTAATGTTTTTTTGTTCATTTAAATTAATTATAGGGAAAAGTGCCCCCCGTGGACTCGAGCGGTTTTTCCCATTTTTTTGGCTGGGGTCTTTTTGTTTTTTTTCTAGTCGTATTAGCATGGATTTTTTGGTTTGTCGTGTTTTAATTTTCATGCGGTTTTTTTTTTATTGCTCCATCTACAAGGTTGTTCAAGTCGTTTTTTTAAAAGAGCTCTTAAGTCACAAGGGTCTCTTGCTAGTGAAATAGTGGGAGTCCAGCAAATAAAAAG